>OY998243.1:18705315-19030315 GCA_963922005.1 Cornus suecica
ATGTGCCGCTTGTACTTTTTCGATCAACTTTACATCCCGCAAAATCGGCGTCCGAATAACTAATAAGATCGAGGGAAGTGCCACGTGGATACCAAAGTCCTAAGTTTATTGTACCACTAAGATAGCGAAAAATGCGTTTTACGGCTAACAAGTGAGATTCCTTAGGATTAGATTGAAAACGAGCACATAAGCACACACTAAACATTATATCCGGTCTACTTGCGGTTAAGTAAAGCAAACTACCGATCATACCTCTATATCTAGTGATATCAACACATTTACCATTTTCATCTTTGTCAAGCTTAATAGAGGTACTCATAGGAGTTATGGCATGTTTGGTAACCTCCATACCAAATCGCTTTAGCAAATCTTTTGTATATTTGGATTGGCTAACAAATAAGCCATCCGAACTTTGTTTGATTTGCAAACCTAAAAAGAAGTTCAACTCACCCATCATGCTCATTTCAAATTCATTTTGCATACTTGTAGCGAAATCTTTACAAAGAGAATCATTTGTTGAGCCGAATATAATGTCGTCAACATATATTTGGACAATCAACAAATTTTTCTTAATAGTTTTTGTAAAAAGTGTGTTATCAACTTTTCCTCTTAAAAAATCATTTTGAATCAAAAAGCCACTAAGTCTTTCATACCAAGCTCTAGGGGCTTGCTTTAAACCATAAAGAGCCTTGGTTAATTTGAAGACATGATTTGGAAAAAGTTCATTTTCAAAACCGGGTGGTTGCTTTACAAAAACTTCTTCTTCTATGACACCATTTAAGAAAGCACTTTTGACATCCATTTGATAAAGAGTAAAATTTCTAGATGATGCAAATGCAAGAAGCATTCTAATTGCTTCTAATCTAGCTACGGGTGCAAAAGTCTCATCATAATCAATGCCTTCCTCTTGATTATATCCTTGAGCTACCAATCTTGCTTTATTTCGAATGATCACTCCATTTTCATCCTTTTTATTTCGAAAAACCCATTTTGTACCAATTATAGTTTGATTTTCGGGTTTAGGAACTAAATGTCAAACTTGATTGCGTTCAAATTGATTTAGTTCCTCTTGCATGGCAACAATCCAAGAATCATCACATTGAGCATCGTGGAAGTTCTTGGGTTCGATATGGGACACAAATGCCATGTAATTACAAAAGTCTCGAAGTTGAGATCTAGTGCTAACCCCTTTTGACGGATTGCCTATGACTTGATCAAGAGGATGATTGTGTACAATCCTCCATGCATTTGGAATTAAGTTTGTCAAGTTATCATTTGATTGATGCTTGACTTCACTCTTTTCCTCTTGACTACTTGATGAGTTGGAGATATCAAGATTATTTGAACTATTCTCAATTCCTACAACTTCATCTTCATATAGTTCAACTCTAGGTGATGGAGGTGGTGGTGATTCATCAAAAACAACGTGAATTGACTCAACCATGGTTAGAGTCCTCTTGTTAAAAACACGAAAAGCTTTACTTCTTGAAGAGTAGCCAAGGAAAATTGCTTCATCCGATTTGGAGTTGAATTTTCCTAAGTTGTCTTTATCATTTAGCACAAAACATTTACACCCAAACACTTTGAAATACCCAATATTGGGTTTTCGACCTTTCCACAACTCATAGGGTGTTTTTCCCAAAATCATTCGAATAATGACACGATTAATTATATGACAAGCGGTATTTACCGCTTCCGCCCAAAGACTTCGAGGAAGGTTGTGTTCGTTTAGCATGGTTCTAGCCATTTCTTGTAAAGATCTATTTTTCCTTTCAACTACCCCATTTTGTTGAGGAGATCTTGGAGCCGAGAGATCATGAGATACACCAAGTTCATCACATAATTTCTCTAGATCTTGATTATCAAATTCTCTACCTCTATCACTTCTAATTTTCTTGATTTTCAAATCTTTTTCATTTTGGATGAATCTATAAAATTTACCAAGAATGGAGTGAGTTTCATTTTTGTGAGCAAGAAAGTGAACCCAAGTAAATCTAGAGTAGTCATCAACAATAACAAGTACATAGAGTTTCCCGGCTAAGCTAGCCGTTCTCTCCGGACCGAAAAGATCCATATGAAGTAGTTCTAATGGCCTTGAAGAGGTAATGTCTTTCTTTCTCTTGAAAGAAGACTTAACTTGCTTACCTACTTGACATGCGCTACAAACTTTATCTTTTGAAAATTTAGTCTTCGGGAGGCCTTTGACTAAATCATTTTTGGATAAAAGATGAATGAGGTCCATACTAGCATGTCCTAAACGTCTATGCCATAACCAACTATTTTCACTAGATGTGACAAAACATTTAACATCTTGTTCATGCAATTCACATAGCAACATAGTATACAAGTTTCCATTTCGTTTAGCATTGAATAATTGCTTCCCATCTTTCTCAACTACGCATGCATTTGACCTAAAAATAACATCATAGCCTTTGTCACATAATTGACTAATACTAAACAAGTTGTGCTTCAAACCATCAACTAATAAAACATTATCTATAGAGAGAGATGAAGATATACCGATGGAGCCAATTCCAATGATTTTGCCTTTCGAATTGTCCCCGAAAGTAACATTTCCTCCTTCATAGGATTTAAGAGAGTTGAACATTGATTTGTCCCCCGTCATATGCCTTGAGCATCCGCTATCAAGGAACCATTTATCCTTTGAAGCGGACTTCAAACATATCTACAAAAGTGATTGAAGTTCATTGGTACCCAATTTTACTTTGGGTCCACTAAGGTTAGAAAAAGATGCAATAGTTCCTTTTGGAACCCAAAACGTTTTAGTTACAATATTTTCTTTTGTTTGTAGATATGCAATGGTTCCTTTTGGAACCCAAAACATTTGTGATGCAACTTTGTTTTTCCTTAGAAAGCATGCATTTGCCTTATGACCATTTTTCTTGCAATAATAACAACTAACATAGTTGTGATCAATTGAGGTTGAGTGAGATGATTGTTTTGAAAAAGTATGCCTTAAAGATTTTCTCTTTTTCAATAGAAGTGCATCTTTGTCAAATGCATCATACCCTAAGCCACTTTTGTCAAATGATCTTCTTTGTCTTCCTAACATGATGCTTAGGTTTTCTTTTCCCTTTGTAAATTTTGCCAAAATGTTAATTTGATCATCAATGGTCTTTTTCAAGGAAACATTTTCTTTCTCTAATTCAATATTCTTATCATCCGTTACACTTGATGCAATGGAACAAGTAGAGCTACATGATGATTTTATTTTCTTGAGTTTTATGTGTTTATTTGCTAACTTTTCAAACTCTTCATGCAACTCTTCAAATGCATCTTGTAGTTCATTATAAGAGTTAAGAATTTCTTCATATGATAATTTAGACATATCTAAAGTATGAGAGTTTAGATATACCTCATCTTCCTTTGCCATAAGACAAATGTTTGCCATTTCCTCGCCATTTTCTTCTTTCTCCGATTCACATGAGTCATAATCGTCCCATGTAGCATTCATAGCCATCTTATTTGACATTTTCTCGTTTTCCTTTTTGAGCTTGAAACAATCGGACTTATAGTGCCCCGGCTTCCCACAGTTGAAGCATGTTGGAGGCTCCCTCTTGCTAGGTTCGCCTCTTTGTTCTTTCCGCCTTATGAATCTCCCACCATTGGCTTTCTTTCTTTGAAGAAATTTCTTGAATTTTTGGGTAATTAATGCAATGTCTTCATCTACTTCTTCTTCAATTTGCTCATTGACTTCATTTTTGGTGGAGGCTTGTAAAGCTATACCTTTTCTAGGCTTGGAGTCTTCCTCTCGAGATTTGAGAGTGATTTCCCAAGTGAGAAGGGATCCGAAAATCTCGTCAATGCTCATGATATTGAGATCGTGAGCTTCTTTGATTGCCGTTACCTTTGCGTCCCATTTGACCGGAAGGCTTCTAAGGACTTTGCGTGAGGCATCGGATCTAGGAATAATTCTACCTAGATGCTTTAATCCATTCAAAATATTAGTAAAACGAGACATCATTGAATTTATACTTTCATCATCCTTCATGGTAAATAATTCATATTCATGCATGAGTATATCAATTTTTGATTCTCTCACTTGAGAGGTTCCTTCATAGGTTATTTCAAGCTTATCCCACATTTCTTTTGCCGTAGTACACGTGGAGACACGATTAAATTCATTTGGGCTTAAAGCACAATTTAGGTTGACCTTGGCTTTAGCATTAAATGACATAAGCCTACGTTCATCATTATCCCATTCATTTGGCAATTTAGGAATTGTTTTACCATCAACAACTTTGGTTATAACAAAAGGTCCATCAACAATGACTTGCCAAATTTGGTAGTCAATAGCTTGAAGGAAATCAATCATCCTAGTTTTCCAATAGCTATAGTTTGATCCATCAAACCAAGGGGGCCTATTGTTTGATTGTCCTTCAACATGAGTGACTAAGTTAGAGGCCATGATCGTTCTCTAAGACGGTTAAGTCTAAAACAAGTAGAGATTAGGCTCTGATACCAATTGTTAGTCACTATATAACCCTAGAGGGGGGGGGGGGGGGGGTGAATAGGGTTTTTAAAAGTTATTTCTAAATCTTTTCGATAATAGATCAAGTTATACAAATTAATCAATTCCTTTAATAGATAATTTTCAATTTAATTAATCTAATTATCTCAAGATCAATTATAGCATACAAAATATTGAAACAAATATTGCATGCAAAATATTAAAGTAAAGAGATAGAGATAGAGAAATTGACACCGCGATTTTTCGAGGTTCGGTAACTCCTAGTCCTCGGCTCAAGAACCCCTTCTTGAGACTTTTCCCGATCCTTTCACTATGGCTCTTCCTTCACAGGTGGAATAGCAAACCTTTACACACGAGCTAACAAGCCCGTCACACAAGTAAGAGGACAAACCCCTCTTCAAGATTAATGAGCTTCACTCACTCAATGATCACAATCCTTTTATAACACAAGGAATCACTCAAGAACTAAACACTTAAAAACCCTAAGGTTTTTATGGAGGATGAAATAATATAAGCTCAAGTGTTCTTTTAGTGATTTACCAAAGAAGAATAAACTCTAGATGAATATTCTCTAATGAATGGTTTCAATAAATATGCTCAAGAGAATAGACACAGACTCAAATCTAGAGTTTCAAAACTTGTAGTATATGAGTTGGAAATCAAGCTTTACAAATCTTGCTTTCAATGGTTTTTCTAGAAAAGTTATGAGATAAGAAGATGGTGAATATTTAGGCTTTTCTCACACTAGGCTTTCTTGGTTTTTCACTATATTATCTCATTCTATATATATGAAAATATTAGGGTTTTAGGAATGAGAGAATAAAACTTTTGGGACACAAATCAAACATCAGGTTATGGGCAAGAATATGCCTGACATAACCGTTTGATTGCATCAAGAGTCGACTTCCCATTTGTCGAGAGTCGACTGCCCAATAAGAGTTTTGAATGTGATAACCTTCGTCCTCAAGAAGTCGACTTCCAACACATGGAGAGTCGGCTTCCCAACCTCGAGAGTAGGCTTCCAGACTTTGAGAGTCGGCTGCCCAAAGAGTGTTTAAACAGGTTATCTTTCGTCTTGAAGAAGTCGACTTCCAACATATGGAGAGTCGGCTTCCCAGACTTTGAGAGTAGGCTTCCAGACTTTGAGAGTCGGCTGCCCAAAGAGTGTTTAAACAGGTTTTCTTTCGACTTGAAGAAGTCGACTTCCAACATATGGAGAGTCGGCTTCCCAGACTTTGAGAGCCGACTTCCATAACTCGAGATTCGACTTCCGAAGGATGGTTTAAAACATGATTTCTTTCGTCTTAAAGGAGTCGACTTCCAACATATGGAGAGTCGGCTTCCCTGTCCTGAGAGTCGACTTCCCTACCTCGAGAGTCGACTTCCGAAGGATGGTTCATAAGCTTAATACCTTCGACTTGAAGCAGTCGACTTCTTTTGTGTGAGAGTCGACTTCCGAACAAGACAGATGAATTTTCCCTAAACTGATTAAGGTTCATTTTAAGTTCGGTTAACACTTGAGCTTATAGTATTTTATCAACACATAAAATACCTCATTACAATTGATCGCACCCCGACCTATCTACCCCGAGTCTTGAGTCTTCAAATTGTCTTTTGTTGATCATTTTGACATTTCTCGATTTTGCACTTCAATTCTAATTTCTCTTTTTGCTTTTGTATTCACACTTTCTTTTCCAAAGCTGGTTTTTCCTGTTCTAGCTGAAATACATAACTCAATAATTATTAGTACCAAACACTCTCAAATGATTTGTTATCATCAAAATAAGATTTGTTGTTTGAAATAAATTTCAAAGCCAACAATATGTATATATTTGTTTCGAACTACAAAAGATAAATTTATATTTATATTTTATTTGTATTTCTGAAAATAGTTTTCTATTTTTTGAAATAATTGAAAATTAGAAGGAAAAAAATCTAGTTGCTTTTGTTTTCATAATACTCATTCAGAGAACTGTTTTAATTTGTAAATTATTTTCAAAATATTTGAAAACTATTTCCAGATAATTAAAAGAAGCGAACCCTTACAATTCTACTTGCATACACATATATATGGCCTCCCCCAACTTCCCCACTTGTCCAAAGGCTATAGAGGTTAGCTTCTATATGATCGGGGAAAAACAACCGAGTCATAGTCCGAATTGATGTAATTTGTACCAAGTCCAAGTATGGATCAAATTTTCTAACTCTCAAAGTCAAAATGGTTAAGGCAAGTAACGACAACAAAAGGCAAGGCCACGAGCCAAAGCAAAGGCAAAGGCACAAACGAGCAAGGAAATGATTGAAAAATGATAAAAACTAATATAAACAAGGAATGCGCAAGGCATGCAAATGCACAAGGCAGCGAGCAACGAGCATGACAACATGCCATAGTCAATGCACAAGTCAAGGCATGTGCACGCAACAAAGACATGGCATGCATGCGAGCGTGCATCCAGGGCCCATGCATGTATACACGGGCGCCCAAGGCATGGTGTCCACAAAGGCAACGCCCATGCATGGCACGCCAGGACAATGCCATAAAACTAAGAATGGAGGTTATGGCAGGCGCATGTGCGCGAGGCATGCCAGAGGAATAAGGCAGCATGCATGCCAACGTTAGTTTTCTTACTATGAGGATGAGCAATCGACTATGGTCTTTGTTTATAGACCATATTTGTAAGCCTATATATAATACCCTTTTATAATAGACAACATGAAAGATTTCCTTAAGAAGACCGATCTTTAAGCCGAAACTCATAACTCTAGCCTCATTTCTGGCTAGGTACTTGGGGTCATAGACCCTCGTTGTTATTGAAATTCATAACTCTGGCCTTATTTCTTGGCCAGGTACCCTCGTTGTTGTTTTGTTGTGTGTAAAGTTATGTTTCTTTTTATTATCTAAAAATTGTTTTCAGTATTTTTGAAAATTATTTTCAGATATACATATCTATATATATGTAGTAGTCCGCTCGAACACGTGGTATGATATTGTTCGCTTTGGGACTAGCACACACGGTTTTGTTCTTGGGTTTTTCCCAAAAAGCCTCATACCAATTGAAGGCAACACTTCCACATATAAGTACTTCACCATCACTATACCCGAGCGATGTGAGACGCCATAATCACCCCCTCTTGGGACCCAATCACCAGCGTCCTCGCTGGCGTGACTAGCATGGGCTTATGCACTCTCCCACACTTCCAGTCGGACTCCGACTTTAATAAGTATGATATTATCCGGTTTGGCCCAACCCGTATGATTTTGTTCTTGGGCTTCCCCTAAAAGGCTTCATACCATTTTGAGACAACATTTTCACACATAAGCACTTCACCATCACTATACTCAGGTGATGTGGAACGTCACAATATATATAAACTGCAGAGACCACTTTTTTACCCACTATTTCTAAAAAAACGTTGGAAGAATCTAGAAGGTAAGTCATGTTAGAATAAAAATATAACTGAGAGAAAAAGAAAGACATAATACAAGAACTGTATTGATTCGGTGTAAATTTACAATATAACATATACCATGTATATATAAGAGAAAATAAGTGAAAAACAAGCCAAGATAAAATAGGTAACTAGGGTGTGGTGATTTGAAACCCTAATTCTAATATAAATATAGGTGGACCTATCTAGATGAGTTCAAACCCTAATATATATTCTAACACCCCTCCTCAAAGTCAAGGTGGACGATATGAATCCATCTTAAATTTGAAGATTAAATCTTGTAGCTCGACGAAGGAAAAACAGAATTTCAACGACGATGGTGATGCACTAGCTAGGGCTTTCAACATTAGATGGTGAAGACGGGTCGAGTCAAATTCAAAGAGGAAACCAAGAGTGCATATGCGCATGATAGGCCGAGTATGCACATGATGCGCGTGACGAGGCGAGCCAAAAACTGACGATGACGAGCGAAAAAGGGCGATGGCGAGCGAAAAAAGGCAATGGCGAGCCAAACTGGCAATCACTCATTTAGACCTCACCTTTGGAAGAAGTCTTTCTGACACTGGATAAAAGATAAATGAACTCTCTAATCTCTCTTTGGAGTTTCATGAACCAAAAAGATTTTATTCTTGAGCGGAAGAAAACACAAAGGGATGACCTTTGGGCTTGTTTGGGAAGTGGGTTTTGGGCTTGATTTTGGTTTTGGTTTTTGATTTGAAGACCAAACCATGTTTGGTTGGTGGTTTTGGACTTGGTTTTGGGCTTTTTAAAACCAACCATTAAAACCTTGGTTTTGGCCTACCAATTTTGACTTTTTTTTTTTCTCTCTCTATATATATATATATGGCCGAAAATATGAATTATTTTGAAAAAAATAATATATAATATTTGGAAAAAATTATTTTTCGGAAAAAAAATCATATTTTGAAACATAATATATATTTTTCGCAAAATATCATATTTTGGAACATAATATATATTTTTCACAAAAAAAGTATTTTTAAAATTTTATATTTTGAAAAAAATATTTTTTGGAAACAAATCATATTTTAATATAATTTTTCAAAATTTTATATTTTTTTTGAATTATATATATATATATATATATTTGAATTTTAAATATTTCGCACTTTTAAAAAAATATAAAAAAAAGTGCGAAAATTTTATAATTTTCTGGAAATATTTTTTTCAAAATACAATTTTCTTAAAATATATATTTTTTCAAAAAATATATTATGAAAAACAATATTTTCGGAAAATTAAGTTGGAGAAAAAAAATTTGGAAAAAATTATAAATATTTCGTACTTTTTTATATTTTCTGGAAAGTGAGAAAATTTTATCATTTTCTAGAAATATTTTTTTAGAAAATATAATTTTCTGGAAAGTGCGAAATATTTTTATCAATTATATATATATATATTAATATATATTATTTGAATTTTTTATATAATTTTCACATTTTAAAATATTTTTATCAATTATATATATATGTTTTTGAATTTAAAAAAAAATAGAAATTTAAATATTGTTTTATATGATTTTTGAATTTTTTCTAAATGTTTTAAAATTATCAGTATATAATATAATTTTTCAGAAGTTTATATTTGTTTTGAATTATATATATTTTTTCGAATTTAATATATATTATTTGAATTTTATATATAATTTTAACATTTTAAAATATATATTTTATTATATATATATATTTTGGAATAAAAAAAATAGAAATGTCAATTGTTTTCGGGAATTTTAAATATTTTTTAATTATATATATATATTCATTTTAATATTTTTTTCCAATTATATATATATATATTTTCATATTTATATATTTTTAATACATATTAGTATATATATATAATTATACCAAGACCAAGACCAACTCCTTACCAAACATGGTTTTAGATTTACCTAAAACCACCCAAGACCACCAATACCAAAATCACAAGACCAAGACCAAAACCAAGTTACCAAATGGGCCATTTGACTTTAATTCCATCTTGGAATAAAAATAAGAGAATAAAAAAGAAAGAGAGAAAATAAAAATTGTATTGATTTAATGTAAATTTATAATAGGACAGATAACACGTATATATAAGAATGAGGAGGTGAAAATTAGTGAAAATAAAATAGGTAACTGGGATATGGCAGCCAATTACCTAAATCTAATATAAATACACTTGGGTTTAGACCCTAATGTACTCTAACAAGCCAACTAGGCTCTTTTGTTTGGTGGGACCATGGGATGGGGGTTTAAAATGATCCACCACCTTCTTAATCTTGAGGAGGGATAGTTTATGAAGTTTGAGTTTTTTCTTAAGGCACCTCTAGGTAGAATAATTTGACTGAACATGGTCACAAAAAAGATCTTGAAAAATGGTAACATAATAGTCACTTCATGATTTTATATAAGGACATTTGAAACTATCATTTTGATACAATATATTTTACCTGGTATTATGGTCTAATGGTATTTTCATTCCTTCTCAAAATTGGGAGATGTCTGAAGTTTGAGCCCTATAGAACTCATGTATGGGTGTATGAGTTCCTTAACATTCAAATAAAAAATAATTTTATATAACGACAATACTTGGGTCCTTACAAATTGGACACGTGTCAAAATTTATTTTAAAAAAAGAAGATGGACATAAAATTCAGCAATTAATGACGATTCGTTTTTAAAAAGATTTTGACCACGTGTCCAAATTATATTGAACTATATTAACGGGGAGGACGAACTTTGTCCTCGTGAGCCAGGACCCAAGTATTGTTCCTCAAATATAAACTTTAATATGTCCTCAATATATATATATATATATATATACACACACACACATATTTATTTTTTTATTTTTTATTTTTTAAAAGTTAAGCATACTCACACACACGACCTTGACCTCCCTTTTGGGAATAAGGGCAGGTACCATTTGGCTATTAGGCTTTTTTATATTTATTTATTCTTTTTTGTCTTTGGATTAATTTTTTATATATATATATTCTTTGTCAATTGAGATTAGAGATAGCAATGGGGCGGGTACGAAACGAGTTCACCTATATCCATCCCCGCCCATTTAGTTTTTAAAATACCAAACCTTTTTCTTTTCTTTTTAATTTTTGAAAGTTAAGCAACAAAAATACCATACCCTTCACGGGTTCGTCACATGTTGCTTTTTCATAAACCATACCTTCCCTATTAACACTTTATTATACCCGTATTTGTATCTTTCCGCCCCTCTAAAACTTGATTGTCGGTATTATCGTCATCATCGATAAAGAGTTTAGTGGATAGAAAATTAAAAAATAACAATAAAAACCCTAAATACACATAAAAAAAAAAGTACAAAAAAAATAAGATTAACATATGAACTTCTTTCTAATTACCCAACAATCGAACTAATACCCTATTTCTCTAATCATCCAACAATCTAATTCACTATCTATTTATCTTTTTTCATCGGATATATTCGGCTACTCGTTTATCTTTGGTTTGAGATGTCGAGTTCCATGAGAAAAGAATGAGTAATAACTAATAATGTATTTAAATTATTATTCTTGTATATATATATATATACATATAAATAGCAAAAGGGTAAAGTTAATGTGAACGGGGGCGGGACGGAGCGAGTTTCTACCAATACCCGAACCCGCCCCATAACCCGTGATGAATTCAAATTATTTTATTAAATTCGTCCCTACGAAATAAAAAACGCTCTCAAACCCTTAAATAAAGGAGCCGTACAAATTGCCTTCACTAATAGAGATTGATTTTCCTTACGATGAAAGTGCATAGAAACACTTGGTTTTTTTGACGTGTCATTTCAAACAATGAAAGTTTTTATCTTATCCCATTTTTGTATAATTATAGAATTATACAGTATTTATTTCATTTCGAAATTAAACATTATAGCATTTTTTATAAAACAAACGATATTTCCTTAACATGTTGTTATTGGTCCTAAATGATCTAAAATAACTCTGTTCAAAATCAACAATAATTACCCAAAACTTCATCTTTGTATGTAGTAAAACTTCAAGTATAGTTGCATTTTAGAAAATTCATAACTACAAGAACTAATACACATACATACCATCGATGCGACCACATGTAATACCTCGACTGCAAACCATGATTACAATACCGAGTGAAAATTTTATTTTTTGCATGTGATCTTCATATCAAAAGTACAAAGATCGAAGTTTTCAAAACTAAACTTGCTTTTACTCTCAAGTTCGAGGTGAGAGTTTCTCCACTCTGTCATGTGGATTTTGTTTTCGATTTCCTTATTTCTCTCTGTATGCCTCTCTGTCAAAAACAGTTGAACAACAATAGTTGTGACACAAAACAATAGTTGCTTCAATCAGTTTAGATCCCAAACTAATTTACAAGCATTGAAATGATTCCGTTTCCAATACAGATCAGTACCATATTGCATTACTAATCTCACTGAAATTAAACCATATATGTCTTACCTCTACTTGCATTGGCTCTTTTATTGTTGCATAGCTCAATATTTCTGGTGACCAACATTTTTCCTTTTCTGGTAATTTTTTTTATTTTTTTCATTTACTTTTTGTCCATCTATATAATTGATCTCTACAAATTGGCTTCTGGGTAATTCGGATTTGGACATTGTCTTGCTTAACACATTACTTTGTAAACACATTTCAATTTTTGTGGTTATATTTATATATATATATAAATTATAGTAGGGGTTAGTGATGGCAAAGCAGGAAAGTTTTTGTTTGTTTGATTGTACACCGGTTCTTACAGGGGGTATATGGAAGCAAACTGATCCAAGAGTGTATCTGAATAATGATACGATAAGAATTCTAATACAAATTTCTCTAATACACACCGTCTCCGAACTTCTATTTAAATTCCTCAGACGGTTCAATTTATCGCGACTGGTCTGTCAGATGCTGGTATGCCTCCTCTCTCGTTATATATTTATTTCTTTATTGTGGAATCGAACCCCAAGAGTGTATCTGAATAATGATACGATAAGAATTCTAATACAAATTTCTCTAATACACACCGTCTCCGAACTTCTATTTAAATTCCTTAGACGGTTCAATTTATCACGACTGGTCTGTCAAATGCTGGTATGCCTCCTCTCTCGTTATATATTTATTTCTTTATTTGTGGAATCGAACCCCAACCTACAAACTCTGAATCACTAAGCAAATATTGCTCATTCTCTCATTTTCCATATCTGTAAGTTTCATATATACATATATATATATATATATATATATATATATATAGACGTATGTATGGTTTTTATGTAATGGAATTCTGGTGTGACCCTGCAGGCTGGTATCATACTAGGACGAACTATTCTAGGAGTAATCCTCCCACAAGTTTCGAATATACTGTTTCAAACAAAAGGAGTTGTACATCTGAAATTGTTATCGAGAATTGGTTCCATATTCTTCATGTTCATAATGGGAGCGAAAATGGAGCCAAGCTTGGCCTTCAATTCCGGTAAAAAGGCATGGATTATCGCAGTCTCATCCATGGTATTCCCCGTTATGTACTCCATAGCCATTTCGGGATTGACCTTTGCTCCTCCTAGCCTTAAGTTTGTCTTAGCAACACAAACCTACACTGGCTTCCCTGTCATTGCCCACCAACTCCTTGACCTCAAAATGACCAATTCTGAGATCGGGCGCATCACTCTGGCGTCTTCCCTTATCCGGGATATAATCAGCACATTCACCGGTTCCGTTCTTATTATGTTCAGGATTTACAGTAACACCCATTTGGAGGCGTCTCTAGTAACTTTGGTTTTGTTTCTCGCATTTATCGCCTTCATTGTATTTATTGCCCATCCAACATTCCTCTGGATCATCAAACAAACGCCCGAAGGCAAGCCAGTGAAGGCAGTGTACACTAGTCTCATTATATTCGCGAGCCTTTTCTCAGCTATAATCACTGACCATTTGGGAGTCAGTTACCAGACTGGTCCTTTCTTTCTTGGCTTGAGTGTGCCCTCAGGGCCACCTTTATGCTCAACTCTCGAGAAGAGGTTCCTCGTGATTATGGGGCTGGTGGTGCCAATAATAGTAGCCTACGGCGGAATTGGCGCAAACTTTTACAAACCATCTGATTTGCAACTCCAATATCTGTTATGGTCAGCTTTTGTGGGGGGTTTAATAGTAAAACTCGCGGGAGGCGTAATTTCGGGATGGATGAGCAAAATGTCTACCAAAGATGGTTTGGTGGTAGGTGCCATCATGGCTTCTCAAGGCATCATCGAGTTGGCTGGATATGTCTATTACCGACAAAACGAGGTACATACATTATTTATCCTTCAGAAGCATTTCTATATATACATAGATATATGCATAAACTGTGCTTCGTATAACTATTTATTCGTCTGATCTATTGAATTGAAATACAGTCACTAGACAATGATGCATATAACGTGGAGTTTATCACTGTATTAGCAACAGCAGTGGTGGTACCTGTGATTGTGAGGAGCGTCCACGACTTTTCGAGGACATACATTGGGTACCAGAAAAGGAACATTTTCCACTCTGCACACAATGCAGAGCTTCGAATAGTTGCTTGCGTGCATAAGCAGGACGACGCCAGGGCTGTAATTACGGTTCTAGAGGCATCCAATCCTACAAGAGCGAATCCTCTTTCAGTCTATGCACTCCATTTGTTGGAGCTTGTTGGGGGAGCCACCCCTCTTATGATTAACCACCAATTAGGCCAATCTAGCTCTCGATCCCGTTCCCAACCCATCATCGACATCTTCAGCATCTACGAGCACCAAGCCTCGGGGATGGTCAGTATGCATGCGTTCACCGCCATTTCTATGCCCCAATTCATGCATGACGACGTTTGTTTGCTCGCGTTTGACAAGTTGGCTTCCTTGATAATACTCCCATTTCATAAGAAATGGAATTCACAAGGGAAATTGGTGTTTGACGACAAGATCATGCGGAACCTAAACAGTAAAGTAATGAACATTGCCCCTTGCTCCGTGGGCATCCTCATAGACAGGCGAAAAGTGCAGCACGAACAAACAACTTCGTATCGCGTGGCTGTGATCTTCTTGGGAGGTGACGATGATCGCGAGGCGCTTGCTTATGCTAAACGAATGGCGGGCTCCCCTGGAGTTCACTTGACGGTTTTCAGTTTAAGTCCTTGTGATGAGACTGGTGCTGAGCAGGATTGGGAAACCATTCTTGACGCGGAGAGTCTGAGGAATGTAAGGATTGAGTGTTCGAAGAACGCTAAAAAGGGGAATGTATTGTATCACGACGTGAAGCTGAAAGATGGGACCGAAATGGCCAAGTTTATTCAATCAATGGAGGAAGATTATGAGATTGTCATTGTAGGGCGACGCCACAAACCGGACAACAAGCTACTAAGAGGCCTATCAGAATGGGCAGAGTTGCCAGAACTAGGAGAAATCGGAGACCTACTGGCTTCGCCAGACATTGACAAACCTTTTTCGGTTTTGGTGATGCAACAACAGCATATGCAGAGTAAAACCTAGTAGTACTCATTGATTTGGCTTGAAGGGCAATTTTAGAACTGGATATTTCTTGGTTTCAATTAAATTTTTTAAGCTCTTTAGGAACTCTGTAAGTACTAGGGTTGAGTTTTATTGATTTGTTCATGTATATATTTATTTGGCAACTTTTTCTTTTATTAGATCATTTGGACTTTTGGGCTATTTATTAGTTCCATGTTTGTATCATCATCATTAATTATATTTTCTTTATGAGAAAGATATATAGAAACAAGGCATTCTTGTATGAATCATAGACAACCCATGTGCAAATCTTTTAAGGTATATCATGACATTGAATCCTCTAAATATTTCATATACATTTCTTATGTGGGTTTTTAGGGTACATATTCATATGTCTCTCTTTCAATTGGTTACAAATATTTCCCGGGAAAATGGACGTGACACAAACAATAGGCAACAGGTGTTTGAATGTGTTGACAATATTAAAGTGATACATTTGCTATTATAATAGTATAAATATAGGTAGACAATATTGCCCTTAAAGAATAAAAAAATATCAAAGCTTTATAATAAATTCAAATAAATAAATTATAACAAACGAAACTTTTACAATTTAGAAGACCTATGACAGTTAAAATTAGTTAAGACATGCTAAGAATATCTTTGTTGCAACCAAGAAACTCTAAAAACAAACCATAAACTTCTGCAACCTTGTTTCATGTGCTAAACAATAGTTGTTAGTTGTCATTTTTCCTATTTTAACTTCATAATTTCATAAACAACTTTTTTTCCCCCTTCCTATCAGATTAATCTCAGTTCCGTAAGGTTTCAATTGATTTAAGAAGATTAGAGCTAGAAAGGTTCATCCATGGATGACCCTAATGCAAGACAACATGAGGACTCCTGCGAAAACGAATTCACAGTCCATTCACCGGGCTTATGGAACCTAAAAGATGCAAATAAATTTCTCGAGTTTAGTTTGCCAAAACTTCATGTGCAATTGGGAATAATATTCATTTTCACTCACTCTATACACATGGTGCTCAAGCGCTTCCATGTGGCCCGGAACGTCTCCGAAACCCTTGTACATTTTCTCTCCTTTAATTCCAGCAATGCTCTTTTATATATGCTTTGCTCACTCTTTTGATATCCTGCGTGTTCAATAGAGAAATCATATATATAATTGTAATCCCACTCTATGATAGAATGTTTTTAATGAAAAACAGAATAGAAAAAACACTATGTATTGCCAAGTAATACATATATTCATACATTTTTTGGGTATATGAGAGGAATTATGCACACATAAATTGATGAACAAGCACATTATCACTAAAATAGAAAAGTCAGCTTCAAATTGTGTGTGTGTGTATGTAAGTGTTTGTGTTACTAGTGATCATTAATTACCATTTGCATACTTTTGTGAGGATATTGATGTCTACCTGCAGGCTGGTTTAATACTAGGGCCATCTGTTCTAGGGCAAATTCCAAAATTTACCATCACAATGTTCCCCCCAACTTCAGCAGTGTATCTGGACCTGATAGCGAAAACCGGCTTCATTTTTCACATGTTCCTCATAGGAGTGAAGATGGAGCCGGGCATGGTGTTGAAAAGTGGTAAAAAGGTGTGGACTTTAGCATTTGCATCGGTCATAATTCCGGTGTTTGTGGGCATGTCAGTATCTCAAACGATGGATCCGTTTTTGACCTTAACTTCCGGACCAATTGTCAAAAACATTATATTAATTCAAACCTTTAGCCCCTTTCCTCAAGTTGCTTGCCTCCTCAATGACCTAAAAATGGCAAATTCCGAGCTCGGTCGCCTTGCTTTAGCTATAGGATTGATCAGGGAGTTGCTCAGTTTAGGACTCCACACTCCCCTCAACTATATTAGAGTTGCAACACAAGGTGGGTCGAATGTGGCCGCTGGACAAACATTTTTTATGTTTCTGATATTCATCATGACCACAATGTTGGTCCTGCACCCTGTGTTTCTATGGATCATTAGACAGACACCGGAAGGGAAGTCAGTGGACGCAGCATACATCGGTATCATTTGTTTCGGGGTTTCTCTCTCGGCCTTCCTCAGTTACCTTTTAGGGGCTCATTTTTACTATATCGGTCCTCTCATACTCGGCCTGGCCGTTCCTGTCGGACCACCTCTAGGATCCACACTCGAAGAGAAGTTGGACACCGTTATCACGGGGTTTTTTACACCGGTGCTTATGACTTTCTGTGGCTTGAGAACAAATGTGTATACTATACAGAACGTGGTAATCATGCATATGATATGGACCATCATTGGTATGGGTCTTGTAGTTAATTTTTTAGGGAGTTTTCTTCCTGCATTGTTTTGGAGGATTCCACTCAAAGATGCAGCTACTCTCGCACTCATCTTGAGCACTCAAGGCATTGTGGAGATGGCCGGGATTCATGCATACATGCAAAATAAGGTACTTAACAATCCTTAAGAAGCACTTTCCAATAAAAAAACTACCAACATAATGCAAAGTTTAGCTTTTAACTAATAATCTAATCAGAGAAATAAAATAAGTATATGGTATAAGTCTACTAGAGCTTTTATGTACACTGTCCGGATATTACAGCACAAGGGTGAATTAAATTCTTTTTAGCTTCTCTATATGGGTACAATTAAATTTCTTCAGGTTCAGATTGGTAGATGAAAATAAAAGTGGACTTACACTAAGTTTGAACTAATTTGCAAATAAGTTTGTTCAATTACGTGTACACTCGAGTGAAATTAATTGTCATTGATGCCTTAGAAATTTCTATTCAGTATATCAACATATCCTCAATATTTATCATAAGAACTACTATCATCTCATTCAACTAGACTAATAACTCTCTCTCGAATTGAAGCACAGACATTGACTGAGGAAGCTTTCTCCATTGTGACTGTATCAGTCTTACTGACATCACTGTTCATACCGTATCTTGTGAGATCAATCTATGATTATTCAAGGGTATATATAGGCTACCAGAACAGAAATATTCTACATGCTCCAGAGAATGGTGAGTTGCGAATATTTGTGTGTGTCCATAGAGAAGACGAGGCCATGGCGGCCATTAAACTACTTGAAGTTTCCAATCCTACCCGAGAAAGTCCTCTGCAAGTCCATATACTCCACCTCATGGAGCTGAAAGGCCGGGCAACCCCACTACTAATCAATCACAAATTGGGCCAAAAGGTATCGGCTGTCTCTCGCTCACGGCCGATCATTGATGCTTTCAATGTCTACGAGACTCAATACTCAGGATTGGTCAATGTGGACGCCTTCACAGCAATATCAATGCCAAAGTTCATGCATCATGACATTTGCTCACTAGCCTTCGATAAGTTGACGTCGTTATTAGTACTTCCATTTCATAGGAAATGGAATGCCCAAGGCACAATGATTATGGACAACAGTACCTTCAGGTCTATCAACCATCAGGTCCTGGAGTTGGCCCCTTGTTCAGTCGGCATTCTTGTCGACCGACGCAAAATGCAGCGGACGATGCCTGCTTCGCCACTGTATCGTGTGGCTGTACTCTTCATAGGAGGTGATGATGACCGCGAAGCGCTGGCTTATGCCAAACGGATGGCAAACTCCCCAGCAGTTCACTTGACTGTTTATCGGATAGTGGCAGCGGAAAACGTGGGCATGGACAGCTGGGAGACCATGCTTGACACACAGAATTTGAAGGATATAAAGCTTCTGAGTTCACATAGAGGTAATGTAATGTATAAAGAGGAGAAGGTGAAAGATGGACCAGGGACGGCTAGGGTAATCCGTACCATGGAGGAAATTTACGACCTGATCATGGTGGGTCGGCGCCACAGATTGGATTCGCCTGTACTATCAGGCATTTTAGATTGGACCGAATTGCCGGAGTTTGGTGCACTCGGAGACCTACTCGCATCCCAGGACATTACTCAACCAGCTTCAGTCTTAGTGGTGCAACAGCAGCACACCAATTTCGGAAAAAAAAAAAACTAATTTAAGTTGAGATGCTAATATGTACAGTTTTATAATTTAATGACCTTATTTCAAGAAATATTTAACAATTTAGCTCAGGGACAGGAAAAAAAGAAAAAAAAAATGAAAACTATTGTATTTAATGTCAGTCACTTGAGACAATTTTTCACATATTTTGTAGCTGAAAGAGAGTGAATTATAATTTATACGATTGTTCTACAAATTCTGCAGGTTTATAAGTTCTCTCTGACATTCCTCTGACATTCCTAACAGCTTTCAACATGGATTTACTGCATTAACATTGTTCTCACCATAGAAAGACCCTACGTTTGTATATAAATGGCATGCGCGAGCGCATATGGATTGCATAACTAAAAAAATCAAAATTTTCTGTGTTTAGATGGTGATGGTTGAGAGGTTAATCCATCAATACAATCACATCTAACCAACAAATAAAATAAACAATAAGTTCAGGATATCACTATCGATTAGTATCGAGAGTGAAAGGAAAGAAGAAATTAATCACAAAATTATTGAAATTCTGATGAAATTATAGGTGTTGGAGTAACTACCTTTGTTTGTATGGCAAGAACAAGTGATTTGAGAGCACCTTGACACGGTCCAGAGCAACCCTGTAGAATTAAAATACTTGTAAAACTTGCACCAAAATGCTAAACCATTGAAGGAATTGTGCTATTGTTACTCATGTAAATGGTCCACTATAGGAGTGGGAATTGCATGATATACATGATGCTACTTTGTCAAAATCAGAAATCATACTTGTTGATACAAAAATTTGCACGATACAGTGTTGAATGTCGAAAGACTTCCCTGCCTGAAAAGATAAGGGTAAACCGGAGTGGTGCCGGCCGTATGCACTCCGACAGTCAAGTTAGTACTTGATAAATAAGAAAGCATATCAAGTTTTAGGTCGAGAATTGTGTCATAACCTCTTCACAAGACCCATCTGTACATATGCATTGAGCATTACAGTCCGTAACACAATGTCCTTCAGTTGGGACTTGTATTAGGTCTCATGTTCGATTTCTACCGGGTGTAAATAATTCATTGGGGCCACTACCACGGATATAGTCCGCGCTTTACCCGATTACCCCAACCCCATACTCTTTTAGATTTGATTAAATAGGGTAAGATCCGCTTTGCACGGATCCAGTGGATCAGTCGGGGCAAAAGCCCATGACACCCCATTATCGGAAAAAAAAAAAAAAAAACTATCCTGACCCCATACTCTTTTAGATTTGATTAAATAGGGTAAGATCACAACAGTAGACAAGCATAAAGGATGAGAGGTAGGCTCTCTTGGATTTCATGGTCATCAGCAGAGAACACCTGAGGATGCAAGAACAGATTCCAAGTAACCAAAGTTTCATTGAGGAGTATTGTCAAACAGGTGGCGTGCATGATGAAAATGACCATATGATGAACAATGGTATTTACTGGTGTGGCACTGGCGATCCGGGGTGAAGCATTAGGATTCATGTTGCTTTGATGCATCTGAAATTCCACCGTATGATGAACAATGGTGGGTTCATATAGTATATGTGCAACGGGGACCTATATAGTTGGACTTCTTTTCATCACACTACACCACTTTCTGTTCGTTAGCATCTTCCGCTTGTAAACTTGCAATCTACATTCTCCAACATTCAGCGGATCATGGACTAGGTATTATTTGTAAATGGTGCCGTGTTACCAATGGCCAAATGTTCAAGGTGTTTGCTCTCAAATAAGATGTCAAGAGTTCATGCGTGATATTCACAAGTGTATTGGTACTGGGCTTTATTTGATTTTTAATTTGGTTTGGTCTTGACTAGTTGTTTTTGCTTTTTTTTAAAGATCAAAATGAATTTTGTTTTTTTAATTTAAGGTCAAATATTTTTCCCTACAAATGTTAGGTGGTCTCCGTATTTCACTACACATTATTTTGTTTCTCCATCTCTTTCTATATATATATATATATAATTCATGGTGGATCCTACTAACCACTATTTTTTACTTTCTCTTGTTATATATGGTAATTTGCACTAATACCTCTTGAGGTTTGCATCTATTCCACCTAGGTGCTGATTTTCAAAATTTTGACACTAACACCCCTTGAGGTTTGGTTTTGCTTGTCATGACACCCCAAATGACCGAAATACCCTTCATAAAATTCGAAAATATTAAGGGTAATGTGAAATGACCTTTATGCCCCAACCCTTAATATATAAAATTTCAAAAAACATATATATAAATTCGAAAAAATATATAAAATTATAAAAATATAAAAATGAACTAAATCCTGAAGAAAAAACTTGATACGTGTTCGTTTGTTTTATAAATAAGACAAGTTCAAACAGAATTTTGAAACTCGATTAATAAACAAGCCAAGCCCAAACACTTCCATGCTCGTCTTATTTATTCGTAAATATGTTTATGAACAAGTTTGTTTAAAGACTTATTTTAATCTAGTATATTATATATATATATATATATACACAAAATGGTTTAATAGACCAACCCACATAGAATAGAATCAGACCCATTAATTTGTAAAAATTATACAATTGTTATAATATATATTATTGTGGTGGAATCCACGTGGCATTAATGTATTACTAACCTAATTTTAGTGACATACCTTTTTATAGTGGATTTGTAAATATGCCATCAAGTGACAATATAGCATAGCCTCTTTACTCTGTCATATTTTCACTCTATTTCTATCTATGTATATATATTCTATACATGCCTTATATGTGTAGATTTAGACAATATTATAATACGTTATCAGCATGAGTCTCTGCCTATCTAAGCTCGTGATATTTTAAATAAAAGAAAAAAAATTATGATTTTCAATTTTATTTTTCAAAAGGCATAGCAAGAATAGAGAGAAAAACATAGTCCTCACCGACTTTCAATCTCATTTTTCGCCTTACAATCGCTATATTCTACACATATATATATCATCGCATATATGTGTATATTCTTGTATAAAGCTATGTCATCTCCATTGTTGCACCTCCACGCCGCTGCTCTTGGGTCATCATTTATGTTCAACAGTGCCCTGTAAGTGGTGAAATATATATATATATATATATATATATATATATATATATGAAAAAATATCACTAACCTCCTCCGAGGTTTAGTGATATTACACGCGGTACCCTTATTGTTTTCAAATCGAGCAGATATCTCCTTTCAGGTTAGCTCCGGTATCACTTTCACCCCCTCCATACAAAGTCAAGCCGGTCAACTCTGATTTCATGTGTGATTTTACCTAATTGCCCTTCATATTATATTATAATTTTATGGTTAATTTCAATAAACCCCCCTGAACTATTGAATTTCATATTGCCCCCACCCTAATGGATAAATTACAATTTCGCCTCCTAAAATTCGAAAAAATATTTAAAATTTTAAGAAATATATAAATTTTGAAATATATAAAACTCGAATATATATATATAATTTCAAATATATATAAAATTTTGAAAATATATATAAATTTTGAAAAAAATATATAAATTTCGAAAAACATATATAAATTTCGAAATATATATATATAAAATTATAAATATATAAAATTACAAAAAATATTAGAAAACGAAGTGCTTAGGATTTTATAGACTTCTCACCCTCTGCACAACAAATATTGGATTTTGAATAAAGTATAAATCAACACTTTCTTGTAATGTAGCCTCTACAAATATATGCACGTTTGAACTTGCAAAATCAATATTATTTTTTATCTTCAAAGTGAGTAAGTACATTTCCGAATTGAGATTATGAAGAAAAGAATAAACCCATTTGAGAATATGAAGAAAAGAAGAAACTCATTTCGAATTTATATATTTTTTCTGAATTATATATATTTTTTGAATTTTATATATTTATTTCGAATTAGATATATATATTTCGAAATTTATACATTTTTTTGGAATTTTATATATTTTAAAATTCAAATATTTACTGTTTACTGATTATATTATGCAATTGCTTGTATTTCTCTGATTTAAATCTATATTTACCGTTTGTGATATGTTACTGCTCAATTCAATTAATCTGCTTCCGTTTATGAATCTGCTTCCGTTTATGGTATCAGAGCCATAAAGTTTCGTTGATAATCTAGTAAATTGCTCAGATATGTTAATCTATAGCCTTCAATCTGTTCCTTTATATTGTTCTTCATCTTCTCTTTCTCTGTTTGTTGGTGTCACCTCCCCATAAACCGTAAAACCAAACATTAAGTCCCTTGGTGAGCTTTTAGGTGTTTTAAGGCATGAGCGGTGATGCGTTGGGATAAGGTATGTGTTATGAAATGCAACAAGTATTGAAAATAGGATAAAACACAATTATAATGTTCAGATAATAAGAAAATTGATTAATCATGAGTCATTTATTTAGATCTTCCTCCTCTCGACCTAGTCGAACAAACATTCCTTCCATTCCAGATAGTAATGGCATAATTAATGAAGAAGAACACACCTACATTGATCTTGAAAGTCACAATGATTGGAATATCCTAAGGGTACCCATAAATCAAATTTACAAAACCAGTTTCATTAAGTCAACCTTTTTTACAAAATACACAATCAAAACTATTGAACAAGTATATGCTATAAATAAAGAACACGAAAAATGCCAATTATTTTCTCCAAAAACTATTAAACAACATCGCGAAAGAGGATACAATTTTATCCATATTGGTCTTGTACAAGTTATAGTTGATCCATTAACTATTTTAGGACAAAATGCATCGATTTTTCTCTGTTTAAGTGATGCTAGGTTCCTAGACTATAATCAAAGCTTAATTAGTGTCATTGAAACCAGCATATGTAATGGTCCGGTCTACCTTGATTGCTTTCCTAATTTTAAGTTAAGCCTAAGTGACCCTCACATACTAAAAGCTTTAACATTAAACATCAAAACTTCAGGATATGCCATGTTTGCAGGTGCCCACTCTCTAAGCTTAATTTATAGAATTTACTACAAGACTATGAAAACCAATTTAAATGTTCATGCTCTAGTCAAAAGTCCTAAAGATCAAACTTTATTAATTCAAGATGTTCGAAATCTTGAACATGTGCAACAATTCCTAGATGGAACTGTTAAGTTAACATTTGATAGATCTAGACACAGTTGCTCTTCCGTTACTACTAACCATGATACAAAATTTGTGGAATCTCTAGTCCACCGATCCAGACGTGATCATAGATTAAAAGGAATTCAAAAGGATGAACAAGTATCTACTCCATGTTATGTCCCAAACATAGAGACTGAAGATTCAATCTCTAACCGCTCCTACACAAACTGACTTTGAGACCGACACTGTTAATCCACAACTATGTATTTTAAGTAAATCATTTTTCTATGACCTTCTAAAGTTAGAAGGTGAAGCCAAGTCCAAAGAAAATAAAGCAAGACGACAAATATATAAAACAAGTTACACGCATGAGGAGAGAACAAAAATTACAAAAAAAATGGCAAAAATTCATGATAACAAACCAGTTAGAAATTAGTTTATTTGATTATCTTGAAAATTACTACAAAACAATTAATGTTCTTACAAAACATAAATGGACAAAACATGATAAAATAATTGTTTCTTCTAGTCACCCTCCTTTAGAAAACCTGATTGTTAACCACCTGGGAACCGAAATCCCAGCCTCCCCTTTTAAGGTTGTCACCTCCGCAATCGATCCTAATACTAAAAAAATTATTGAATAAAACAATTTCACCAATCAATATTTAAGTACGCTAGGTTCTCAATTGGACAAAATAGAATCCAAACTTGACGTTTCTACCCCTGTGACTAAAACTATTGATTCCCCTCTAATCAAGCTTCCTACAAAACGTCAGGGACTACCTAACAAACCAAGCACAAGTGACTCCTCTGCCCAAATTGATAAATTGTTAAAAGCCTTAGAATCACAACTAATCAAGGACGAAAAATCCCTCACAGTTCTCAATTTTGATTCTCATAACTATACTGATAACTCTGAAACCTCTTCTGTAACGTCCGGTATTTTTTTACGTGCAAATTAAAAAAAAAAATTTATTTAATTGTTAAACAATTAAGTGCTTATATGCTTATGTGTCTAACATGTTAACGTGCTTACATGAAATATGTGAAATGAAAAATTGTGAGTTACATGTTATATTTTCTTTTCGTGAATAATGGAAAGTATTAAGACGTTGGTAAATTAGTAAATTCATATGTATTGAATTAGTGGATTTTGTAGAGAATTATTTACTAAGTGTTGGGAAGATGATGAGTGGCAATATTGTAGTTGTGTAGAAGACTTGGATAAATTTGTAAATTTTGTTCATAATGGCAAGGGTTGTGAATAAGTGATAAAGGGGTGGGTAGTTTGGACATTTCACCACTACCTTTAATGTTGTCATCATTGTGGCCCTTGGATCAAATCTATCTTGCCATCTTCATTCCTAGCCCTTGGATAGGATTCTCTACACACCAACCCTATCTCCAACTCCATTATTGTCTTCTTCTTCTCTCATTTCTCACCAAGAACACACATTCTTTTACACACACATTTCTCTACACCAAATTTTCGGCCACCATGTTCTCCTTGCATTTTTGGCTTCAAGTCTTGCTCTCTCCTACTCTTCATGCTTGATGGATAGTGAGCACTTGTGGTGGTCTCTTGGTGTGGTGTTCTTGAGCTCATAGTGGTAAGCCTCCTCTCTTTTTCTAAGGTTTTGTTGTAAGAAATCCTAACTTCCAAATTCTAGAAATTCATGTGCTAGTATTGAATTTTTGCTCTTCCATTGTTCATTCTTGTGGAAGGTTAAGAATTGTCTTCAACCATCAAGTGAATTGGCTTGTGGTGATTCTAATGTCATTTTGGGAAGAACTCATTGGTGAGTTCACAAATTACTACTCCTTTGAATTATTTTCCATAAAACCGAGCTTAACCATTTTGGGGTTTTTTAGCCTTACTTTGAATTCTTGATTATAAATCGGTTATTGCTACTAAAAACCATTAGTTAAAGATCCATGTTTGTTTTAATGTTGTTTGAAGGCTTGGGATACCTTTGACTCAAATTCTCAATATCACCTCCTTGAAGCTCTCTTGGTCATTCTTGGCTCGGTTTGTTGTTGGTGTCATTTGGACGGATTGCTTGCACCCTTTTGCTCATTATCTTTGCTTGGATTGAGGTAGGGGAAAAACGAGTTGTTTTAGTTTTTGTACGAGGGTGTGTGCGTCTAAGTGTATATATGCCGTATATATATATATGCGAGTTGAGTCTTGACAACTTAGACGAATAACTAGGCCCCTTGAAAAGCATGATTATGTGATTTTAATGCTTGTTGTGGTTTATTGATCATAAATGTCATATTATGAGCATGTGGATAATTTTGACATAGTATATTGCATAAAGAGAAAAGGCATCTATTATGATGGAGTATGGTTGATGAAAAATCATACATGCATATTGAGTACATCATGTAGTGTCAAATTCATGGTGTTGGAATATGTGGGTGGTGTAGTGATGTGTTGGTAGTCGGGTTCGGATCAAAGCAACAACTGGCCAGGAGGTATCACACCTACGAAACTAAAAAGCCGGCAAATGTGAGTTAGGAGTCCGGGTAGAGGCTCAAGTTCTTGACTTGTGTAGTCATGGTGCACGGAGTTGCAAGTGGGGCTCTCGTGCAACCGTCTTCCTTGTTGAAGTGATAGAGAGAAAAATCACTTGGGAATAGTCGGTGCGGTACTCTACATTACTTGATGAGCTTGTATCCTCAAAAGTAATTGGATAGAGTATGTATCCGTTAACCTCAGTTGGGTGCCGTGTGTCTCGTGGTGTATGTTGAGTCATAGTGCATTTAGACTATAATATATATGTGATTATGATGTTATTATGGAAACATGCGATAATTATAGAAAATTGTGTTGTGAGCATGTTGGGGAACTTATTTGTGGGGTTCGATGGGGTTCCGGATTGGCGTGAGAGCCATGTGGAACAAAAGATTGACCTAGGAGTAGTTGCATGTACCATGGGTAGGTTGTACCACTCGGACTACCGAGATTGAGGCAATGACGCTTCCTCTACTGGGCTAGTGAGCTCATCCCACGCCTTATATATTTTTCAGGTGATGATCCCGTTAGGAGAGTTCCGTAGTCTCTCTGTGGACGTGTGAATGTATGTCCGCCCTTTTGTGCATGGGAGGCTGACCATATTTTTATTTTGTTGGGCATTAGGTCGATAAATATGTTCTTTTTTTCCCATGTAAATCAAACTTGTAAAACTATTTTATTTTGATCCGACTAGCATGTTAGTCGAGGTGTTTTTGTCTATGTATTTCCCTTAGAGCGCTATGAGCGGGGATTATGTTCTTTTGGTGCACTTCTGTGCCGGATTGTGTATTTTTTTACAACTATGACTTGTTTCGCCTTAGGGCTCTTTTCATGTTAATCTATATACTCTTTTGTTTAGTGTTTTATAGTGGACTTTCGTTATTGATGTGGTTTGGCCGAAAATGGTATTTTTCTAGGTTTTTATGCAAACCCTATTGTTTTGAAAGAAAAACCCATTTTCGCTCACCCCCGTGACCCCGACAAAAACTTGAATTTTGAAATGATGATTGAGTGGTTTTTTTTAAAGGGTTTGACATTTTAAAAGTCGGTGGTATACTAGAACGGAGACCGGGGGCAAGACGGAGCTTTTATGAAACCTTAAAGCAATGCTATTGGTTTAAAACTTACATTTTTATGAAATTAATTTGGTGTATAGATCTAATTATGAGTATATCCACATATGGAAATGCACACGGGGTTGTTTCGGCGATTTTCGGACGTTTCAGAGCATTTTTCGGGTCCGTGAGTCGACTGACGGATTTGCGTCAGTCGACTGGAAAATAGCCATAAACGTTATGGTGAGGTCAGTCGACTGATGGATAATTGTCAGTGGACTGATTGTTCAGGTCAGTCGACTGATTGTTCAAGTCAATCGACTGATTTCCCTAGGGTGTCTCCGTGCAGTTCTGTTTCGACAGTGCTTCACTCTTTCGGTCATATCTGGAGCTACAGATGTCGGATTGAGGTGATCTTTATATTTTTAGAAAGCTGACTTACGGCTCTTGATGTTAGGATTTTGAATCGATTAATCTGAGTCCAATTTTAGGGCGTAATGGTCGTTTGAAACGGACTGTACGTTTTGAGCCTCGGCACCTCAAGACGACCTATTTCTTCAAAATGTTGTAGTTTCCGTTTCGTACCTTCAAATTCGGTTCCGTTTGTTCCTATAATGTCTTTTAGGTCCAAACCTTGTATTTATACCTTGAAATCATTACTTTATCCTTGTGATGACTAGTTTACCCTTGGGTGGGTACAAATGCTTAAACGGTCCGTTTAAGGTACCGTTTGTTTCGTTTTGCTTCTACTTCGATCCCGAGAGGTCTTCTTGTCATGTTGTAGGAGTGAAATTATATTTTTACCCTTTTGTGAGTATTTGATGACTAAAGGTCATTTGTTCTCGTTTCTTTTTAATTCCGCATTCACTCCCTTAGCTCTTAGGCTCGGGTTTTGGAGTCCTAGGAAATTTGGGGCGTGACAACTTCTGAAGAAGAGATCGATAAAGATATACACAAGTTAGAAAATTCCTTTGATATCAATAGGATCACACATCAACCAATTAACCCTACCAGTATTACAAAAAATTGGTATACCCAACCTACTCCTGTCGATATTCAATATGAAGAAAGAATCTTCCAAAACCAATTTTCTGTGTCATCTAAAAAAAATTTATGAATGGAATATTGATGGACTTTCTGAACAAGAAATTTTAAACAAATTAAACCACCTTTCTATGACAGCCAATAGTTACCTTACACATCACAATATGCCTTAACCTGATATTGTAGAATTACTAGCCTCTGGATTTTCAGGCATGTTAAGAAATTGGTGGGATAAACATCTTACCCAAGAAACAAGAGATAATATAACACATGCAGTCCAAAAAACAAAAGATGGAACCCCTATTTTTAATGAAGAAATTGGCATCGGACTCCCTGATGGAGTCAATACATTAATTTACACAATTATAGATCATTTCATTGGCAGACCAAGTGACATTACTTTTAGAATTCATGATCAACTTAGTAACCTTAGATGTCCTACATTAAGTGATTTTAGATGGTACAAAGATACTTTCTTGTCACGAGTTATGTTACGAGAAGATAGTAATAAACTATTTTGGAAAGAAAAATTTATTAATGGATTGCCCAGCCTTTTCTCTCATAAAATACGCACAAAACTTAGTAACACAACTGGTGTTATTGAATATGACAGTCTAACCTACGGTAATATTATTAGTCTAATCCAGAAAGTAGGACTCAAAATGTGTATAGATATGAAAATTAATAACCAGCTCAATAAAAATAAAAAGAAGGCTAAATATGAAATGGGCACATTCTGCCAACAATATGGATTACCCCCAATTGCACCATCTCGGCAAACAAATAAATCAAAACAAACAAAATCCTTCCCAAAACGATATACTCGTCCTTATAAAAGATATAATAAAAAATTCCAACATAATGAATTCTATGATAAACAAAAGTTTAAAAAGAACAAAAAATATACGAGGAAAACAAAACCTTTTGAGAAGAATAATAAAATTGATCTAACTAAAGTTACATGTTATAAGTGTAGTAAGAAAGGTCATTACGCAAGAAATTGTCTTGTAAAAAATAAAATTAATCAGCTAGAAATCCCTGATGAAACTAAACAACAAATTTACACAATTCTTGAGTTAAGAAACACAAGTGACAGTGATACTAAAATATAATCTAGTTCCTCTACTGAATCTTCTGCCTCCTGTCCCAGTTCACCTGATATTAGTTTTTGGTGCAAAGATAGTTGTTGTACAAAAAAAGTCAATATGCTAAATCGACACCAACATAAAACCCTTAATGTTCTCACCAAGGAAGAAAAACAACAACATCTTCTTCTAGACCTCATAAGTAAAGTTGAAGACCTAGATTTAAAAAATTCTTATCTTCAAAAGCTTACTAAATTACTCACCATAAACAAAGATACTCAACCCCCTACCATAAACTAACCTGTAACACCCTGTGTTATTATCCTTTTTACTGAAATTATTTTTTTTGATTTAATTTCGGTAATGACGTCACTTGTTCTTGACGTATTGTTTGTTCTTGGTATTTCGTAGCTGTAAATTTTTCGCGTTTAGTTTTAAAGTCGACTGGACGACACTACGTGAATTCTTATTCTCGACTACGCGATATCGTTTGACATTTAATGATTAGTGTTTTGACTGGATGACGACACGTTGTAATTGATCGGACTTGTTAAGTGTTCCGACGTTGGGTTCCTAACCCGGTGTATTTCTTTCGGACTAATTTGGTTATTTGACATTCCGTTATTATTTCAGGCTTACGAGATTATGTTTGGACATTCCCGATAATTATTGGAATTTATGGTTTATATATATATATATATATATATATATATAATTACAATTAAATATATATATAGTGTTGGGATTTATTATATATATATATATATTTAATTATATAAATATATTGAAGTGGGGTTATTTTGCGATTACGGATAACTAGAGGGTTACTAGTGCGATTAGGGCATATATGTGTATATGTATACGAATATATGCACAGAACAACCTCATCTTCTTCCTTCTCTGTCACGCACGACCACATTTTCTTCTCTTCTCCACGATTGAGCTCCTCTTCTCCACCTCCATTTCCGTCGGTTGAGAGAGAGAGAGAGAGAGAGGCGCGGCCTAGAGGTCGCCGTAGCAGGCGGCGGCGCGGCTGGAGCTGGATCAACGGTGGTCGTGCTGGGTTGGCGACCTTGCAGTGGTCGTCGGTTGGGCTGGACGGCGTCACAGGGTCGGCGAGGAGCTGCGGCTGGTGGTGCAGTTGTGCAGGGGCGGAGCAATCCGCACGACAGGGGCGACTCCAGCCAGGCTTCGGCCATTTTTTCGGCAACCTTCCGGTGATCGGTTTGAGCCGATTTTTGGTGATTAGATCCGTATATACATGGTATTCGTCATATATTAATTTCGTGAATTTAGGATGAATGGTTTGCCCGGAAATCGCATTTATAGGTTATAGTTTTCGTTTGGGTTAATTTAGATTTAACCAAATTAAATAACCTAATACTAATGAGCTTCGTATATATCGTATAGGTTGTCGAGACGGACATTTGGATATATTCAAAATATTTTTTGAACGACTTTGGTCGGCGGGCGTCATATTCGGGTGCCGGTACTGTTCACGGTGGACCCGAAACGGTTGTTCTGGAAGCGTATTTCAGGTGAAAATTTATATTTCTCACTCCACATTATTGAAGTAGTTTAGGGGTGCAAACCCTTATTTAATTTAATATAGATATATTAAATTGTTAATTTAATTATCTATAATTTGCTTAGAATCGGAATTGGACTTAGAGATTAATTTAAGAAAATTAATTAAATTAATTCCTACGAGATTAATTAAATTCTTATTTAAATTGAATAAGAAAAGATGGCTTAGAATTTCCCTTGAGGATTAAATGGACTAGTGTATATGTGGACGTAAGGGGCGCGAATACTTAGACGCTATGCTAGGTTCCCCTACGATACATGAATTAATTGTTTTAATTTATTTTAAAGGCATGATAAGAGAAATTGAAATATTTTCTAAAGAATTAAGGAAAATATATTTGTGAAAACATGAATTGTATATGAATTTGTTTTCATATGATTTAAATGCTTTATTGTATTTTAAAGCATGCAAGGAGATTTTTGAGATTTATGTTGACATTACCATGTGGGTAATTGCTTAAATATGATGCACTATATATTTATGCTGAGTACAGGGGTATGTATCCTGTAGGGACGGTTTTGTGTCGGATTGTATCCGTTAACTTGTGATGGGCGCCGTGTGAATTATATGTGGATATTGTATATAAATATGATGCATTACATATTTATATTGAGGCATGATTGTCATTTGGACCTGGATGCATATTGAGAATATCATGTAGTGTCAAATCATGGTATTGGTATATGTGGGTTGTGAAATCATGTGGGGTGTCTTTGTGTCGAATCGTCGCAACAACTGGCCAGGGGGTGTTCCCATCCTACAGAATAATGAGCTGTGAATGGGGTATAGGGTGAGTCGTCTCATTCTCGAAGTCGCGGGTTGTCTCGTGCATTAGTGTTGACGAATCTTTGGTCACGGGTCATCTCGTGCAAACCATCTTCCTTGTTGAAGTAAGAAGTTTCAAAATCACTTGGGAAGTACCGGTGCAACCCTCTGTTAACTTATATTTATGGGTAGAGTGCGTATTCGTTAACCTATGATAGGGAAAAGTGTGGTGTTTAGTCACATTATATTTGTATGGCATTTATGTGATTTTATTTGACATGTATACGTGAGATTATTACATGTGTTGTTGGAACATGTTTAATATGTGTTATTATTGCCTGTTAGATGTTGGAGCATGTTATGTATGAATATTGTGAATTTAAATTCATATCTTTGTAAAATGCTCAGTTGATAATGATTAACGTGAAAGGAAATGATTACATGTGGTAATAGATCAAGTATAATGAAATGTTTATTTTATAGTTGTGGGTATATATATACTTTCGTACCCTTGGGGGAGGTTAAGTATATTGGCATAGTGACCTTTGTGGTTAGTTGCGGTTAGTGATGAACTGCAGAGATGATTTGGAGTTGATGCCTTAGAGAAGGCGGGGTTAATAGTTTGGTGATTGTGGTTGGATGTGTGACCTTGTTAGAAATTGGAGGTTAGAGATTGATTTCAGTATCAGTTATGAATTGGGGCCTTCGAGAAGGCGGGTGATGAGATTGTGAGTTGTAGTATGGACCTTTAGGTGTCTTTCACTTTTGAGGAATAGGCTATCAACTGTAGTTGAGATTTTGATTGGTGAGAAGAGGTTATGGTTGAGTGACTTTATTAAGTACTCGAGGTACTGTAGTTTGACAGACTTGGTTCTAGTGCTTAGTTCATTCCCTAAGCATTCCTTGTATTGTGTTTTGTACGCTAGTACGTAGTCGTTGACTTCTATGTCATTCCTTGAGTTGTCGGTTACGACGTGGTGCCGAACCTCTTCCATGTGTTGTCATTTGATTTGGTGGAGTTGGAAACGGATGGTTGTCTTCCGTGAGTCCAACGTGTTATTCTTCCTTTACTGTCCTTTTGGGCATTATAGGAATCTGTAAAGTTGTGTTCACTCTTATTCTGCTGTGATTTCGAAAACGGTGTTTTCTAAACTCTTTGTATATAAACGGAAAAACCCGTTTTCGCCTACCCCCGTTGAAATGAAAAGTTTTAGTACTTTATAAATGATCTTAGGATCTTCTTTAAAAAGATTTTAACTTATAAAAGCCGGTGATGGCAACTGACGGAGACCGGGGGCAAGACGGTCATTTTTACTGTGTGATTTCTTAAAAGAAAACTATTTTATTACTTCCTCGAGATTCTGAGATTCCGAGACTTCTTTCTCAAGATCTCGACCTGTAGAGTATTGAAAGGTGTTCCATTGTTTCACCTTTCCTTTGGATTATTTCCAAGCCTCGGGCATGAGGCTGGGTGTTGTTCAGTGCACACATATAGTGCTGCCTTTCACTTTTCTTGGTTATTGATGTCACCACTTAGGTGATTCGAGTTGTTCCACATGTTAGGGGCATGGATACCGAGTGGATTGGGTTCCTTATCCAAGTGTTTTCACTAAGCGCTTGTGGTGTTCTTAACCTTGACATTGTTGTCTCGGTTATCTATTGGTTCAGTATTGAGAAGTCTTTTCCTTCGCTTTGCTTTGGTGACCCTGAGGTGGTCGTTCTGGTGAGTTGAGTTCGTGTACTCTTAGTGATTTGGTTGAGTGGTTTCCCTCGCCTACAGGGAGAGTGTTAGTGATGTGGTTGACCCTATCGATGATGGTATTATGAGGTCGATACGACTTATGGTACGGTGATATGATTGATGTGATCTAGCCTTGAGAGGTAGACTTCCTCTAGGAATAGGATGAGGTTTGTTTTATATATATATATATATATATATATATATATATATATAGATGACGGTTGTGTTAGTATGCAAGGACGTGAGTGCTTTTCCTCCTGTGTTCTAGGGGAGTGAGTTATGAGTATTCCTTGGTACTAGTGGTGGATTTCGATCCTTGTGGATATTAGAGGTGAGTGTGATTCCCTCTGTTTGGAGTTTCTTGTTAGTGTCGTGAACGCTGGATGATTTGTTAGATTGGACCTTAGTATCGTGTACCTAGTGTACGTTGGTGAGAGTAGTGTAGACTACTGGTGTTGGTATTAGGGGTATGAGTCTTAGTTGTATCTTATAGGCTCATGTTGGGTATTTATAAATATATATATATATATATATATCCCCTATATACTTACGTACGGTAGTATATGAGCACGTACCTTGGGTTTTCGTGGCTAGGTTATGTTGTGGGTTATGTATCTCACTGGGTGGTTTAGCATTACCTAAACTATTAGAGGATGTGGTAGTTAGAGTATCCTTTCCCACTGAGCTTATTTGCTCACAGGGGTATTTCATTTGCCCCCTGGTATTCCCACGCCATGTTGCAGGAAATATACGGCTATGAGCAGGATGCAGTGCAACGATAGCTTTCTTTTGTTTCCTTGTTACAGGTTTTTGAGTTGCGTTGGGTGATGCGGTTACGGTTGCGGTACGACTGGGTTTGGGGACGATAGGTATCTGCTTTCAGTTTTCCTTACCCATTTGTTATGGGTTTGCCATGTATTTCTTTTGGGAGCCAGTCTGTTGGCCTATCCCTGTTGATGTATCTTTATTTCCTGTATTTATTCTTTCAGGATGTATTGTATCTATTCTGTACAGCTAGACGCTTTTCGGTATTCTTATTCGAGCATTTGTGGCTCTGTTGATGTTAGAGGGTTTGGAGGGATTTTGGTTTCTTTCCACTACCTCGGCCCTAGTAGGATTGATGAATGTGGGGCTTGGAAGCCATTGTGATTATTGAATTGCTTTGGGGCAGGTTATTGTGTTGTGGTTGTGTATCCGGATGTTCCATTTACAAACGGAACTCTGCCGGATTTTCGTTAGATTCCGCTGTTTTGTTTATTATTCATTTGGGTATGAAATATACCATTTCCATCACTAATCCATACGTTTCCATGGTTAGGGATGTCTTAGTTGGTCATTTGTATTAAGGATCACATCCTGGATTCCTCGGATGTCCCTGTTCGGGAGTCTTAGGAATTTAGGAGTGTGTCAGTTGGTATTGGAGGATGCTAGTGAGTTTCTAGCATTCTACTTGACATGGAGTATATTTTTATTGTTATTCTATGTGTCTCTTTGTTGTTGTTGACTCTAGTAGTCGCTTGACTAGCGTCATCCCTTGGAGATTCGCTGATTCTCTAGATTTGAGTTTCGGGAATCTTAGGGGCGTGACAGCGTGGTATCAGATCATTTTACCCTTTCGTGGGTATTTGATGATTGAATGTCGTTGGTTCTCATTTCTTTTTACTTCCGCAATCACTCCCTTAACTCTTAGGCTCGGGTTTCGGAGTCCTAGGAATTCGGCGAGTGACAAAACCAAATTTTAGTCTTCACAAAACTCTTGAACGTTTTACTCCTAAAAAAGAAGTCACTATACAAGACCTCCAAGCAGAGGTCAATATCGTTAAACAAGAAATAAAAACCCTAAAAAATGAAAATCAAGATATAAAAACCCTCTTTCACACCCAAGTCAAAGATCTAGTTAAGACTGCACACCAATTTTCAGTTTCTGATTCCTCTTCCTCTGACAGTAATGAAGATGATGACAACACAAATCCTTTTCAAAGTACTGAAGAGGAAACTAATGATTTGAATCTAATTAACCGAACCTCATTTAAAAAATGGAAAATAAAAGTCACCTTAGTTATTAATAAGGAATACCAAAAAACTATCATTGCTCTAGTTGACTCTGGAGCTGATCTTAACTGTATACAAGAAGGCCCGATTCCTAGCAAATACTATGAAAAAAGAAATGAGAAACTCAGTTCTGCTAATGGTAGTGCAATGAAAATCAAGTATGAATTATCCAAAGCTCATATTTGTCAAGATAATGTCTGTTTCAAAACTATATTTGTCCTAGTAAAAAATATGACTGATACAGTCATCCTTGGCCTTCCATTTTTATATCTTCTTTACCCATTTACCATAAATAATGATGGTCTCTCTACAACACATTTTGGTCAAAATATTACTTTTCTTTTTTTGCAAAAATCTTATAGTAAAAAACTCGAAACCATCATTGATTTTTCAGTCTCTAAAAATATTTACATTCTCCATCATAAAGAACAACATTTAAATTCTTTAAAAGAAGAAATAATTCACAAACGAACAGAAACACAATTAAGAAACCCTACCCTTTAAAATTAGATAAAACAATATGAAAATAAACTTATTCAAGAAATATGTTCGGAACTACCCAATGCTTTTTGGCATAGAAAACAACATATTGTTAGTCTTCCTTACATCAAATCCTTCACTAATAAAAATATTCCAACTAAAGCCCGACCAATTCAGATGAATGTTGAAGTCTTAGAATTTTGTAAAAAAGAAATCCATGACCTTCTTCAAAAGAAAATCATACGTCACATCAAATCACCTTGGCTTGCTCAGCTTTTTATGTCTAGAAAAATTCCGAAATAGAACGAGGGGTACCACGTCTAGTCATTAATTACAAGCCTCTTAATCAAGTCCTTGAATGGATAAGATATCCTATCCCTAACAAGAGAGATTTAATTAATCGATTAGGGCAAGCAACCATTTTCTCCAAATTTGACCTTAAGTCCGGCTTTTGGCAAATTCAGATTACAGAAAAAAAATAAGTACAAAACTGCATTCCCTACACCTTTTGGCCATTACGAATGGAATGTCATGCTCTTTGGCCTTAAGTATGCCCCAAGTGAATTCCAAAATATTATGAATGATATTTTCGATCATTTCAGTCATTTTTCCATAGTCTACATTGATGATGTTCTTATCTTTTCCAATAGCATTGAAGCTCATTGGAAACATCTTAATTCTTTCTTCCACACCATTAAAATCAATGGTTTAGTCATCTCTACTTCTAATAAGATAAAACTTTTTCAAACCAAAGTTAGATTTTTTGGTTATGATATATCTCAAGGACAATTTCACCCAATCAGTCGTTCCATAGAATTTGCAGGTAAATTCCCAAACCAAATTCTTGATAAAACCCAGTTACAACGTTTCCTTGGTTCTTTAAATTACATTGCTGAATTTTTCAAAAATCTTAGAAAACAATGTAAATCACTCTTCGATCGTTTATAATCAAGCCCCCCTCCATGGACTGATATTCATACCACTATAGTTAGGGACATTAAAAAATATGTCAAAACTCTTCCTTTGCTTAGGAATTCCTTCAGTCAACTCTTTCAAAATCATTGAAACCGATGCCTCCAACATTGGTTATGGAGGCATTTTAAAACAAAAACTCTCCCCTACTTCTCCAGAACAGTTTGTTCGTTACCATTCTGGAGCATGGAACAAAACACAAAGTAATTATAGCACTATTAAAAAAGAAATTCTTGCAATTGTTCTATGTATCAGTAAATTCCAAGATGATATTTTAAATCAAAATTTTTTACTTCGAGTTGATTGCAAAAGTGCCAAATATGTTTTAGAAAAAGATGTTAAAAATATAGCTGCTAAGCATATTTTTGCCAGATGGCAGTCTAGTTTAAGAATTTTCCAATTTGATATCGAATACATTCGTGGATGTGAAAATTCAATCCCAGATTTTCTTACCAGAGAATTTTTGCAGAACCCTGATGACAAACAGACAACCACAACCACGTCCCAGAGAAGGGATCCCTCCGGTCGGACCTCTTCCCCTAGTAAAAACTGAACCCTCTACTTCCCTTGTTTTAGTAAACAAGTTCACAAGTTCAGGGACTCCCTTAGGTCCTCGTCCTACCTTTAGTTCAGCTCTAACAACTCCACATGATCCTTTCACCATCCATGCCCCAGTCACAAGTACTCCACCTCTCACCAGATACAACCCTCCAGGAAGATCAGAATATCTTCAAAAAACTTACCATACCCTTTTATACATTAAACCTTATTTTTCTCACACAAATGATCCAATTGCCCTAGTAAAACAGTTTTTTCCCCCAAATACCCATTGGATACCACACACCCCTAGTCACAACTTGCAATATTACAGAGATATCCTTTACCAAACCAATTTTTTCTTCATCAAACATGTCCCTGATCGCAATGATTCAACCAAAGTCATTTATCACTCCTTGTACATTTTGAGAGTTATCTCCCTCAAAGAGTGGGGAAAACATCCCTATGAACCCAAAAAGTTAGATAACTCACTCCTATTCACCTACTATGACTACATTGATACCTGGTTCAAAATTTTCCTTTTTCAAACTGAAACTTTTAGTCATTCTTGGTTCGTAAATTTTGATAGTAAATTTAACAGTCAACTCCCTTCTTGGTTTGTTAAGTGGTGGAATGACCATGGCCCAGATGACGACGTGATCCCTGAAATCCTCTAGGAACAAATCAACTATTTTGAAACTAAGTTCAAAATCCCTTCCTACGATCATCAATTCCCCCTACTACTAATTTTTGCCAAGAAATACAAAATCCCTTGGATCTTCAAATGGCATTACAGCCTTAAAGGTGATATTGACACAATATGTAGAGTCCATTATACTAAATGGTGGGATTCTTTCAAAATCGAAAGAATCATTCAACAAGTCCAATTGGAATTCTCAAAAGAAGTTTCTCAGCCACTCAAGGCTAGCCTAGTCACACAAGTCATTGAAACAACACAATCAAGTTCCTCTACAGAAACCGCAGTCAAGAAATCAGCCTTCAAGAAGTCAACTTCCAAAGCAAAGCTCAAAGAAAAAATGGAAAAGCTCCTTGCCCAAATAGAAGGATATTCAAGCAATAATGAAGAAGATGAATCGTCTACAGAATCCAAATACAGGCCATACCAGGATGCCCAAGATCCCTTTGATCTATCAAAAAATTAAGAGAAAGAAACACAGTCAAGCTCAAGTCAACAGATACAAGAAAAACACAAAAAGACAAGAATAGTGAATAGTGACTTTTTGCTACAGTAAACCATCGGCACAAAAAACAAATACAGTGTTTAACAGTACCGACAGACTACTATTGCAAACAGTAAAAGGACACAGTTCTCTACCCCAAAAGTAAAAAAGACAACAGTGGAAGGCAACAATTCTCTGCCTCGAAAGTCTAGAAGTCAACAGTGCAAAACCTGTAGTAAACTCTGTTATATCCTCTATATAAGCAGTCAAATGTAATGGTTTGAAACAGGTTTCTATTATATTCTCTTATCTTCTGAAAGCATACTAAGCCTCTAAACCTATATGGATTGTCATACATCCACTTGTAAGTTCGTCTATCATAGTCAAATGTATTTTTGAATCGTAATAATATTCAGTTAAGATTTTCAGTCAATTACAAACTTTGTCTTAAATTATTCTATAATTTAATCTAAAGAGAGTTACGGTGTATGACAGACTTTGAGTCTCGCTCTGCCTAGACCACTTCAATTTATTAAATTGCTTGGACAGTTGTGTCCTATATACTTATACTACTATTATATATTAAATTGCCTATATACTTATATAAACTGCTTGGACGGTTGTGTCCTATATACTAATATATATTTAATGTTTACTGATTATATTATGCAATTGCTTGTATTTCTCTGATTTAAATATATATTTAGCGTTTGTGATATGTTCCTGCTCAATTCAATCTACCATCAAAATATATAAAATTCTGAAAAATATATATATAGTTCAAAAAAATATATAAAATTCGAAAACAAATATACTAAATTCTGAAAAAATGTATAAATTTTGAAAAACATATATAAAATTTGAAATATATATATATATATATATCTAATTCGAAATAAATATATAAAATTTCAAAATATATATATAATTCAGAAAAATATATAAAATTAAAAAATATATATATAATTCGAAAAAAATATATAAATTCGAAATGGGTTTCTTATTTTCTTCATAATCTTAAATGGGTTTATTTTTTTATTCATAATCTCAATTCGGAAATGTACTTACTCACTTTGAAGATAAAAAATAATATTGATTTTGCAAGTTCAAACATGCATATATTTGTAGAGGCTACATTACAGGAAGGTGTTAATTTATACTTTATTCAAATTCCAATGTTTGTTATGCAGAGGGTGAGAAGTTTATAAATATTAAGTACTTCTTTTTCTAATATATTTTTTGTAATTTTATATATTTATTTATAATTTTATATATTTATTTCAAATTTTATATATTTTTCAAAATTTATATATGTTTTTCGAAATTTATATTTTTTTTCAATTTTTATATTTTTTTTCAAAATTTATATATATTTTCAAAATTTTATATATTTTTTTGAAATTATATATATATATATATATATATATATATTTCAAATTTTAAATATTTTTTTTGAATTTTAGGGGGTGAAATTGTAATTTACCCATTATGGTGGGAGGTAATATGAAATTCAATAGTTTAGGGGGGTTTATTAAAATTAACCATAAAATTATACTATAATATGAAGGGCATTTAGGTAAAATCACACATGAAATCAGAGTTAACCGGCTTGACTTTGGACGGAGGGGGTGAAAGTGATATCGGAGCTAACCTAGAGGGGGGTATCTGCTCGATTTGGAAACAGTAAGGGTATCGCGCGTAATATCACTAAACCTCAGGGGAGGTTAGTAATATTTTCCCTATATATATTATATTCGAAAATGATCAGCATACTCATATTATATATATATATATATATATATATATATAATAGTATGCTTTCTATTTGCAAAAACTGAGGGACCTATCTTACACTCACATCCCTATATATATGTGCTAATTACACATTGAACCTGGAACTTTATTGAAATTATAGGTTGACCACTGAATGTTACTAATATTACAGATTGACCTCTAAAGTTTTTCTGAAATTACTATTTCGCCCCTGAACTTTATGAAATTTTATTTGGTTTCCAAATCTTTACTAAAATGACATTTTAATATTTAAATTGTTCATCTGTAATGGTTGGTTCTATCATCTATATTTGTTTCATATGATTGGTTGTACCGCATGTGTGTTGAATTTAATTAATCATATATTACTAAATATATATGGAAAAAAAAATTGTATCCTTTACTTCAAAGAATCGGACCTTGAACTCTAGTAACACAAAAGGATCGAGGACATTAAAGGACATTAAACTCTATAAACATAAGAGGACTGCAGACCTTAAACCTCCAAGGACATAAAAGGACAGTGAACTCTATATATATTATTGATTTAATTTATGTCATTAACATTTATTTTTCTATTACTGACAATACTAACATTTAATTTATTTTACGTTGGTGGGTAAATCTACCAATTTATTTTATATTACATTGGTGAATAAAGTTACCGTTTTACTTGATGTCATTACTTGACATCACTTGGTGGTTAAAATTACCAATTATATTTATATTATCAAGCATATGTGGTTGAGCTTGAAGACTCTCGCATATATTATTATATTTATAAAGTTGAAGTTTGAATATACTTGATAATCTTACAAGCCAAAAGCTTAATAGTGGTTTGATATTTATCAGAAATTGGAATTTCCCAATATAATAGCATGTAGTTTATTGCGAGCCCAAAGCCTCATAATTATCTGTGGCTAGAAATCTATTAATTTTGTGACAAACTTGAAGTTGCACCAATTTACTGAATTATTATTTATTATTATGAGATTTAGAATTGTGTTAAAAGGATATAATGTTTAACTTTACAAAACTTGAAATTGTCACTCTCGAATTTGTCCACTTTTCTGCTCCAGTAGTAATAACATAAGGAGTGAATGCTCTTTAAGTATTTTGAACTTATCGAGAGTCTATTGGTACTCGTGTTTCCTCTATAATTCCCAAAAGGAATTTCACACCTAGCCACCATAAGTTGTATGCCAACAACCAAGAAAATGAAAAATGTGTGAAAATTAAATCATTTGTGACTTATACTGATAAGTCTTGCTTTATGTGTGGAATAAAAGGACATTGGGTGCATACCTGTAGTACGCTTAGACATTTGGCAAATCTATATCAAGCCTCTGTGAAATTAAAAGGAAAAAAAATTGAAACTAATTTTCTTGATGATTTATGGTATGCCAACAAGTAAGAAAATGAAAAAGGTGTCAAGATTAAATCATATGTGACTTATACTGATAATTCTTGCTTTATGTGTGGAATAAAAGGACATTGGGCGCATACCTGCAGTACGCATAGACATTTGGAAAATCTATATCAAGCCTCTGTGAAATTAAAAGGAAAAGAAATTGAAATTAATTTTCTTGATGATTTTATAAATTATGATTAACCTATGGACATGTCACGCCCCGAATTCCTAGGACTCCGAAACCCGAGCCTAAGAGCTAAGGGAGTGAATGTGGAAGTAAAAAGAAATGAGAACAAATGACCTTCAGTCATCGAACACCCACAAAAGGGTAAAAAAATGATCTAATACCATGCTGACACGTCCCTAAATTCCTAAGACTCCCGAACTGGGACATCCAAGGGATCCAGGATGTGATCATTATGATGAGCAACCAACTAAGACATCATTGGTCATGAAAACGTATGGAATAATGATAGAACGGTATATTTCATACCCAAATGAATAATAAACAAAACAACGGAATCTAACGAAAATCCGACAGAGTTCCGTTTGTAAATGGAACATCCGGACAACCAACCACAACACAATAACCTGCTAATAGCAATTCAATAATAACAATGGCTTCTAAGCCCCACATTCATCAATCCTACTAGGGCCGAGGTAGTGGAAAGAAACCAAAACCCTTCTAAACCCTCTAAAATCAACAGAGCCACAAATGCTCGAATAGGAATACAAGAAATGCACCTAGCTGTGCAAAATAAATACAATAACCTCCTGAAAGAATAAATACAGGAAATAAATGATACATCAACAGGGATATGCCAACAGACTGGCTCCCAAAAGAGAATACATGACAATCCCATAACAATGGGTAAGGAAGCTGAAAGCGGATACCTATCGTCCCCAAACCAGTCGTACTGCAACTGTAACCGCATCACCCAACGCAACTCCAAACCTGTAACAAGGAAACAAGGGAAAGCTGTCATTGCACTGCATCCTGCCTATAGCCGTATATTTCCTGCAACCTGGCGTGTGAATACCAGGGGGCAAATGAAATACCCCTGTGAGCAAATAAGCTCAGTGGGAAAGGATATCCTAACTACCACATCCTCTGATAGTTTAGGTAATGCTAAACCACCCAGTGAGATACATAGCCCACAACATAACCCAGCCACGAAAACCCAAGGCACACGCTCATATACTACCATACGTAAGTATATAACGGGGATATATATATACACACACATATATATATATATAAGTATAAATACACAACATGAGCCTATAAGATACAACTAAGACTCGTACGTACCCACACCGGTAGTCTACACGACTCTCACCAACGTACACTAGGTACACGACACTAATGTCAAATCTAACAAATCATCCAGCGTTCACAACGCTAACCAGAAAATCTAAACAGAGGGAATCACACTCACCTCTAATATCCACAAGGATCAAAATCCAACACTAGTACCAAGGAATACTCATAACTCACTCTCCGAGAACACAGGAGGAAAAGTACCCACGTCCTTGCGTACTAACACAATCATCGTCTATATATATATATATATATATTGTAAATGTACAATATATATATATATAATACAAACCTCATCCCATTCCTAAGGAAAATCTACCTCTCAAAGGCTAGATCACCTCAATCATATCACCATACCATAAATCATATCGACCTCATAATACTATCATCGATAGGTCAATCACATCACTAACGCTCTCACTGTAGGCGAGGAAAAGCCAATCAAATCACTAGGAGTACACGAACTCAACTCACAAGAACGACCACCTAATGGTCACCGAAACAAAGCAAGGGAAAAGACTTCCCAATGCTAAACCAACAGATAACCGAGACAACAATGTCAAGGTTAAAACACCACAAGTGTTTAAGGAGAACACCTGAACAAGGAACCCAATCCACTCGGTATCCATGCCCACAACATGTGGAACAACTCTAATCACCTAAGTGGTGACGTCAAAAACCAAGAAGAAAGGAAGGGCAACACTATATGTGTGCACTGAACAACACTAAGCCTCATACCCGAGACATAGAAATGATAGGAAGCAAATGTGAAACAATGGAACACCTTTCAAAACTCTACAGGATGAGATATTGAGAAAGAAGTCTCGAAATCTCAGAATCCCAAGAAAAGTAATAAAAATAGTTTTCCTTTTAAGAGACCACATAGTAAAAATGACCGTCTTGCCCCCGGTCTCCGTCAGTTGCCATCACCGGCTTTTAAAAGTTGAAAATCTTTTTAAAGAAGATCCTAAGATCATTTTATAAAGTGTTAAAACTTTTCATTGCTATGGGGGTAGGCGAAAACGGGTTTTTCATTTTAAATACAAAGAGTTTAGAAAACACCGTTTCCGAAGGACAGTCGAATAAGGGTAAACACAACTCCACGGATTCCTATAATGTATGAGGGGACAAGGTAGGAAGAGTACTACGTTGGGTTCATGGAACACAACTATCCGTTCCCAACCTCACGAGATCAAATGACAACACCTGGAAAAGGTTCGGCACCACGCCGTAACCTACAAATCAAGGAATGGCGTGTAAGTCAAAGACATGTACTAGTATAGAGAGTACAATAAAAGAAATGCTTAGAGGAATGAACTAAGCACTAGAAACAAGATTGCCAAGCTACAGTACCTCGAGTACTTAATAAAATCACTTAAACCCCCTAATATCATGAAAAGGGAGAACTAGTGGCCGATACCACGGGAATAACTAGTCTCAATCAATACCTCTTCCAATTCATTATGACTCTAATTTCACAATTGATAATTAACAGAATCAAGAAGTCATTTTCACTTAACTAGACAGGTTCAATCACAACCACTTCTAACCGCACTCAAAACCTCAAAAGCACGATAAAGGATACCTCCCCCTAAGTGGGAAAGAAACATCCAGGGTCAGTAATATGCAACCAACCGAAACCACAAAACTATCACCGCCTTCTCTAAGGCCTCAGATCACAATTGATACTCAATCAATCCCTAACCTCAAATCTCTACAGATAACACATAACTAACCACAGATGTCATTATGCCAATATACCTAATCTCCCCCAAGGGCACAAGGTAAATAATCACAAGTATAAAGATACACTTTCATTTATACTTATTTTTCTCATTTAATTCATGTTTTCGCATTTATCACTTTCAACTGAGTATTTTATAAAGATATGAATTTAATTTCACAATATTCATACATAACATGCTCCAAAATCCAACATGCAATAATAACACATATTAAACCTGCTCCAACATCACATGTAATAATATCACGTATACATGTCAAATGAAATCACATAAATGTCATACATATTCAATGTGATTCATACACCACCCTTTGCCCACATCACGTGGTTAAGGAATACGCACTCCACTCATTTACAAGGAGAAAGAATATCGCACCGATTCTTCCCAAGTGTTTTTGACACTACACTTTCAACAAGGAAGGCGGTTGGCACGAGATGACCCGTGACCAAAAATCCGTATAACGGATGCACGAGACGACCCGCGACTTCGAGAATGAGACGACTCACCCTATACCCTATTCACGGCTCATTATTCCACAGGATGGGAACACCCCCTGGCCAGTTGTTGCGACGATTCGACACAAAGACACCCCACATGATTTCACAACCCACATATACCAATACCATGATTTAACACTACATGATATTCTCAATATGCATCCAGGTCCAAATGACAATCATGCCTCAACATAAATATGTAATACATCATATTTATGTAAATACCCACATGGTAATATATAAATCTCAAAATCTCCTTTCATGCTTTAAAATACAATAAAGCAAGTAAATCATATGAAAACAATTTCATATACCATTCATGTTTTCAAAATATATATTTTCTTTAACTCTTTAGAAAATATTTCAAATTCCTTTATCATGCCTTTAAAATAAATTAAAGCAATTAATTCACGTATCGCAAAGGAACTTAGCACAACGTCTAAGTTTCCACGAATCTCTACTAACTCATTTAATTCTCAAGGGAAATTCTAAGCCATCTATTCCTATAGGAAATTATTTAATTACATAGGAAATAATTTAATTAATTTTCTTAAATTAATTCCTAAGTCCAATTCCGATTCTAAACGAATTATAGATATTTAAATTAACGATTTAATATATCTATATTAAATTAAATAAGGGCTTTGCACCCCTAAACTACTTCAATAATGCGGAGTGAGAAATAAAATTTCCCACCTGAAATACGCTTACAGAACAGCCGTTTCGGGCCCACCGTGAACAGTACCGGCGCCCGAATATAACGTCCACCGACCAAAATCGTCCAAAAACTATTTCAAATATATCGAAACGTCCGCCTCGACAACCTATACGATATATACGAAGCCCATTAATAATCGGTTAATTAAATTGGGTAAATCTAAAATAACCCAAACGAAAATTCAAAACTTCAAATCGAATTTCCTGACAAACCGTTCAACGTAAAATTACGAAATTTTTACACGTCGTACCTGACATCGAGAAGAAGCTACCCTCCGAAAATCAGCCCAAACCGAGGTCGGGAAGTCGATGAAACTGTAGGTCAAAGTTCCTGGCCGAAGTTACAGTTCGCGCTACTGCTATGCGCACGGCCACCACCCACGTCTGCGTCATCAGCTCCAGCCCGCGACGCCGCCGCCATCTCCGACCCTTTTCGTCGACGCTCCACCAGTGGCAACTCTCCCTCCCCGACGAACTCCCTCTCTTGCGACAATTTCTCTCTCTCTCAACGATCGACGATGAGGAAGGATTATAGAAGATGCAACTTGAAGGAAAAGGATGAGCTGCTTGAGAGGCTAGTTCGCCGTGTGGAGAAGAAGAATTGTAGGCGCGTCAAGTAGAGGAGAAAAGAGAAGGTCTGCCTTCACCAGATATACATGGGTTTACATATGTATTTCATATATATATATATATATATATACATATATCCTTAAATCTAATTTTGTACACTTTAATTCAATAGGTCCATGTGACATAATGATGTGGCCAAATTAAATAAGTGTGACACCTTATATACATATATCCCTATATTGTGAAAGTGACCCTCCTACTATCCGAAATTACAAAATAACCCCGAAACAATATATATAATTATAATTAAATATATATATATATACAATAAATCCCAATAATTATTGGGAACGTCCGAACATAATCTCGTAAGCCCGAAATAATAACGGGACGCCTAATCAAAAATATATCGGGGTAGGAACCCGACAATCGGAACACCGAGAAAGTAATTTAATACGCTTCACACCGGATCCGTAAAAGTACTAATACCGTAACCGAAATAATCGAAACGATACCGTGTAGTTGAGAATAAGATTTCGCGTAGTCGTCAAAGAGAAACTGTAAAGTCATACAGTCGACTTTAAAACTAAACGCGAAACATTTACAGGCGAAATACCAAGAATAATATGAACGTCATGAACAAGTGACGTCATAACCGAAATTAAATTAAATATAATTTCAGGAAAAAAAAAATAACACGGGGTGTTACAGGACATGTCTAACCTTGATGTTTCATATTTCTTTGTTGATCCTACTGGACGAAAGTTCATTAATTTTGTGCCAACCTGAAGTTGAGTAAATTTACTAAAGGTCCTACAGATCATATTAAAGTCTCTCGAAGAGCTAGCATTTTATTGTCCAGTGGAATAAAATTATATTTTGATGATGCATTATACTTTTCCAGAACAAGGGAAAATATGTTGAGTTTTAAATATATTCACCGAAATGAATATCATAATGATCATGTTATCATCTTCTTATATCATGCCAGAAGCATGTACTGGAAAAACTCTCAGCTTTTCTCTTATGGGTTATATTCTACAACTATCATAATAGTTGAATCATACGCAAACAAAATAAAAGCTATTTTTAAAGAAGTGAGAATTACATTACCATTATCCTACATAAGATGGCCTATGAAGGGATAAAAAGGAGACAGACGTCGGGCGGACCTCAAAGCACTCACCTTCTCATCAAGACGATCAGTCATGTAACTCTCACGATCTGATCTTACACGAAGGTCCTGGGCATGAGTCTCAAATCGGATGGCTTCCTCAATCAGTCTTCTAGACTCTGCCCTGGCTTGCTCCCTACTAGGGTAACGCCATCCCGTGCTACTTCCTCGATATACTGGACCCATTGCACAAACCAATCAAGGTTGATACCAAGGAATTCTGCCTCAGTAAGAATTGCACGTACAATCTCAAGTTCATCGGGCGTAGTATCATCCAAGCACAATGAGCTTGTTCTTTCAACATAGCCATCCAGATTATAAAGGGCAAAGGCCTGAAGAAAATGAGGCACCCCGACTTTGAAACCAATAAATGTCTCTGTATATCGACTTTGGATACAATTTAGGGTATTTATACTCCAGATATGGCATTGGGGGTGACCCCAATTCATCAAGTCCATAAGAGGATTCCTCCGGTAAGAACGCCTAGCGTGTACTAGAAATGTCCCGAATCTAATCAAAGGACCCAAGGAAGAGCTAGACATATTTGCAGCAAGAGTGGTACTAGGAACCATCTGAGAACTTATGGGAGTGTACCCCTCAGGATCTAAGTCTATAGGATCCATGCTGTCTTGGGCACCTACAGTGTTGGCTCATCGTGTAGAGTGTGACAAGGGGGCAGAGGTGCCGGAAGAAGTCACAGCCTTCATCTTCATTGGAGGAAGATTATTTGTCCAAGTTGTAGGGGATCGAAATGTCCTTCTGCGTGTGGTACCCCCCCCCCCCCCAATGCATCATGCGAAGGCTGATGAACATATTATTCTCAGAAGATGACTCATAAAAAGGCTGATGTTGATCCATTTGTGGTGAATGAAAGGTAGATTTCGGATCTAGAGTAAGAGGAGTTAGATCTACAATATGGAAGAAACTTCTAGGTCATTAATGAAGAGGATGGTAGATAAAATGAAGTAAATGAGTTAGATATTTATAAAGGATTACTATGGGCAGTATTAGAAAAGAAGGTAGTCCAAGGACCTTCCAGCCTCGAGTAATCATCTGTGACAAAAATTTCATTGAGGTTATCCATGGGGATCTCCAAGGGAGATGAAAGTTCGTGATTGTCATCTAGGAGAGGAAACAAATTTTCAGCATTATCAAAGGGATCCATCAGAAAGAATGAAGTAGTGAGACACTGATCTGCGCTCTCTCTCTTCTCTTTCAATATATCTCTATCTGACTCAGATATATCATACAACATTTATAATCAGATATATCAAAGTTCTATTCGGATGTTCTCCTAAGATCTGGGATTTGAGCTTCAACATTAAAACACATAATACGCAGGCATCAAATCAAGAAGCTGTCAAATTGAGTTACTACTAATATTTATACTAATGAGAGGGGGAAAAATATTTTGCAAAACAAATTCGTTCAAGTGATAATGTGGTAGATTTATTCACTAAGGCATTGACAACTACTAATTCAGAAAGTTGGTGTAGAATATTGAAATACGTCGACTCAAAGATATCTCATCATGAAGTAATGCAGTTATACACAGATGATGGGGAACAATTATGTGGAAAAGGTATCTGCATGTTGTACTCTTTTTTCTTCAACTAGGTTTTTTCCCACTGAATTTTCCTGGCAAGGTTTTAATGAGGCAACTACAATGCAATACCATTTTCATCCACATCAGCATATTGTACTCTTTTTCCTTAGACCAGGTTTTTTCCCACTGGATTTTTCTAGCAAGGTTTTAACGAGGCATATATGATGCAACATTTCCAGCTACACCAGATGACTGTACTCTTTTTCCTTCGTCATGGTTTTTCCCACTGGGCTTTCCTGATAAGATTTTAATGAGGCAGGTTTAACATATGCAATATCATTTTGCAGCTACACAAGAATTTTTTACTTTTTTTCCTGTTAGTTAATGACTCCTTTCCTCGAGTATCGAGAAGAAAATTGGAGAAAGAAGTGTCTTGAAGCAAAGGTGGACTGAAGAATCACCAAGTACTCGGTGGGTTCGTCACCGAGTACTCGGTAGGCAAAAAGTGGTTTTTCTTCCAGAGACGGGTGCAAGTACTCAGTGGCCCAGGTACGAGATTTTTAAGGAAGACTTTAAATACTCCAATTTTGACTGGGATTTGATTCTTATTGACTTGTCCTCCACTCTAGCCTCTCCTATAAATACATGGGTTGTTCCTATTGTTTTATGTGACATAAAAGTGGGACAGAAACACAAGATTGAGAGAGAGATCAGAAGAATTACATATTTGAGAGATTTAGGAATAATATATGCTTATATTATTTTCGGTGATACAGGCGTGAGTATCCACTGTGTGTGTGCGTGTGTATGATCTGCGGATCATCCCCTTGTAATACTCTATTTGATTATAGTGAAACAGTGCTCTCCATGGACGTAGGCCGATTTGGCTGAACAACGTATATATTTTTGTGTCGATTGTGTTTGGTGTGTGTTTGTGCATTTTTTGATTTGTAGGTGTGCATTGTTTTCGAACGGAGGGTTTGGACTCCCTTAAAGTGTTCTTGGGCGGGTGTAAAAACCATAACAAGTGATATCAGAGCTTCAGGTTGAAGCAAGTCCCGAAGCCGTACGTTCTAGTCCAGATTCGTAGGATCAACTTGCCCAAAATCAAAAACCAACCAAACCAGGAGCTTCATCTCGTCAAGACGAAGCCAATGTTGTAAACTGCGTCGCGAGAGGAGGTCCCACGCGCCCTCACGCGCTCAAAAGTTCACCGAGTACTCAAAGATCCAGTTACCGAGTACTCTGTTAGTTCAGTAGTGATATCAGCGCGACCTCATCAGGGATAGCCACGTCATCAGTAAGAGGCATTCTTAAGATTTTGGGTCGTTCTGGACACAACCGTTTGATCAGTTTTGTGAGATTTGACTCCGAACACCTCGAATAGGCTCAGTAGGAGCTATGGATGAAGAAAAGACAGGTATGATCGAGAAGTTTGATGGTATAAACTTTGCCTTTTGGATGATGCAAATTGAGGATCTTTTATACCAAAAGAATTTGTATTTACCATTAGAAGGGCAGAAACCAGAATCGATGAAAGAAGAGGATTGGAAAATCCTAGATCGAAAGGCTCTCGGTACGATTAGACTGATGTTGTCAAAGTCCGTTGCTTTCAACATCAAGAATGAGAAGACTACGAAGTCTCTTATGGATGCTCTTTCGAGCATGTACGAACAACAGTTTGGAGCAAATATGGTACATCTCATCACTAGATTGGTGAATATGAAGATATCCAAGAATGGGAAGGTCAGTGGACATCTTAGTTCTCTCAATGAAATTGTTGAGCAGTTGGAATCAATTGATATGCCAATCACTGGCAAGATGAAAACGACTTTTCTTTTAAGCCAATTGCCAGAGAGTTAGAGCGCCACAAAGGCTACGGTATGATTCCTTGGTGAGTATGGTACTCACAGACGATATTCGAAGACATATGTCAGACTCTTCAAATAGTGGCTCAACATTAAATGTCAACAGTAGAGGCAGATGTTCGAACATAAGGAAAGGTGGAAGTAATGAACGTGGCCGTTCCAAGTCGAGACAAGAGTCTCAAAATTCCATTAAGTCTTGGAATTGTGGAAAACTTGGTCATTACAGGAACCAGTGCAGATCCCCGCCGAATGTAGCGAATGACAAATCTGAAGTGAATTTTATCTCAGATGATGATACATTGATATGCTTTTTGGAGAGAAAGACAGAGTTTTGGGTCTTGGACTCTAGAGATCATTCCATGCACCTCAAGTCGAGAGCTCTTTGAGAGCTATGCATCTGGAAACCTTAACGAGGTTCATCTAGGTGACGATCAACCCTGCAGTGTTGTTGGCAAGGGTAAAGTACATATCAGACTCAACGGATCGATATGGAAGCTGAGGGATGTAAGACACATTCCGGAATTGAGGAAGAACCTGATCTCAGTAGACCAGTTGGCAAGTGAAGGTTCTGTGACCACTTTCAGTGAAGATAAGTGGAAAGTTTCTAAGGGGCTATGACTATAGCACGAGTAAAAAAAGAAGTTACGCTCTACACAACCACCAATTTTAGCACAGTGATTGCAGTTGCAGGAAACAAGGAGGATCATAACTTGTAGCACCAGAGGCTAGGTCACATGAGTGAAAAAGAGCTCGCGGTTAGGCTCTCAAAGGGAAAACTACCAGTGAACTCGATTGACATCTGATGTCCCGTTGGGGTGTGCTAAAAATATATGTTAAGAACCCATCCTTAAAACGGCTTAGATTTTACCTATCGCAAGCGCACGAGTCAATTGTAATATAAAAATGGCTTGTAATAGGGAATGTTGAAACCACAAGGACTTGATTATTCACTTCAGCAGTTTAAAAATATTGAATTATAGTTTAAAAGATGTTTGGTTTGATTTTGAGAATTAAAACTAAATTAACTAAGAACAAAATTTAAATGATAGTTTTGATTCAAGAGAGAGAGAAAACTAGAGTTTTCATCGCTCCACCACTAACCGCATAATATAACTTTAAATTTACACAATTATAAGAAGGGCGATCTATTCCCATGAATCAAAATGTACCGCAAATAGTCGAATACATTCCCAATAAGGATACCATCAACTGAATTCGCTGCAACCCATCTCTGGTCAGAGTGTATCTAGTGCATGTTATTTACGCTACTTTAATCTACTCTTAGAACATGAAATTAAACTAAAACATGTCTATGATACCTCGCCGATGCATGTCCTGTGTAAACCTAGGGTCTCAAGTGTTAAGAACCATTATTGTAGAAAATCACAATTTATTTAGAATAATCATATTGTGTAAGAAAATATACTCATTCAATCTAAGATAAGAATTTCTGAATAAATATATAATCTTGTGTTAAAAATAAAACCATTCACTCATCTACAATAATCATCATGGTATAGTCTTAGCTTCCCTTTCATTACAATTGAAAACAAATATTAAAAGCTACATTACTTGGCTAGGGTTTTGCTAGAAAACCCTAGATACCGGTTTAGCCGCTCATATTTGGAAGAGACTGCACTGTTGATGTAGAATCAACCACTATGGTTGTCTTCTTTGGATCTTTCGGTCTTCTTTGGCTTCTTCTCTTCAAAATATATATAACTCCAGAGGCTGCTCTGAAATTTCAATGTATGAAAAAGCTCTCCCATCATAATGAAGACCCCTATCTTTTATAGAAAAAGAGGCGTCTTTGTTTTGTAATCTAATTGCTTCACAGTTAACTTAGGAATGTATATCGTGATATTCCTTGAAGAATGGTGTTAAATCTCATCAAATATGGTCAATATTGTGTCCAAGATAGCCTAGAAATCATCCCATATTGATTCTGGCCGAAGGAATTGTTATAAATTGTTATACGTTCCCAAGTAAAGAATAGAAGTGAATTAATAATTTCGTAAAATCATAAGATTTAATTAAATGATTATGTTTGGGGGAGTTAGAAATAACCACAAGGAGGCTGACAAATAAACGCAATCTCACTAATACCACGGGACATGATTGAGTTGTCATGATATGATTGATTTGTCGGGTACGTGGTTATAGTTGGGTATTGAGTTGTCCCGATTTGATTGATTTATCGGGTACATGGTTATAGTTGGGTATGGAAGTGTTGGACAAAATTGACATGGGGGAATAAATTCTTATACCTATTATATGGTGGTATATCAGTGACTATGATTATAGTTAAATATATTATTATTATTATTTATACTATAATTTTGGGTGTCATTGGGAAAAAGGATGGATCTTGGTACTCTGTTTGGGATCATATAGAGTAGTATTTGCTTGTGGGTTTGACCCACCTTTGTTGTTATTTCAAGTCATCAACAATTCCATCCGCAAGGTTAAAGTCTTGCTCCCTTGTCCTTTCGATCCAACGGTTATTCTTTCTATCCCAGGGTAGGATCAAATTTATGGTATCTTTTGCCCTTCATTTATGAGTTGTTCTAGGGGTCCACATTTATGGGATTCCCAAGTTGTACGGTGTGGAGTTTATTATATTCTGAGGATGTATTGGGTGTGGTCTCTTTTATGTATAAGTTGTACCTTTGATTCTTATTTATGTTACAATATCTCTATTTTATGTCTTATCATCCGTGCTTACGTTTATCAATTGCAGACGCTCCTAGTTTTCTGTGTATGGGCCTGGCCAACCTATGCATGGAAATTTGGGGGTGTCACACTCATTTATAAGTAATAATTTTCATGAATTAAATATAAAATAATGGTCCCCACAGTGGTGAAATAAACTTGTTAATTTCTACAGCCGATCCACATACCTTTCCATGTTTTTGTGAACATTCTCTATAGTAGACTAATCTCCCTTATTCTACTTCATTGATCAAGTTTTACCATGACACAACTTCAATATAAATTTTTTCATTTTTATTCATTTTTGTCTTTCTAAGTCTTCGGACTTTCCAGCGAGGATTTTCAGTCCCAATCAACTGAGCCCGAGCTTCTTCCATGGGATTTATGCTCATTATTTTTCTCCCATTTTTACGTGAACAATGATATTGGTGATACCAAGTCCCGGCTACTTAGATCGAAGAACTATTTTTTGCATTTTCATTTTGTTTTAGATTTTTCTTTTCTCCATATTTCTTATATATATATATATATATATATATATATATATATATTCTTTTATTCTTTTACTACTCCCATTCTCCCCTTGTCATTGAAACAAGACTATTTTTTCAACTACATAGTTAAAGGTTAACTAGTTATCCTGTAAAGAATGTGTGGTGTGCTTTATAGGTCAAAACTATCTTTTTTGGTTTCAATTTCACTCATTTATTCACTCATGTGGACCACGTCTTAAAATTTCAATTTAATTGAACTATTACATACTTATGATTGGGGTAGTTGCATACATCATACCCTTCTAGTTGTAACATGTACACAAATCAACTCATATCAAATCTCAATCACATATTTCGAATGAATAACTTAATAACAATTTTCGAATTTTTCAATATTTTTCTCATATCAAATCAACTTATTTTTTTCATTTCATTCCCTTAAAAACATCTAATAACTAATTCCTCCCCCCTAAAATTAAAGCGGACCATGTCCTCATGGTTTAATAAAATAAATAAATACATGAAGAAATTATTACCGCCCCTGAAGTGTAATTTCGGTTGCTTCGTTATATTGCTCGTATGCCCCCCCTGCTTTGGATGGTCTATTCAAACAGAAAACACTATACAATATCCAAGATCATATCCAATAGAGAGATAATAATTAAACAAACCAAAATATAAAATATGAATTACTTTTTCAAGGGAATGAAATTTTATTAATAAAAACACACATGATTTGGCCTTAAGGACACACAATCCTATAAAACAAAATTACAGAAAAATAAAATAAAATAAATGCAAAACATAGATGAAACCAATCCTAAATGGATTTGGTATAAAGAAATAATAAAAAAGTAAAATAACAAAATACTAGAGAATTCTACATCCATTCCCTAATCCTACGCATCTTTGGCCCACGAATAGGGTGTAGGAACTAACCATTTCCAATGATTCACCATATCGATTTGGACAAGAACAACCCTACGACTCAATCTAAACCTACTAACTATTTATCACAAACTCTAATTTACAACCTAGGTAAAATAAATAAATAAATAAATAAAAATAAAAAATAAAATAAAATAAAATAAAAGTTTTTCCGCTTAGTGCATGACTACTAGGAGATCCCTTTTTGACCCTAATACTGCGTTAGTACCCTTTGATCCTCAAAATGAACGAACTTATCATCGAAATCATCGAGTTAGGGAATTAGAGCATTGTCAACAGTTGGAGCAAGAAGAGATGGCCGACCAGAATGCCAATGCGCGAAAGGCACCGGCCACATCTTTGAACGAATATTACGCGCTAAAAAATTGATGTCCCGTCGGGGTGTGCTAAAAATATGTGTTAAGAACGCACCCTTAAAACGACTTAGGTTTTACCTATCGCAAGCGCACGAGTCAATTGTAATATAAAAATGGCTTGTAATAGGGAATGTCGAACCCACAAGGACTTGGTTATTCACTTCAACAGTTTAAAAATATTGAATTATAGTTTGAAAAGATGTTTGGTTTGATTTTGAGAATTAAAACTAAATTAACTAAGAACGAAATTTATATGATAGTTGTGATTCAAGAGAGAAAGAAAACTAGGGTTTTCACCGCTCCACCACTAACCGCATAATATAACTTTCAATTTGCATAATTACAAGAAGCGCGATCTATTCCCATGAATCAGAATGTACCGCAAATAGTCGAATGCATTCCCAAAAAGGATACCATCAACCGGATTCGCTATAACCCATCTCCAGACATAGTGTATCTAGTGCATGCTATTTACGTTACTTTAATCTACTCATAGAACATGAAATTAAACTAAATCATGACTATGATACCTCGCCAAGACATGGCCTGTGTAAACCTAGGGTCTCAAGTGTTAAGAACCATTATTGTAGAAAATCACAATCTGTTTAGAATAATCATGATTGTGTAAGAAAGTATACTCATTCAATCTAAGACAAGAATTTTTGAATAAATATATAATCTTGTGTTAAGAATAAAACCATTCACTCATCTACAACAAGCATCATGGTATAGTCTCAGCTTCCCTTTCATTACAATTGAAAACAAATATTAAAAGCTACATTACTTGGCTAGGGTTTTGCTAGAAAATCCTAGATACCGGTTTAGCCGCTCATGGTTGGAAGAGACTGCACTGTTGATGTAGAATCAACCACCATGGTTGTCTTCTCTGGATCTCTCGGTCTTCTATGGCTACTTCTCTTCAAAATATATATAACTCTAGTAGCTGCTCTGAAATTTCAACATATGAAAAAGCTCTCCCGTCAGAATGGAGACCCCTCTCTTTTATAGAAAATATGCGTCTTTATTTGGTAATCTGATTTCTTCACGGTTAATTTAGAAATTTATATCATGATATTCCTTGAAGATTGGTGTTAAATCTCATCAAATATGGTCAATATTGTGTCCAAGATAGCCTAGAAATCATCCCATATTGATTCTGGCCGAAACAGGTCCCACATGTGCATATACAATTTGCTGATGTGTACTGGCAGTATTGGTCTTATCGAGTACTCGGTGAGAATTCCACCGAGTACTCAGTGGTCGCGCGAGAACACGTGTCATGCCCCGTTATTCCTGATATCCCAATCTGGAGAATCAGCGAATCTTGAGGTATGACATCACCGAAAATGACAACCAAGATTAACAATAACATTGAAATACATGGAATATGAATGAAAATGAATTATTTCATGTCACCTGAGTGATAGAAACTCAATAAATAAATTCTAACGAAAATCCGGCAGAGTTCCGTTTGTAAATGGAATATCCGGACAACCCAAAAACAACAAACAAAAGAACCTGCCCATAACAATAGAAATAGAATCAATGGCACGTAACCCAACATTCCAGAAACCTATTAGGGCCGAGGTAGTGGAAAAGAACACCAATACCTCTACACAACCCCTCTAAAATCAATAGAGCCCCAAATGATCAAATGAAAATATAAAGAAAGCCATAGGGCGATGCCGAAAAGGTATAAAGCCACCCTAAAACAACAAATACCGATTGAGTCACCAAGCTTAAATAAGGATACATAAAACTCAATGGTAGTGCCGAACAAAATACAATGGCACCCCAAAATAATAAATACATGGACTAAAGATACAACACAAGGGAATCTGCCAACAGCCTGGCTCCCAAGAGAATAAAAGAATACACAATTATGACTACGGAAGTAGGAACAAAACTACCGTCCCAAATCACCTGTATTGTCGCCGCCGAGTATACCATGTTACATCCACCTACAAACCTGCAACTTGTTGTGGGGGTGAGCAAAACCACGTTTGACCATAATATCAAAACATCACACTAATAGCCGTCTAGAAAAGGCTAGGCATCCCGTGTGCATGCACCTATCCTAGGTCGGTCAGTTGTCTCATGTGGCACCCACGCCAAACAGAGACCCCAAAATAATCTCATCACTAATCTCAAGTACATTACGGATATCATAATAACTACAGATCAACGAAAATATAAGCAACACATGTATACGTATATATATATATATATATATATATATATATACAACGTCCTGTAAATAACTAAGCCTGTCACCTAGGCCTATAGACAACCAATCTGAACTCCACTCTCATCTAGAGATGCAACAAGACTAAGTATCTACCATACCGTGCACCTAGCATGCTGCTCAAGGTTCCTATGAGGTAAATTGTCACGCCCCTAATTTCCTAGGACTCTAAAACCCAAGCCTAAGAGCTAAGGGAGTGAATGCGGAAAAAATAAAAATGAAATAAAATTCATTTGAGTCATAAAATACTCGTACAAGGGTAAAATTGACTTAAAACATCTCAAAGACGTCCAAAAAGATCACACGAGATCAAAAAGGAGGTAAACCGAAACACTCGGTACCTTGAACGAATCATTCCAACCCACCATGTTCACCCAAGGGTAAAATGTCAAATCAAGGGTAAAATAATAATTTCCAACTACAACTACAAAATTTGGACCTAACACTAGCAATACGAATAAACGGGACCTAATTTGAAGCCACGAGGAAGGAGATATGAATTTTCAAAAGTGGCGTCAGACAACACCGATCTAAAACTAAAGTTGAGGTATCCCTCTTTCACCAAGGGTAAAATAGTCATTTCAGGGCCAAACTGATCATTTCAAATTTTATCTCGATAATTTGGACGTAGGACAACCCATAGAAACAAACAGGGGTCCATTCCGACGTTCGAGGAGGAAAATACGGATTTTCAAACATCGTACGTCGTAAGCCGCTGCAGCAGGCCTGCACTTCAAATTTCGAAAATGCTTAATTTTTTCTAAGTATGGGAGAGTTAAGCCACTGCCCAAATCTGCACTTTCATTAAAGTTTGAATATGCAAAAACGCGAGATTTTGCGATATGGCTTTGTTTTTCGCGCCGTCGGTCCCGAAAAATCATAAATATTGGAAAAGTGAGTTTTTCCTTGGCGGAACCATAAAATAGTTTCCAAGACCTCGGGAAACGCGAAAAACGTAAACTTAGAAAAAAAAACGATTTTTCTTAAGTTTTCATAAAATCTTCCATCTTGCCCCCGGTATCTGTTTTAACTACCGCCGGTTTCTAAAGTTTAAAATATCTAAGAAAACGAATTTAATTAAATCCGTTTCTAAAAGCAAGGAAATTTACCGGGGCTACGGGGGTAGGCGAAAACGGGTTTTTCCATTCGAATCGAAAATGGTTAGTTTGAAAACCTAGAAAAACGCCGTTTTCAGCCAAACACCTAATACTCGCAATTCATGGCAATTCATCCAATTCACATTCATAACTCCAAAGGAAAATATTCCATAATGATATTAAAGCGCTCTAAGGCGAAACATACTAGAATTTGTTCAAAATACACATTCCGGCACAAAAGTGCACCAAAAGAATACAATCCCCGCGCATAGCGCTCCAAGGGATATACATGGGGCATACCACCTCGGCTAACATGCTAGCCGGATCAAAATAATATATTTCTACAAGTTTGGTTTACATGTGCAAAAGGGACATATTTATCGACCTAATGCCCAACAAAATAAAAATGTGGTCCGCCTCCCATACACAAAAGGGCGGACATACATCCACACGTCCCCGGAGAGACTACGGAACTCTCCCAACGGGATCATCACCTGAAAAATATATAAGACGTGGGGTGAGCTCACTAGCCCAGTAGAGGAAGCGTCATTGCCTCAATCTCGGTAGTCCGAGTAGTACAACCCACCCATGGTACATACAACTACTCCTAGGTCAGTCTTTTGTTCCACATGGCTCTCACGCCAATCCGAAACCCCTTCGAACCCCACAAATAAGTCTCCCCAACATGCTCACAACACAATTTTCCATAATTTATAGCATGCTTCCATATTAATATCATAATCACATATATGATGGTCTAAATACACCATGACTCAACACACCCCACAAGACACACGACACCCAACTCAGGTTAACGGATACATACTCTGTCCAATTACCTTTGAGGTTACAACCTTAACAAGTAATGTAGAGTACCGCACCGACTCTTCCCAAGTGATTTTTCTCTCTATCACTCCAACAAGGAAGACGGTTGTACGAGAGCCCAACTTGCAACTCCGTACGCCATGACTACAAAAGTCAAGAACATGAGCCTCTACCCGGACTCCTAACTCACATTTACCGGCTTTTTAGTTCCGTAGGCATGATACCTCCTGGCCAGTTGTTGCTTTGATCCGAACCCGACTACCAACACATCGCTACACCACCCGCATATTCCAACACCATGAATTTGACACTACATGACGTACTCAATATGCACGTATGATTTTTCATCAACCATACTACGTCATAATATATGTTTTTTTCTCTCTAGGCAATATATCATGTCAAAACTTTCCACATGCTCATAATATTACATTTATGATCAACAACCCACAACATTAATTCATATCACATTTATGAGCAATAAATAACAACATAAATTTATATCACATAATCATATTCTCAAGGGCCTAAATCATAGTCTAAGTTACCAAAACCAACTCGTATATATATATACGGCATATATACACTTAGACGCACACACCCTCTTACAAAGACAAAGACAAATCATTTTCACCTACCTCAATTCCAAGCAAGCTATTTCAAGGATGCCCCAAAGAGGTCTAACTCAAGCTATTCCTCCAAACACTCAATAGATTAGCTTCCAACTATCAACATACCACACAAACAACAAGATTTACTTATGTCATCACAAGAAGACCAAAAATCATCCTTGTGGATCCAACCACGAGAAACAAGTCAAACCCTAATGAGTACTAAATTAGGGTTTCATGAAAAAAATGAATTCAAGAGATCAAAAGACTATGAACTCACCTATAGCTTCTTCACAAGACGAAATCACAAGCTACCATAATTGGAACTCACTGGTAGTTGGAAAAGGAACTCAACCTTCCATAAACATGAATAAAAAGGAAGAGTAAAATCAATACTAACACAAAATAATTCATGAACTTAGAAGCTAGGGTTCTTGTCAACAAAACCCTAGAGTAGGAGAGAAACTTACCAAAATAGCTCAAGAACACCACTCTAGACCACACCAAGCAAGGATGGAATGAGAGAGCAAGAGACGAAACTTATGAAGGAAATAGAGATGAAGAGATGAAATCTTGCAAATGAGAGAAACTCATAAGTGTAGAGATTCTCCACTCACTCTTCTCACCATCCAAGGGTTCAAAATGAATATGGGGGAAAAGGAAATGAATCCAAGGGCTAGGAATAAGTCTTGCCAAGTGGAAGACTTATTACACAAATCACAAAACTCATTATTTTGCCAAACAAGGCCTTATCATCCAAGGGCTTAGAAAAAAGATGGAAATCAAATAACCATCCAATGGTTGAGAAAAAGTCTTGCCAAGTGGATGACTAACAATAATGGATTATTCCATTTAAGTGTCAACCAAACAAGGCCTTATGATCTAAGGGTCTAAAACAAAGATGGGAGAATGAGATCAAAGGCTAGGAATGAGACAACACATGAAAGGTGGAAATGACCAAATTCATCCAAAGTTGGGGTTAATTACAAGAGTGCCATCAAGACTCTTAAATACCCTTTTACCCCTTATCATCCACTCTAATTACCAAAACGTCACTCGTGCCCTAATTCTCACCCAAAATCTCTACACTTTCCACTACGTGTTCCAAATGTGAAATTACTCATTTACCCCTCGGTCATTTCTTTCCCGAAATCGTTTCCAATAATTTTCATTAATTTCAAAATGAAAATACAACATGCTACGTACAATTTGTATCACACGTACAACATGTAAGGCATGCTAAAACAATTAAACACATTAAGCACATAATTGTTTAAATAATTTTTTTAAATTAACTCGTAAAAATACCGGACGTTACATAAATAGGTCACTCCTTAGGACTACCGAAAGGGAATAACCATAATCACACCCACAACTAAACCACAATGCCTACACAACACCGTTATCAAATCATTCCTAGAGAGTCTCACTATCATAATTCTAATCTCAAACTTGTCCTCTATCCACAATAACCAGTGAAATAATCCATTCACTTAAATGATCTTTTCTCTAAAACCCCCTATAGTAAGGAGAATTTATAAAATCAACTAATGGTCATATGGTAGGTTCACACTACTACCATCTATTCCTCGAGAGTAACATAAGTGGAAGAACTCTGTCATTAGATAAGATTCGACAATCTCAAGTAAATCTCCAATTCATACAGCCTACTGAGGTACAAGAAAGGGGTACCAGAGTCATTTAGTCCCAAACAGATGCCGGGGCCCTCGGGTTTTTAAAGAAAAATGCTGAACCCCGAAGGATTCAACTGGTTTTTAAGAAAAAGTTTAGGACCCGGTCAAATCTATTTAGTTCCAATGTCTCCGAACCCACATAAGGTACTACGAATCGCACTACGTGTGCATAAACCAGTATCATGTCTCTTACCCGAGACTAAGACGAGGAAACTATAAAAACAAAGTGTGCCTCATGTATGCACTAAAAGGAAATCAATTATATACCACCAGTATCACCATAAGATCTCCATAATACTCTAAGATCTCAATATCACAATACCACAAACAAATGATCAATACCATCCTCAAACATTGTCAGTCTGTCTCAGAATTACTATCAAACGTCCACTCGGGAGTATGACAACTCAAACCATTATAGGTACCTCAATTTACATTCAATAGATCCGTAAGACATAGGATAGTCCAACATTTAACTACGGAAATGGTGCTGAATAATATATAGAGTTAAAACAACTCTAGTCCAGAGAAAAGGAAGAATGTTAACCTATCATACCCGGTTAGACCTCAAATAAACCATTCTTATATATCAACTAGAGTAGTATACCGACTATTCCATAACCTCATACACAGACCAATGCTCAAGGGCCTACCTGGCTGAACATTACAAACTCAACTAGGTCCCTGTAAGGCGTTAATCAACGTAACTAGACATCTAACTCGGGGGAGGGGCAGTTAATTACCAAAACCTCTTTTCATTTATATCCACACTCATCTCAATTAAGTTTCAGTACATCACTAACCAGCTCACTAGAGCCCAACTCAAAGGGAATAGTTTCATCTCAAAGCCTATTTCCATTTATGCTCACGTAACCACCTGGAACACATGCCCATCGCGGCTCCACTAATCCCGGTTTTAACATTGTTACATTTTCTTTCTTTTAAATTTTAAAATCTTTAACTTTTATTCACATTGAGTTAATTTCCATCATTTATAATAAATTTAAAAATACCATCAGTTTAATAACAGCAATTTTCAACAATATAAAAGATCCATAAATGATCATATAAAAGAATCAATGCTTAATGTGAATATTATGCAATGACAATGCCAACAACACCCTATCTAGCATGGGACAACCGGGTATAATGTTGCCAAAGTAACACAACCATGATGATCATATCGACTCATGAAAAACATACCGTGTTCGGATCACATCCTCCCACGCCTCCTTGATTCCCGAATTACTAGTCCGCCGGTAGTGAGAGACACCGTCTGGCCAGTTGTTGCGACGACCCGGAAGACTCACTTAAACCAATGATATATGAATGAGACATGAAACCACACCCAATGCAATATCAATGCTCACGGTGTATGAAATATGTATATCATGCCTCAACAGTGAATCAATAATCCAAATACAACATTATCAATTGACAAATGTGTCTCACAATACGTTTTTATACAACCAATCCACAATTATATAATCATTTTCATTTTTAAAAGCATGCTTTTCGATTAATTATCAGTAATTGTTTTCAAATTAGTCCACCTTAGGAATAATTTAATTCACAATACAACATCATTATATTTTACGAGAAAAAAATAAACTAAAAAGGGAACTAAAACCATGTCTAAGTTATAACGTCCCTCGTTCTCATGAATCCCCTAACTTATTTTTAATTTCAATAAAATATAAATAACAGGGGAAAATTTATTAACCGGATATACGTCCACATACACTTTCTATAAACCTATTTCGAGCTCAAGGGGGTACTAAACCGCCTATATCGATTTAATTTAAATAGGTTTATAATTATTTTAAATCCGAGAAATAATTTATTTAATTTATCCAAAGGAATTTCCAACTCCGATATCATTTAATCCATTTATGGGTATTCCGTAAATTTTATAAAATTCCTAGATTTCCGTCTACCACTAGGAATTTAATTAAATGTTTTTATTTACCCATAAACATACAACGGAGATTTATTAACGTTTTCTACGCACTATTAGTGAGTGTCAGATATGCATATATATAAAAATATATATATGTAAATTCCCACCTAATTTAATTGCTTACAAAATAACCCCGAACTGTTTCGTCGTGAATAGTGTCGGTTGTGAACAGTGTTCGCCGCCCAAATTTGTCCGAAAATTATTTTGAATATACCGAAACGTCCGTCTCGACGACCTATATGATAAATACGAAGCCCATTAGCAATCGATAAATAAATTTGAACAAATCTAACGAAAACCAAACTGAAAAATCGTACCTATAATATGAAATTCCCGAGGAACCGCTCAACGATTTCGCACCAAATTCGGATATATCATGTACAACATCGGAAACAAGCTATCCCCAAAATTTCATGCCAACAAAGCACAAATCGGCAATGAGTCGACCCAACTCGGTCCGGTCGAATTCGACCCTGTTCGTCACCCGCATCAGCGACTTCCACGTCACCGTCGTTACTCCACCATCGTTGCCTGATACAACAAGCAAACACCAGCCCTAGTTGTCGCCGTCGTCGCCTCTTTCAGCGACGAACTGGAACCTCCAACTCCAAATCGCCAAGCCTCAACCACCACCACGCCACACGACCACCAAGAGCCACCAACGTCGCCATCGTCGTCACTCAAGGTTGATGACCTCAGCCCTAGCCCAAGGTCATGAAACACCACCGCACCATCAGTCATCGTCTCTTCCAACCGACGACCTCGCGCGAACCATCTCTCTTCCTGCTCCAATTTCTCTCTATTTCTAACCGATCTGTGATGAAGACGAGAGAGGGGCAGGTCAGTTGTTGCAAGGAGAAGGAACGAGAAGATTCTGGTCTCCTCTCAGCCACACACACCATTTATCCAATATATATATATATAATTTCCATTAATTTTATATATACATATAAATACCCACACACATATATATTTTCCCAATTAATAATATATGTATAATAAATTCCGAAAATGTACCGGGAACCTCGAAATAATATAACACGAGCCCAAAAATATAAACGGAATGCCCAATAAATAATATAACTAAAATAAATAATCCGGGGTATGAAACCCATAAATATATATAATCTGAAATAAATAATCGATCGACCCGCAATTAATATCACCCAAGCTCGTATACTCTACGAATAGCTAATAAATAATATAAATCAAAATAAACACTCCGGGTACGAAACATAACCGTCAGAACATAGAATAATCCCGAACTCGACTCTGACAAAAGATTAGTCTCAGTCCATCAATCCAAATTCTCGGTCCACTAAATTAATAATCGAAAACCCCTGCTAATGACAACTCAGAACCCGCAGCCTCAAGTGCGAAAAATGAAAAGAAATCATTTACCCTCAATTAATAATAAATAATAATAAAGGGAAAATCATAAGAAAATCCCTAAATGATGACACTCGTACCCGAAAAATCTATGAGTCGCTCGATAAATAATTCAAGGTACAAAATCCAACTATCGGAACACCAGGCATGTACAAGACCCATCGAATAACTACAAATAACTAGGGCATGAAAATAATCCAAAACAATAATCAAGTACAACCACATCAACACATAGGATCACTTAGAAACACGAAGAAATAAGCACACCAAACAGACAAAACACGTACACACAAACACATAGCATGTCAATCAAATCAGGTAAATACTAATCCCATTACAAGGGGAAAATAAAACGTCGAACCCCTAACGCACTAAATGCCGAACTCGAACAACAACGCCGGAGCCTTAAACGTAGGACATACTAAGCATGTCGCCACCTAGTCGAAACACCAAACGTCGAACATCTAAACGAATCCACATAATCGGCACTAAAGCCCACGTAAACCTCTAGCCACGTCCGAAACACAAAACATTACTTCAAGTAGCGTAATCACGAAAGAAACCCCCCGAAGTCACCAAAGAGACAATTGCAAAGTCGTGTTGTCGAATCCAGAACTCACGTCAACGTTTCACCAGTTCGAAACATTAAACTCACCGTCAATTCTCGTAATTGTCAAAGAAGCTCCACGAAGTAGTCAATAAGACAATGACTGTGTCATCCCGTTGTATCAAGACATAAACGCGAAAAATTTACACGTGAAACATCAAAAATAACCATGACGTCATGAACAAGTGACATCACAACCAAAAATAAATCGAAAAATAATTCCAGGAAATTGGGAAAATAACATGGGTTGTTACAACATGCGTATGTCTCTGGATTTTTTTTCACTTTTCTACTATCGAGTACTCGGTAGTTTTTCACCTTGTATTATTGTATTTCATTTTATTAGCTTCGTTTCTCTTCTTGAATTCATTCTTCTTCACTCCTTTTGCATCCTTAACTTATTTTTGGTCCTTCATATGTCTTTTATCCATGGTTTCGGCTCTCGAACAATCTTGAATCACAAATTCAGTTATTTGGTTGAATTTAACTTGTTTTACATGACATGGCCTGAAACGTCTCAAAACACGAAAATCGTATAAAAGCACCAATATCACAATATATATAGACATAACAATGTATAATTAGGAGCCTTAATTGTATGATATTTAGCTCCTATCAACAACGACTTCTGTGAGTGTAAGCAGGAGAGAGTTAGTTTTAAGAGCAACAACATTAGTCTCACGGTAGAGAAGCTTGAGCTAGTTCAAATGGATGTTTGGGGGCCAGCAACTGTCTCATCTCTTGGCGGAAAGTCCTACTTTGTGACTTTCATTGATGACCATTCCAAGAGGATATGGGTTTATTTCTTTAAGCATAAATCTGAGGTGTACGATGTGTTCAAGAAATAAAAAGTTAAAGTAGAGAATGAGATAGGGTTGAAGGTAAAGAAACTGAGATCCGACTTTGATATAGAAAATGAAGACTCCGAGTTTAAGAAATGTTTCTATGAGAACTGTATCAGATTAGAGAAGACTGTTCCAAGTACACTACAACAGAATGGCATAACAGAAAGTATGAACCGGAAAGTGACTGAGATAGCCAGAAGCATGCGCATTCAAGCAGGGTTGCCAGAATAGTTCTGGGTAGAAACAGTTAGTACAACGTATCTTATGAATCATGGTCCATCAGTACCATTAGAGCAAATAATACTAGAATGGGTATGGAGTGGTAAGGCACAAAGTGATCCTATGTATGTTGAGATAAAAGATGTTCTAGATAGTGAAAGTCCTCAGTTAGCAGATGGCAATTCTTAGCAGGATACACCGCAATCTCCGACTCCTAATTCTGTGTTTAGGAGGACTTCATGACCGCATGTGCTGAATCAGAGATGCCTGAATTATTTGTTTCTCACAGATGGAGATGAATTAGATTGTGATGATGAAGCATGCAATGCAGTAGATGCGAGCCAATGGGAGCTTACGATGGAAGATGAGACGAATTCCTTTATCCCCATAAAGACACAGAAGCTAACCGGGCTGCCGATAAGGAAGAAAGCTTTCCATTCTTTGATTGTGAAACTGAATACCATTCATTTAAGCATTGTTGAAACAGAAGTTTTACATCTAGAGCTGTTAGATGGAAAATATGTTTTCCTCCAAGGTGACCTAAAGGAGGAGTGTTATATGCAGCAACCGGAAAGTCTCTTTGTGAAAGGGAGAAAGAAGACAGACGCGACAAAGTTTGCAAGGCGAATTCAGAAGCGACAGTGGTTGCAAGATAGAGTGGCCAACCGCAATAGAAGTCGCGGGTTCTGTCGAAGGCTGGATATTGCTCATGCAGTGGGAGCTATCAGCATGGTCGTGTTAACCAAAGTGGTGAAAATAGATGAACTGAAGTTGTGGGCAACTTCAGTGGGTCTTCAAGCTTGAAGACATGAATGAGAGCATCGTTAGAAGCACTGATCATTGATAGAGTTGATTGAGTGGGTGGAAATTCGTCAAGTGGGAGATTGTTAGTTAATGAATCCTTTCCTCGAGGATCAAGAAGATAATTGGAGAAAAAAGTGTCTTGAAGCAAATGTGGACCGAAGAAGCACCGAGTACTCGGTAGGCAAAAAATGTTTTTTCTTCTAGAGGTGTGTGTGAGTTCTCGAGCCATTGCGTGAACATTGCGCATTCACTGAGTACTCGGTAAAACCTCACCGAGTACTCGGTAGCCCAGGTACGGGATTTTTAAGGAAGGCTTTAAAGGCTCCAATTTTAATTGGGATTTGATTTATCTTGACTTGTCCCCCACTCTAGTCTCTCCTATAAATACATTGGTTGTTCCTATTGTTTTGTGTGACACAAAAGTGGGACAAAAACACAAGATTGAGAGAGAGATTAGAAGAATTACAGATTGAGAGAAAGATTAGAAAAATTACAGATTGAGATTCTTCTTGAGAAAGTTAGGAATAATATATGCTTATATTATTTCCGGTGATACAGACGTGAGTATACACTGTGTGTGTGTATGTATGATCTACGGATCATCCCCCTGTAATCCTTTCTTTGATTATAGTGAAACGATGTTCTCTGTGGACGTAGGTCGATTTGGCTGAACCACGTATATATCTTTGTGTAGATTGTGTTTGGTGTGTGTTTGTTCATTTTCTGATTTGCATGTGTGCACGGTTTTCGAACGGAGGGTTTGGACTCCCTTAAAGTGTTCTTGGGCGGGTGTAAAAACCCTAACATTTCCTTTGACCATATTTTTTCCCACTGAATTTTTCTTGTAAGGTTTTAACGAGGCATATTTTTAGTGGCGTGGATCCCAAAGGGGAGTATTATAATATATATTATTGTGGTGGAATCCACGTGGCATTAATATATTACTAACCTAACTTAGTGACCTACGTTTTATTGTGGATTTGTAAATATGTCATCAATGGGCAATATAGTAATGGTTATGTACCACTATATATATATATATATGTGTGTATGGGGATAGCTTCATATGGACAAAAGAGAAGTAATAAGAGCATATCCTCCTTACTTTGTCATATTCTCACTATCTTTCTATTTGTGTATATATATTCTATACATGCCTTATATGTGTAGATTTAGACAGTTTTATAACAACAGTCTCATATTTAAATTTAATCTTTTAACCCATCCCATTACTTTTAAAATATATTCCCATCCCATTACTTTTTGAAGGACAGTCCAAGCCCATGTAACAACTTGCATAACCCTATTATCCTTTCATTTATCAGCTTCAGCGTTAAGAAACAAATACATTGGTCGTTAACAGGGTTGTCTAGCAATAGCTCAGTATGAGCCTATTGATAGAAAGAAAATGAAAAACAATCGTTGAAAAATGGTGGAGATCTTCATGCACCTTTACTCCGTCATCTTCAACTTTTTCTTTTTCTTTAACTTTTTATTTTTTATTTTGTTTTTCTGCTAAAGTAACTTTATCTTCTTCTTGTCTTTTTGTTTCTGGGAAATTCTTCAACTTCTGCTGAAAAGATCTTCTACCGACCTTAATCTCTTTTACTAACTCAATCTATCTTCAATTATTGATTTTCCTTAAATTTGTTCCTATCTGTATGTGTGGGTGAAATCCTCTGATCTATTGGAATCTATATGTATGGGCACGGATCGTTTGTATTTATTGCAGCAGCAATAAGTACCAAATGCTGCAAAACAATGTCGTTTTACAGCAAAACATAATTTTAAAAAAATAGGAAAAAAAATTATGAAACGTCGTCAAGCCTTTCTTTAACAGAGTATAGGCACAGTTTGGGGTTTCCCGCCCAAATATCCTTTTTCTCTTTGATCTCTCCTCTAATCTCTAAGTTGATCTCTCTCTAATCCATTTCAAACTCTCTTTCTCTTCAAGTCATCACACACACAAATCGCAAGTGAAGTTTCTAAAACAAACCACCGATTCGTTTATGCAAGAAGCCATTTTAGGTACTTTTTTTCTCTTTGCTATACATATAGATATACATACATACATACATGCATACATATATATATCGTGTATTTTTCCAATTTGAAAAAAAGGAGAAAATATTTGTATATGAAAAATTATCTAGGGTTTGAAATCCATGAAATTGAAAAATCATCTAAGGTATTTTTGTTTTTGTTAATGATAATGATTAGTTTTTGGTACTATAAGATAATGGGTAAATGGAAGTTAATTTTTTTAGGGTTTTCATTCCATTGTTTTATAGATCAGTGGACTAATTTGGCTTAGGAAAGAGATACACTGGACTGATATGTGCGTGGTTTGCAAATCTGAAAGAAAAAATGGAAAAAGTTTTTTTATATAAATTTTTTTATAGGGTTTGAAATACATGAAATTGAAAAGTCATCATGAATATATGTACTCACTTTATTTTTGTTAATGATAATGATTAGTGGTTGATAATGGACAAATGTAAGATAATGGGCAATTATAGATGATATTTTCTATGGTTTTCTGTCCATTGTTTTAAAATCAGTGGACTGATTTGTTTTCTACATGTAACAAATTGAGGTATTAGTGTTATATGTGGATGTACAACTGCTGAATGTGGCATATATTTTGCTACATCAATTACTTTACTATTTTCATTTTCATTTGCGGCAATTGGTATAAATATTGTTTCAATTGAAAGTAGAGTTGCTGCATTTACGTTTTTATATTTTAATGTAATATTTAGTACTTATTTTAATTGATTTCACTTTACTCAATTTAATTATCATCGTATTATGACCCCAAAAAGAAAGAGGGGGGAAGACAGTATTATGGCCCAAAAAAGAAAGAAGGGGAAGGACAGTGAGGTCTCTCTTCATAATATAAGTTCGTCGGACGTGGAAGTGGTATCTTAGAAACCTGCAAATGCGTTTTTTTCTTTTTAAGTAAGTAAGTGGTTAATTTTAATTTGTTTTTGTGATATCTTATTTTATATTACGAATAATGTTTATTGCACTACTTTAATCAGAAACGAATACCAACGCACACACGATCTTTGAGACAACCATGAAGCTTTTAGTCAAGCTTCAATTTTATGGTATGACATGAACTACGCTGCGAATCAGCCATATTTCACCAAATACCACAACATGTCCACAAAGTACAAGACACAAATAAATTATGTTAAAAAGTAAAAGCTCGAAATGATGAAAATGCAGAATGCAACTGAAAAAAGTGTGAAAACTGAGCAAAAGATAGATGAGCAATATTATGAAGATGAAAAGGATGAAAAGGAAGTAAGTTCTAGATGAAGAGGATGAAGATATAGTAAGTTCTTGAAGGGTGGGGTGATTCTTTGGGTATAGAATGACAAAATAGTTTTTGGACTCGGTACAATGAACAATATACTGTGTTTTTTAATATGTAATAGAATGCTTAATTTTGACTTGTACACATATTGATGACCGCATGTGGTATGAGACTGATATTGTATTACCAGTATTTTATGTTGACCAAGTTGCATAAGTTATAGTAAAACATTAGACTGTCCAATATTTCCAAAATGTAGCAGTTATAGTACTTTATGTAGGAATATTTATACCAATTGCAACAAACGAAAATGCAAATAGTAAAACAGTTGACTATCCAATATGTAGCAAAATATATGCCACATTCAGCAGTTGTACATCACATGTAGCATTAATACCCCCTATCCAAATATACTTATGAATCTTAAAATTTATTTTAGGGATTCAACAAGTGCAACATTTCTTTAACCAAATCCAACAATCCTACAACCACATGAAGTTTAACTAATAACAAATGCAACGTCTTTATTTTTTAAAATGTCCTGAATTATGTTTTAATTGAACCCCAAAGGTATAAGTACATTCATGGAAACCAATATAATTATGAAACCCTTTTAACAAGTACTAAATATTAAATTAAAATATAAAAACTTAAATGCAACAATTCTACTTACAATTGAAGCAATATTAATACCAATTGTAGTAAACAAAAGTGCAAATAGTAAAGTAGTTGACTGTCCAATATGTAGCAATATATATGCCTATTAGGAGCCAAATGTTACACATTCTAGGCAATTAATTCGGTATTGTTAGTCTCTATGGTTTATTACCTTGGTATTTTTATACAATTTGTATGTTTAAGCATGTTTCAGGTTCGGTACGTATAAAGCGAGCTAAATCCGGTGAATTAACCAAAGTACTAGCTCATGACCCTTCAAGAACCAAGGCCGAGGTAAAATGAGGTGCAAGAATCGACTAAGGAGAGGTTAAAAAGGCAAAACAAGAGCATTGGAGGCGAGCAGAAGCAACTGAGACGTATGGAGCGAAATGTAAACAAGAATAAAAATATTTTCTGTTTTAGGATCAATCCCACCTTTAGGCGCTGGAAAATTGGCGAGAGTTACCCTGGGATCGATCCCACATTCTTGGGATCAATCCCAACCTTATGCACTGGAAATTGCAAAACTCAATCTGGGATTGATCCCATATTCTTGGGATCGATCCCAGGTCATGAATCAACTCAATGTTGTGGACCCCGATTGACGTATTGCACACTCTAGAACGTGAGATTGAGGAGTTTTAAGTTTCTTTACAAGAATTTGACACCAATCAAAGAGTCCAACTTTTACAAGACTCCACATCTATAAATACAAGTTTTATATCAGATTTGAGGGGGCTCTTTATCGCCTCTTTTCTCTGTAACAAGATTAGTGCGTATAAAGAATACACCACGAAAGTGACGAAGGAAGGGAAGAAGGAAGAGAACATCGTGAGAGTCATGGAGTCAAGTTCATCAACAACAACGCTATCACCGACACCTATGGGTAACTAAACGGTAACTAGGGTTTCTAGCAAAACCCTAGATCATGTAATGTACTCTATCGTTTATTTATTTTTAATGTGAAAGGGGAAGCTAAAGAACACTCATATAATGGTTATGTAGACAAGAGATTTCTGCTTCATATTTAAATAAGAATTTTCATTTTCTCTATTCTAGGTTGATTTCATGTTAATTCTTGCACAACTGCACCTAATTACTACGAGCTTGAACTCCGAAAGTTAGGTTGTTAGTTATCTATATAACGGTACTTAAAACATGAAACTTTAGTTTGGATAGTTCATGCTAAGCAAATATGAAATTGATGTGTTTTTAATTTAATGCAAGTATGAGTAGTATAGGGTAATGACATATCCAAATCATGTTTGATCCAAAGATGAATTGTGACTGAGCTCGGTTAAATGTAACCTTTGATGGGGATTAGAAGCTCGCTTACAGCGACACTAGTCTGATTTGTAAGAGATGTCTCTCCCTTTCCCAATAAAATGAATAGCATGTTTACATTCCGAAGCTAGTGGTGGTGCTAGATTCGCCCTAGACTTTTTCTCTATTAAATTTTCTCAATTTATCTTTACTTGTTTTATTTAGTTTAGTTGTTTATTTAATTAGTTTAATATCAAAACTCAAAATCAAACTATCTTTAAAATTCAAGAATATTAATTTATTAAAATTTAGAGTACGACTTAGTCTCTATGGGATCGATAAACCATGTCTCAAGCTATATTATACTACGAACTGACTCATACGCTTGCAATAGACAAAACGAGGTTGTATTTAGGGTATATTTTTAAGCATATTTTTAGTCGACCCACTGAGTCGATCAATGCCACATGCAGCAGATATACATCTAAATGTAGCACCTATACCCCCTATCCAAATATACTTATGAATCTTAATTTTGAGGCAAATCTATATGAAATATATTTCCCAATAGAATCCCAAACATGTTTGAAAAAACAAATATTAAAAAACTTTCTCTCCTCAAAACATTTGTACAAAACCCTAAATAAATAAACCACAAGTTTGGAATAAGATAGGGCAACCCTATCAATAACCTATCTTAGATTTTATTTTAGGGATTCAAGAGGTACAACATCGCTTTAACCAAATACAACAATCCTACAGCCACATGAAGTTTAAATACTACCAAATGCAGCGTCTTTATTTTTGTAAATGTGCTGAATTATTTCCTAATTGAACTCCCAGGGTGTAAGGATATTCATGGAAACCAATATAAATATAAAACCCTTTTAACAAGCACTAAATATTAAATTAAAATATAAAAACTTAAATGCAGCAACGCTACATTCAATTGAAGCAATATTAATACCAATTGCAGCAAACAAAAGTGCAAAGAATAAAACAGTTGACTGTCCCATTTGTAACAAAATATATGTTACATGCATCATTGGTACATCCAAATGTAACAACTTTACCCCCTATCCAAATATACTTATGAATCTTAGTTTTGAGGCAAATCTATATGAAATATATTTCCAAATAGGATCCCAAACATGTTTGAAAAAATAAATATTAAAAATATTTCCCCCCTCAAAAAGTTTGTACAAAAACCTAAATGGATAAACCACAAGTTTAGAGGTAAGATAGGGTAACCCTATCAAGACCCTATCTTAACTTTTATTTTAGGGATTCAAGAGGTGCAACATTGCTTTAACCAAATACAACAATCCTACAACCACGGGAAGTTTAAATACTACCAAATGCAGTGTCTTTATTTTTTTAAATGTCCTGAATGTTTTCCTAATTGAACCCCCAAGGTGTAAGGATATTAATGGAAATCGATATAATTACAAAACCCTTTTAACAAGTACTAAATATTAAATTAAAATATAAAAACTTAAATGCAGCAACGCTACTTTCAATTGAAGCAATACTAGTACCAATTACAACAAACAAAATTGATTCGAACTACAGTAGTGTTACAACCAAAATAAAAATGATATACAACATTATTACAACCAACTATAGCAACAACGTTGTTTGAAATCCCTAATCACAAAATCACTGCATTTTCATCTCATTTCATCCCCTACCCGACTTCTTCACTGCATCTGCATCCACATCCAACTATTTCGTCAACATTTGCAGAAGTTTCGTCCAAGGGAAAATTAGTTTCCTTCTCCAAATTACTTCAAAAACTTTAAATTAATTCAAACAAACATAATGTACACAATAATGCAAATTTTTACCTTCAAAAACTTCATATTTCATACAAGAGGGAGAGGATTTGAATGCTTTGTGCACAATCATGGGAAGAAGGACCAAGCTTCCATGGATCATACTTAAGCATACTTAAGCTTCCATGATTCAAGACGTGAGATGGGGCAAGAAGGACATGAGATTGGGCAAGAAGAAGACCAAAAACTAGGGCTTTACACAACCTATACACAACCTTATACACGCCGTCCCTTTTTTTTTTGCAGCAACTTATTGTTGCTATAATAAGTACAGAGGATCCCAGTCCCAAGCAGTGTTCCCGAGCCGAGCTCGAGCTTGTTCAAAAACTTTTGAGCTGAGCTCAAGCTGGATTTAGATAGGCTTATTCGAGTTCAAGTCGTGCTCGAACAGTTGCTGGTATAAGCCGAGCCGAGCTTGAACACCTCCAAACTCAGCTCAACTTAGATCGTTTACAGCCCTACTAGTGCCTACCTAGGGAATAAATTATCTTCTTTGAGAATTAGAGTTGAATGTACTCTCTTTAAGGTTATGTTTGGATTGGCTTTTCAGAAACTGTTTTTGGCTTCTTAGAGGGAAACGTTGTCTTGTTTGATAAAATTTTTAAAAGACCTTATGAGTCTTGGAAGAGCATTTAGAAGAAACTAGGAGGTACTAGTTGTCAAACGGGGCCTAAGAGTCTCATGAGAATTAAAGTTCTGTAGTGAACTAATATTGCGTATCAAAACTTGTCAAGAATCAACCCAGAGTAAGTTCTTGTACAAGTAAAATTAATCAACGAAAAAAACAAAACAATCTATAAAAAAAGGTTAATTTCATTTATACCCCCTGAACTTTGTCTATACATTATTTTGACCCCCAGGTTTATATAATTGCATTTACACCCCTTACTTAAGGACAAATAACTCATTGACACCCCTTATATACTTTTGGTACCTTTTCAGACCTGTCACGATGTAGAATACCTAAACTACCCTTGGCCCTATCCCTACTTTAATATATCAATTTGACCCCCTCAATTTAGAAAACGATTATATTATTCAAAATTTAGGGTGTGCAAATGAGATCAATAAAAATATATATATATTTACATATTTGACTAAAATATTTATATTTATATTATCAAACTTGTAAACTAACACAAGTTTTCATTATTTATATTACATTTATTTTTTTCTTTAAAATATTTATATTTATGTTTATCCAATTCGTAAACTATCATAAGTTTTCATTTTTTATTTTGATATTGAAACATATTTGACTTTACTAATACATATTTCCAATAATATTAGACACACTTTAGAAAATAAAATAAAAATTATTTTATTTTAAATTAAATTAAAAATACAAAATATTTGAATTTGCCAAAAAAATACTCCCTCCGTCACAAAATAAGTGTCCACTTTTACTCTTTTCTCCGTCTCAAAATAAGTGTCCCATTTGAAAAGTCAAAACACTTTATCATATCACTTTACTAATTTCCCTTTCATGTATGGAAATTATAAATCATTTACACAATAAACCATCACATCATTATGGTGGGACCAAGGGTAAAATTTGTATTTCATTCATTACCAATACAACATCTTAAAAAGTTGGATTTCCCAAAAGGGACTTATAAATTGGGACAGACGGAGTACTAAATTACACACATAAATTCTTAAATAATAATAATATAAAATAATATTTAGTGGTGAAAATATAATAATTTTATATTCAAACATATAAATTTATATTTTTAATACTAAAATAAATTATAAAAACAAATTATTCATATAAATTTAATAATAAATAATATTTTTTAAATGTATTAAAAATCATATAATTTAATTGAAAAATTGAGATGAGGAATATAATTTAATTGAAATTTATACTAAATTTCAGAAATTTAGTATAAATGTTTTTTAAAAACAATCAGTGGAAATATCTTGGGCCATTTCTATATATATCTCTATGTATATAATGGGTGATGGGAATCTAATTACTAATGCAATTATATAATGGGAATCTAATTATTAATGTAGTTATATATATATATATACACACACATATATCCCTGTGTATATACAAATTAAATTGACATATATGTCTCTGAGGTGGTGGTGGCGAAGTGACGGAGTGGGTGGTGGTGGTACAGTGAGGTGGTGGAGAGAGAGGGATGTGGTGGTGGTGGAGGTGACAATGGTGGTGTTAAAACTAGGGATATGGTTAGGGGTGGATGAGGGGGTTAAGGGAGATAGGTTAGGTGTTTGTGTTGTCTATGCAATTTATGTTGATGTTATATTTTTGCCTGCATTTAGGGAATTATGAGTAGTTTGGATTTTGAGAGGTCTTACAATGGCATTGTTTTCAAATAAAAGCAAGATCATTTTCGTTTGAACATCAAAACATACCAAGTGTTTCTAATTGTGTCACTCAGAGTTCTATATATTTTGTGGTGTTCAAATATATAGGACTCCGAGTGGGTGCATTTGTACCTTAAAGAATGATGTGTTTTGTTGAGATATCAACCAAGCTCGGATTCATGTTCTTTATATTCCCGATGGGATTAAAAATGGATCTAAGCATGGTGTTGAAATGTAGGAGAAAGGCGTGGACTATGGCCCTTTTTTCAATTGTAATCCCCCTAGGATACACCTTAAGCGACATATCCAGAAAATTATGTAAAGGGAGGCAAATTTTGATGTGGGTGTAATATAAATTTTTGGGTTATTCCCACAAACACCTCCTTGCAATTGCCTTATTCTCACACGGACCCCCTCGAATTTGAATATTCCCACATACACCCCTTGCATTTGAATTTTGTTCCACTTTCACCCCTTTCAAGTTCACGCTATTTGGATATGTCGTTATTTGGTGATGTTAGCCACTAAACACTCTGTAAAAATTTCATATTTTCCCATGGTATGAAATGATTTATATAGCCTTACATGTTATATTATCATTACCTAATGCCCTTTGCCTTAGGATTTCTTTTGATTTGATTATTATTTAAAATCCTAAAATAATCAAATCAAAACCTAACCCTAGATCTCTCTTGTTTCCCAAGACTAATGACTTGGGATAAGAGTTGTCTGATCTGCACAAATTTGATGAACTCCATGGTTTCTTCAATCCGCCCCTTTTCTCTATAATTCACTCTCTGTAACGCACAATCTCACTACCTATTTTAATTGAGTGGAGCGGATAGGAATTATAGGGGTTTGTTTGAATTTTAATGGGTTTGGCTGTAGTATGAAAGATGCAAATCTACATGAGGCAATTACATATACATATATCAATTCATATATACATATGCATGTATATGTTATTATAAACAAGAAAGTGTATAGGTTTGTTTGAGTTTTAATGGATCTGGATGTTTGAATTTTAATTTCTTTTTGTTGGGTTTTGACATTGTTATTGTAAGTGTGGAAATCTCCAGGCCCACTGAAGCCCATAAAGCACTGGGCCCATCAGGTTGATGACCCAGCAAGGTTATCAAAAGCCCGAAGACTAGGCCCATTTCAGCTTATATTTCTTTAAAAATAGAAATAATGATGTAAGGAAAGTGATGTTGCCATAATGGGCTCGTAGCCCTAGAAGGGAATGTATATAAGGAAAGCCAAAACTGAATAAAGCATTCCATTCTTATGTGTGCATTTTTTGGCATTTACACATTGGCGCCGTCTGTGGGAAATCAAGGAGTTCTTGAGTTTTATGATATGTTCTTTGAGATTTAAAATTCATCTCCTTCTTCCCATCTCGTCAAGCTGAGTTTATTTTGTTCAATCCGAAGATCTAAGAGCTTATCTCCGTTCTTCACCACGTTCTAAAAATATCCGTCCTTCACCACCTTCTAAAACATGTCGGTCACTCATTCGCAGGCAGACGTCCTGACCATCGCGGATAGCCGTGCAGAAGGTCCCCAATCCATCGAGCAAATCCTATAACGCCTGATAGCCGCTGAGGAGCATAGATTTGCTCTTGAGAAGCAGAATGCAAAGCTCATGGCAAGATTAGCTCCACCACCGCCTGCCTCTCCGGTAGCGGCACTCGACCACTCTGAGAACCAGTAAGATGTCAACAGGATGGAAGAACACGCCGAGTCTTCCCAACGCTCAGAAAAGGCTCCCGCCGTCGTCGAAGTCATGACCCCCTAGAAGCTCCATGCAATGATGGCTGAGTTCCAGAGGAAAATCCTCGGGGACTTGAGAACCCAATCCACCGATGACCTAGCCATCCAGGCATCGACCGAGCTGATACAATCACCCTTCATCCCTGAGATAACCCGGGAACCCTTTCCAAAAAAGTTCATTATACCTAGGTTCACCCCCTACGATGGCACCAAGGACACCGCGGAGCACATTTACCAGATCCATCAGAAGATAACCATGTACGCGGAGAACGAGTCCTTGCTCTGCAAGGTGTTTTCCACAAGTCTTGCTGATATAGCCCTATTATGGTTCAGGAAACAGCCACCTCGGTCCATCGGCAGCTGGCAGCAGTTGACCAGGCTCTTTGTTGCCCAATACTATGGGAACAAGAGACAGAAGAAGACCATACCCTACCTCTTCACTATGATTTAGGAAAAGGGGGAATCACTGAAGAGCTTCCTATCCCGATTCAACATCGAATCTTCTTCTGTCGATAACTGTGACCAACACTCTGCCGTCGAGGCCTTCCGGATGGCCTTTATTCCAGGAACTAAGTTCCATCAGTCTCTGGTGAAGTGCCCCCCATCGGGCATTGGGGAATTAAACTCCAGAGCCCAGGGATACTTGAGGATCAAAGAAGATGAGACCGTTAGGCAGAGGAGGGCGACCTTGGTCAGCATTGAATCCCAATCAAAGGATCGGGCGACCGATCAAAAAATGTCCAAATTCATCGGGACCACCAGCCCCTTCGGGGCCATCAGGCCCAAAACCATTCAAATGTTCCAAATTTGAAGAGAAAATGACCCCCCTGAGGGTCAGCCTTGGCAAGCTCTACCAAGAAAACAAGACCAAAGGGATCTTCCAATAACCTTCAACCATCAGACAACCACTTGACTAGAGGGACAGGTCAAAACACTGTGTTTTCCATGGTGATTTTGGGCACATAATAAATGAATGCCATAACCTCAGACAACAGGTAGAGGCACTGCTGCTTCGTGAAGAGCTCCGGGATTACATCCAACAGGATAGACCGAGGGACGATCAACGTGCCCCAAATGCCCTTCGGAACCCCGCAGACGCACAACCGGTCAGGATCATCAATATGATTCTTAGTGGCCCCGCCTCCATTAAGACGGAAGGATCTTACCGAAGCCAGATGCAAAGGGCCCGCAAAATGAGAAAAGTTAACGAAATCAGCGAAGTCCACCACATGACAGGGGAAGCACAGATTACTTTTTTTGCATCAGACCTTCGGGATATCCAGACCCCACATGAGGACCCTCTGGTTGTCACAGTGATGGTGGCCAACTGTCTTGTTAAAAGAGTCATGATCGATCGTAGGAGCAGTGTAAACGTCATCACCAAATAGGCTTTCGAGAAGCTTGAGATTGACCCAAGCAAAATTGCAACATCTCGGTGCCCTATCGCAGGATTCGATGGAAAACAAATCGAACTGATCGGGAAAGTCCAGTTGCCGGTATCCGCTGCTCAAAGAACCCTAACCGAAACGTTTGTTATAGTGGACGTGAAACCTTCATACAATTTGCTTATGGGAAGGGGATGGATTCACCGGATGCAGGGGGTGCCTTCAACCTTTCACCAAGTGATGAGGTGCATAAGCCCGGATGGTTTTGGCACCATTGATATCAGAGGTGACCAGGTGGCCGCCAAGGAGTGTTATGCGGTCACCCTGAAGGAGATCCAGAAGGGAAAAAACCCATTGGTAGGGATGGCAATGGGGCGGGTCGGGGCGGGTATCACCCGCCTCGTACCCGTACCCGATTATTTTTCCCCGCCCCATACCCGCCCAGTCCCCGTTTAATTTTTTATTTTTCCGACCCGACCCGACCCGCCTCGGTTAGCTCCCCGCCCCATCCCGACCCGCTCTACCCCGCCCCGATTACGTATTATTTTTATTAAAAATATATTTTTTAATAATAAAAAATAATATTATTTTATTTCTAATTAATATTATTATTCTAGAATTTTTTTCTAGAATAAATTTATATGAAATAAAAATCAAACAAAAAATCTATAATTAAGGAGAATATTATATGTATATAAATTTATATATATATATATATATATAAATTTATAATTAAGGAGAATATATATATATATATATATAAATTTATAATTAAGGAGAATATATATATATATATATATATATATATTTATATATATATACCTAATCGGGGCGGGTTCGGGGCTGGGCGGGGGTGCCCCATACCCGCCCCGATTATAATCGGGGAATTGATACCCACCCCGATTAGCTAAATGGGGCGGGGCGGGGTGGATAAACGGGGCGGGTTCGGGGCGGGGCGGGTTTTTTTGCCATCCCTACCCATTGGTGCCCCATTCCAAGGAAAAGAATCCAGGACCCAAATAGCAATCAAAGGAAAGGGGTCCGAGTACCCCGGTCGTGGTCGAGCCATTACAGCCAATCTCTGTTGTACCCGATATCCCGGAAAAAGTCACTTTTGCAGGTAAAAATCTTACCAACTTTGAATTGAAGAAACTGACACAGTTATTGTAGGATAACTCCGATGTCTTCGCATGGGAACATACAGACATGCCTGGTATCGACCCTCTTGTTGCCTAACACTCATTACACGTCGACCCGAACGTGAGACCGATCAGGCAAAAGCAAAGACGCATGGGAGCGCATCAGAACCAGATTATAACAGACGAAGTGTCCAGATTGCTTCAGGCTGGTTTTGTCAAGGAAGTCAAATACCCCGAATGGCTCGCCAACGTAGTGGTCGTCCAGAAAAAGAATGGTAAGTGAAGAGTTTGTGTTGATTTTACTGACCTAAACAGGGCATGCCCAAAGGACAGTTTTCCACTACCAAAGATCGACCACATGGTTGATGCTACAGCTGGCTATGATCGTCTGACTTTTCTGGATGCTTATTTGGGATACAATCGGATAAAAATGAACCTGATGGACGAAGAAAATACCTCATTCATTACTAAAATAGGTACTTAGTGCTTTAAAGTTATGCCCTTCAGACTGAAAAATACAGGTGCCACTTTCCAGAGGTTGGTCAACAGGATCTTTAAGGGGATGATGGTACAGTAATCGAGGCTTATATTGATGACACTGTGGTCAAAAGCAGGAAAAAGGAAGACCATCTTACCCATTTACGGCAGTATTTGATACCCTCAGGATGCATGGCATGAAGCTTAACCCGGAGAAATGCTCTTTTGGTGTATCCTCCGGACAGCAGTTCCTGGGATACATCATAGATCGAACCGGGATCCAAGCCATCCCGACACAAGTCAAGGCCCTGATGGAAATAAAGGAGCCCCAGACACATAAAGACGTTCAAGTATTGACGGGAAGAGTGGTTGCCCTTAGCAGGTTCATTTCACGACTCACTGATCGATGCAGACCATTTTTTCAGGTAATCAAGGCAAGAAAGGGAGAAGTCTGGGACCTTGAACAGTCTGAAGCCCTAGCCAAGTTAAAAGAGTATATGTCCAGACCCCCAATCCTATCCACACCAAGTCTCGACGAGGTCTTACATTTGTACCTAGCAGTATCCTCTGTCTCAACCAGTGCAACCCTCATCAGAGAGGATGGGAACCTGCAGATGTCAGCCTTCTACACCAGCAAATCATTGGCTGAAGTCGAAACCCGATTCAGCAGGCAAGAAAATCTGGTCTGGTTCTGTCACTGGTTAACGCTAAAAGACGACTGAGGCATTACTTTGAAGCTCATCCAATCATTGTCTCGACAGCCACGCCTCTCCAAGTTATTATGTCGAAACCTGATCTTTCAGGAAGAATCTCCAAATAGGCCATCGAATTGGGCATATATGACTTGACTTACATACCCCGGGTTTCCATCAAAGGTCAGGCAGTGACAGATTTCCTACTCGAAGATGAAACTAAAGAACCCGACCAGCTGACTGAGCCAGACACTTGGAAGTTTTTCGTGGATGGCTCAGCCAGCCCTACCGGATCAGGAATCGGTTTAGAAATCCTGACACCTGATGGGACACACCTCCACATATCAATGAAACTACAGTTCCCAGCCACCAACAATGAGGCAGAGTATGAAGCGATCGTATCTGGCTTGAGATTAGCCCGAAGCGTCCAGATTCAGGCCCTAGTAGTACACAACGACTCTCAGCTAGTCATTCGATAAATTAAAGGGGAATACGAGGCAAAAGACCCAAAAATGGAGTCTTACCAGGCACTTGTGCTAAAAGAAACAAAAAGCTTTCAAAAAATAACATTCACTCAGATCCCGAGAAGCGAAAACTCTGTAGCTAACCACCTAGCCGACCAGGCTTCCTCAGCCGGAGAGGACCTGACCCGGGTTGCTTTTATAGATTTTATAATCAGGCCAAGTATTCAGGAGCCCAAACATGTGATGCATATCCCATGGGAGCCCAGCTGGATGGATCCCCTGATGGATTACCTAAGAAGTGGGACACTCCCAAAGAACAAAGCTGAAGCTCACAAGATCAGGAGAAATTCAGCCCGATATTCAGTTATAAATGGGCAACTTTATCGAAAATCCTTTTCAGGTCCTTATTTGAAATGTATTACGCCATCGGAATCAAGAGCAGTGATGCAGGAGATCCATAGTAGATCTTGCGGGAACCACTTCGGGGGTAGATCTCTCGCCCATAAAATACTCTCCCAAGGATACTTTTGGCCCTATCTATCACGAGATGCCGAAGACTACGTCCGAAGGTGCAAAAAGTGCCAGATGCACGGAGACGCTATCCATCGGCCACCGGAGTTCCTACACCCAACCATAGTACCTAACCCATTCGCCCGATGGGAAATGGATATCGTAGGACCTCTCCCGAAGGCAATTCGGTCAAATGCCTATGTCCTTTTGGCCACTGATTACTTCACCAAATGGGTAGAAGCTGAAGCCTATCCCGCTATCAAGATTAGCCACGTCACCAAATTTATATGGACCCACATAATATGCAGATTCGGGTTACTAAGGACAATCATGATGGATAATGGGACAAATCTTGACAACAAAGAGGTAATGGCGTTCTTTGTCGAGCATGGTATCAACTAGAGTACGTCCTCCGTCAGGTACCCATAAGGGAACGGACAGGCGGAAAGGATAAATCGAACCATATTCGACACCCTGGCCAAAAAACTTGAGGAAGCCAAAGGGACCTGGCTCGATAAGCTACCCGAAATGCTCTGGTCAGACAGAACGATCCCCAGACAACCCACTGGGGAGACCTCCTTTGCCATGGCATACGGCCCTGAGGCAATGATCCCAACGGAGGTTAGGGTTCCAACCCTCCAGAGTCAGGCCTGGGTGGAAGAACCAAATAACTAGCACCTGGCTTACGACCTTGATCTATTAAATGAAAGAAGGGAGGCTGCCAGGATTAGGCTGGCCGCCTACCAACAACGCGTCCGGAACCACTTCAACCAAAAAGTTAAAAGAAGAGAGTTCCAAGTAGGAGACATGGTCCTTAGATAAAAAATTAGGGTCGTAGGCAAGCTCAGGGAGCCTTGGGAGGGCCCGTACACCATTACTGAAGTCATCGGGCACGGAGCATACTGCGTCCGAAGGAATATGGATGGCAGAATGGAACCAAACTCCCAGAACACCTCTCGCCTGAAGAGGTACTACCCGTAAAGGGCCAAGTTTTACTTTTACTTTGATCTTTTTGTAAAAAGGCTATAGAACCCGATCAATAAAAAATCATTTTTGTGGCAAAATAGCTTATAAATATCTACTGATACAAAAAATATATATAAATAAATAAAGCAAGTGTTGCTTTGTCTATCGCATGGCCTGAAGTGCCCGAAAGACACAACACAGATCCTGAAGAGATCAAAGTTTGAAAATATAAATCAAGTGTTGCTTTGTCTATCGCATGGCCTGAAGTGCTCGAAAGACACAACACTGATCCTGAAGAGATCCAAATTTTACAAAAAATAAACAAAGTGTTGTCATGTCTATCGTATAGCCTGAAGTGCCCGAAAGACACAACATTAATCCTGAAGAGATTCGAATATTGCAAAACAAAATAAAGTGTTGTCTTGCATATTGCATGGCATAAAGCGCCCGAAAAATACATCACTGATCCTGGAAAAACACAGTACTTTTTGGATAAAATAATCTGAGTATTGAAAAAAGTCAACTAGATAAGAACCATGATTTTTCATTCAAAAATGGGCCCCGATAGCCAAGGCATACAAAATGTTTTACAAATGATGAATCCTAATTGCCAGCATCAATGCCCGCTGCATTTGAGCTAACAGGAACAATAGTCCCATCGGGGACGGAAGGGTTAAAAACGGACGTGGACCCCGGAAGAAGCGTGGTGAGGAATTCACAGAAGAGGATGTCATCGGGACCTACAACCGGATCATCATATGGCAGAGGAATGCCCAGAGACTCATCCAGTTCCTCCACTGAGGCGAAGTCCCTCTCCTCAACAGGTGATTCTATTAGGAGTTCTTCCTCACTTGGATTTGTCCAAGTCATAGACATCATGAAAAGCATAGCTTACCCTAAAATATGCACTGTTTCATCATAGGAATGGGAAGGAATTTTGTTTTAATCTCTACAGTGCTTTTAACTAAGTCACACATAATTCGGTTGTCCCTTTGAACCTAGATCTTGGGATCTCCAGTCAACTAGGTTGGGTTGCCATTATGGTGTCTTTTAACCCAGAGGCTTCAAGCCCATTCCCCTCGATGATCTTTCAACTTGCTCTCTTGTCAAACCTTTAGTTAACGGATCCGCTATATTATCCTTAGACTTTACATAGTCAATGAATATTATACCATTTGAGAGCAATTGTTTTACGGTATTATGTCTACGACGGAAATGTCTAGACTTACCATTATACATGTGATTTTGATCCCTTCCAATCGTATATTGACTATCACAATGTATACAAATAGCTGGCACTAGTTTCTGCCAGTTTGGAATGTCCTCTAAAAAATTACGAAGTCATTCTGCTTCTTCTCCAGCTTTGTCCAATGCAATGAATTCAGATTCCATTGTGGACAAAGCAATACATGTTTGCTTTGAGGACTTCCATGACACAACTGCACTTCCAAGAGTAAAAATATATCCACTGGTGGATTTTGAATCATTGGAATCAGAAATCCAATTAGCATCACTATATCCTTCAAGTATAGCTGGATATCTAGTATAATGCAAACCATAATTTTGAGTATACTTTAAGTATCCCAAAACTCTTAGTATTGCATTCTAGTGACATTTACCTGGTTTACTTGTGTATCGACTCAGCTTACTCACAGAGTATGCTATGTCAGGTCGAGTACAATTCATAACATACATTAAACTTCCTATGATCTGAGCATATTCCAATTGTGAAATAGCTTCATCTTTGTTCGTAGAAATTTTAACGTTTACATCCACAGGTGTTCGTGTTGGACTTATCCCATACTTCTTAAACTTGTCACACATTTTCTCTATATAGTGAGATTGGGATAATACAAGTCCTTCTGATGTTCTAGAAATTTTAATTCCTAAAATAACATCAGTTATGCCAAGATCTTTCATGTCAAATCTACTCTTTAGCATTTGTTTAGTAGAATTGATTACATCATTATTACTGCCTATAATAAGCATGTCATCCACGTATAGGCATAAAATGACGTATGCATTATGATAACTCTTGACATAAACACACTTGTCACATTCATTTATTTTGAACCCATTTGACATCATAACACTGTCAAATTTCTCATGCCATTGTTTTGGCGCTTGCTTTAGTCCATATAATGACTTTACAAGTCTACACACTTTTCTCTCTTGGCCAGGAGAAATGAACCCCTCGGGTTGTTCCATATATATTTCTTCATCTAATTCACCATTTAGAAATGTTGTTTTTACATCCATTTGATGTATTTCTAATCCATTTAAAGTTGCTATAGCAATTAGCATGCGAATGGACGTTATTCTAGTAACTGGTGAATAAGTGTCAAAATAATCCAACCCTTCCTTTTGCCTATAGCCTTTAGCTACAAGTCTTGCCTTATATTTGTCAATTGATCCATCAGCCTTCATTTTCTTCTTGAAGATCCACTTACAACCCAATGGTTTATTGCCTGGTGGAAGATCTACCAGTTCCCATGTATGATTTTGCATAATGGACTCAATTTCACTATTCACAGCTTCTTTTCAATAAACTGCTTTAGGTGAAGACATGGCCTCCTTATAAGTTTGAGGTTCATTCTCTACCATATTGATAACAAAATCTGGCCCAAAAGACTTAGTGAATCTTGCTCTTTTGCTTCATCTAGGTTCTATAGATTCTTCGTCTCTAGGTTCCTGACTATCTTGAGTCATACCACCAAATGACCTTTTCTGTGAGCTTGAATCTGATGTCCTTTTATATGGAAATACATTTTCAAAGAATGTAGCATTCCTTGATTCAATTATTGTATTGACATGTACATCAAAAATCTCAGATTTATTAACAAGAAATCGATATGCACTGCTATTGTGGGCATAACCGATGAATACACAATCCACGGTTTTAGGTCCTATTTTCACCTTTTTAGGTTTAGGAATTGCCACCTTTGCTAAGCACCCCCACACTTTTAAGTATTTATAGGAAGACTTATAGCCTTTCCATAACTCATATGGGGTTTTAAAAGTTTTCTTTTGAGGCAATTTATTAAGAATGTAATTAGTAGAAAGTATAGCTTCCCCCCACAAATTTTGTGGTACTCCCGAACTTAACAGAAATGCATTCATCATTTCTTTTAAAGTTCGGTTTTTCCTTTCAACTACACCATTTGATTGAGGTGAGTAGGGAGCTGTAGTTTGGTGAATAATTCCATGTTCTTTACAGAACTCCTCAAAAGGAAATTCATACTCACCACCCCTATCACTTCTTATAGCTTTGATTTTTCTGCTTAGTTGATTCTCAACTTCAGTTTTATATTGTTTGAAAATATCAATAGCCTCATCCTTGCTTCTTAGAAAATAAACATAGCAATATCGAGTGCAATCATCTATAAAAGTAATAAAATACTTTTTTCCTCCTCTAGTTTCCAAGAACTTTAGATCACATATATCAGTATGCACTAGTTCTAGAGGCTCACTACATCTTTCAACGTTTTGAAAGGATTTTCTTGTAAATTTAGATTCTACACAAGTTGGGTCAATTTTATACTTAGGAAAATCATTTAAGTTAATTAATCTACGTAAAGTGTCATAATTAACATGGCCTAATCTAGCATGTCAAATATCAAAAGACTCGAGCATATAAGCAGAACAAACTGTGTTATTAAACTTATTAGCTATGGGTACAACAGTCATTACATTGAGCTTAAACAGCCCATCACTGAGATATCATTTTTCCTACATACATCTCATTCTTTGTAAGTACAAACTTATCAGATACAAAGACTAATTTAAAGCCATTTTTGGTTAGCAGAGATCCAGACACCAGGTTCTTGCGAATATCCGGCACATGTAGCACATTATTCAGAGTCACCTCTTTTCCATAAGTCATTTTCAGGATCACTTTTCCACTACCTTCTACCTTAGAAGATGAAGAATTTCCCATAAAGAGTTGTTCTCCATTTTTCATAGGTTGATAAGTAGTGAACATCCACGTATTGGCACAGATGTGACGAGTAGCACCAGTGTCCACCCACCACTCTTTGTTATTGCCCACCAAATTGCACTCTGAAACCACAGCAGCAAGATTCATATCGCCTACATCATTTGCAAGTCGATCTGCCTCAGTCACATTCGCTTGGGGTCTAGTGTTCCTAAAGTTCCTTGGCTTTCGACAGTCTTTAGAGAAATGTCACAGCTTTCCACAATTGAAGCACTTGCCTTTGAACTTCTTAGATCCTTTACCTGGACCTTCATTACTGAACTTTCTCTTTTTAGTCTTTGAAGATGATCACTCCTCCACAATATTTGCTTTTGACTCCATAGGATGCCATGCAGTACTTTTCTTATCAGACTTACGATTGTCCTCTTCAATCCTCAGGCGAACTATCAACTCTTCAAGAGTCATCTCCTTGCGTTTATGCTTCAGGTAGTTATTAAAATCTTTCTAAAGTGGTGGTAGTTTTTCAACTATAGTTGCCACTTGGAATGACTCACTAAGAGACATACCTTCTGCATGAATATCATGAAGAAGCACTTGAAGCTGTTGCACTTGGCTGAGTACAGTTTTGGAATCTAACATTTTAAAATCTAAGAACTTGCCAACAATGAATTTCTTCGTGCCAGCATCCTCAGTTTTATACTTTTTATCCAATGATTCCCATAATTCCTTTGCAGTTTGCACGCCACTATATACATTATACAGTGTGTTATCTAATCCATTTAGGATATAGTTCCTGCACAAGAAATCAGAATGCTTCCATGCATCCACTGCAACCAGTTTATCTTTATCAGTTTCACCCTCGGCCACTGATGGAATTGCTTCCATTAAAAATTTGGTCAGATTCAAAGTAGTGAGATAAAACAGCATCTTTTGTTGCCAACGCTTAAAATCAGAGCCATTGAATTTTTCAGGCTTCTCCCCATGTGGGACAGAAATTGTAATTGGATTACCAGTAGCCATTTCTGTTACAAAACAGAAATCTGTTTTATGTACTGTTTCCCGCACAATAATATAATAACAATCTTACACCAACATAATAAAACAACCAAGGATGATATATATATATATAATTCCGAAATACAAAGTCCAGTAATATATATATAATTATATGAACAGTTTATATAATTAAATATATATATATACTAATTTCAGAATATAATATATATATATATATATGTAAAAAACCGAAGATATATATAATATTATGTATACCGAATATATATATATATATATATATATATATATATACTTATTGTATTCTGATATATATCTATAGCATAATACAAAAAACAGTGTTATATATATATGGCAGAATATATATATATCACAGAATAAAATCAGAATATAATTTATCAAAATGTATATATCAGAATACTATTACCGTATATATATATAACAGTTATTAAAATAGAATATAAATATATATCAAACTATTCGTATATATATATATATATATATATATCATAATGTAAAGATATATACAACAGAATTCAATTTACCAGAATATATATATATCTATATAGATATAGCATAATACCATTCCAGTAAATATATATCAGATATTAAAATCAGAATATATATATATATATATATATAATAGAATATAATTTCAAAATATATATATATATATAAATATAACATAATATAAATTATGTATATATATATATCATAATGAAAATACAGAGAATATATATATATATAAACAGAGCAAAATATAGAGTACAATTAACATAATATATATATATAGCAGAATATAAAAAATCAGAATATATATATATATATATATATATATATATATATATATATAACTACTAATAAAATAGATAAGTACTACAGGAATTATAGATATAACACAAATCAACCACTGACTAATAGACAACACAATACTGAAATATTCTAACAAATAAGAACAGTAAACAAAATTTCTGAACAATATATATATATGCGTACAGATGATACGAAACAGTATTGAACATATATAGCCAGAAACAGAACGATATATATATATATGTACAGAATAATATATATATATATATGCACTCAAATAAATATATATATATATATATACGAACTATATAATATATACAGGTATAGAGAATATCAGTAATATGTGTATATACTGTATAAAGTAATACAATTTGCAGACAGAATATATATATATGTACAAAATATATTTCTACAAATATAACAGAATATAAATGAATGAAAATCAGTAATTATTGCCTTAAGATTGTTGAACATTCATACTTCTGTTATATGTATATATATAAATATATCATGCATACAAATATATATTTATAAGTATTATAATAATGAAAAGGAAAACTGACCCGTAATACGAAATTGCAAGAAAGAGCAGATTAAATCCGAGCCCTGTGTGATACCACAGTTTCCTTAAGGCAATATTGATCCCTCTACGGTGCTCAAGGATTCTGAACAAATGCCTCCCAAGATAGAACGGATTTCGCCTTCACTGTTGCAGCACTGCAATGGTGAAGACCGACGAACTCAACTTCTGTGTGTGTACCCGAACCTGAACCAAACCTATATCTATATGTATATGCGTATGTAGAGGGAAGAATGTTGTATATCTGGAAAATATATGGAAGAATGTTGTGTATGTCTGAATGAAATGCAACAACCTATTATAGAGAATAAAGAGACACTTTAACCGTGTAAGCATCCATTCCACTCCAACAGGTATATAAACTGTATAGGTGATGGTTGATACTAGAAACTGTATACGCAACTCTTTAAAAGAGTTATAGCAGTTTTGTCCAAAAAGAAAAAAGTGGGTAGAATCAATGACCCACCCGCTCCGCGACCACGGTCCGAACCGGGCGGCCGGCCGGCGCGTGTGTGGTTAGTCTAAGACTAACATGGTTCATGCATGGTCTAGCTTTCCTCCCATGCCTCTAGATATTCGAGTCACTCATTCAATGCAACTATATATAAACACATTTACACTTTACTTTATTTCCAATGTGGGACAACCATTCTTACCCAATTTCAAGTGGGTCACTTTGAGAGATAATTTCTCATTCAATAATTAATAGTTTTGAACATGTAATTATACCAACTTGATCTCCTCACCAAGGAGAACACATTAGTGCTTGATCCCATTAAATTCAAAGTTCGGGTCCCATAATTATTTAAGTTCAAAGTTGGATTTAATTACTTTATTTCTAAACTATTTCCAACAAAACTCCCTATCTGTTCACTTGACAGTTTATCGGATAGTGGCAGCGGAAAACGAGGGCGAGGACAGCTGGGAGACCATGCTTGACGCACAGAATTCGAAGGATATAAAGCTTCTTAGTTCACTTAGAGGTAATGTAATGTATAAAGAGAAGAAGGTGGATGGACCAGGGACGGCTAAGGTAATCCGTACCATGCAGGAAAAGTACAACCTGATCATGGTGGGACGGCACCACAGATTGGATTCGCCTGTACTAGCAGGCCTTTCAGATTGGTGCACTCGGAGACCTACTCGCATCCCAGGACGTCACCCAACCAGTTTCAGTCTTAGTGGTGCAACAGCAGCACAAGAATTTCAGAAAAATGTAACCAAATTAAGTTGAGATGCAAATATGTACAGTTTTTCAATGTAATGACCTTATTTCTAGAAATATTTAGCAATTTATCTCAGGGGCAGGAAAAGAAGAAAAACAAAAAGGTGAAGACAATTGTGTTTAATGTCAGTCGCTTGAGACAATTTTTCTCATATTTTGTAGCTAAAAGAGAATGCACTATAATTTATACAATTGTGCTACAAATTCTGCAGTTTAACAAGTTCTTGTTGAAACACACGATTATTGTTGGAAGATTTTAGGTGCTCTAATTATATGTGTTAGTAATAGATAATATGTGTCACACATTAATTTTTTATTAAACATACTTGTATATTAGGCCTATATATATAGGCAATTTATGTACTGTTACAATACACAAAAAAAAAATAGAATTCATTCAATAATACATATTTATTATTGATATTCTTCTTCTTTTATTTCTCTTTGATTTTCTACTTCATATCAGAGTTTTTGTTCTCTGTTTGTATCTCTTTATGATTTTCTAGTTGGTAGCAGAGTCTATCGATTTTTGATAGTTCTTCCCGCTTATCTTCGTCTCTGCCGGAGATGGTGCTCCATAATCCATCTTCGGTATCGATCTTCAATTATATATTGATATGATATATATATATATATATATTATATTCTTGGTGAGATTTGGCTTTTACCCCACCAAAAATCTTGTTTCTTGTTTTTTCCGCCTTTTAGGGTTTGGGAGCCCTAATCTCTTATGGTTTTGCCCTTGTTTACGGGCCCGTTTATGTGATTCTTGCTTATTCTTCCCTCTACTGATTCGTTGTTACTAGTACAGGTGGAGTCCTGATCCTTTATGCTACTGATTTTTGTGTCGGTACAGGGGGAGCCCTGATCCCTTATGCTACTGATTTTTGTGTCGGTACAGGCGGAGCCCTGATCCCTTATGTTACCGATTTTGTCGGTACAGGCGGAGCCCTGATCTCTTATGCTACTAGTACAGGTGGAGCCCTGCTTCCTTATGTTACCGATTTTGTTGGTACAGGTGGAGCTCTGCTTCTCAATTGTTTTTGATTTGTTTGAAGACTTTGGAATCAGTATCTCAGCATCAGTATTTTTTTATTTGTCCATGGTACGCGGCTATCAATTTGTTCGGTAGTGTGATACGTGTGAAGTTGCAAGATGCATCAGGATGTGTTCAAATGCGACTTTGTTCTCAGTTTCAAGTTGGACTTGCGAAGATCTCAGTGTCCAACTTGAGGGGGAGTGTTGAAGCATACGATTATTGTTAGAAAATTCTAGGTGCTCTAATTATATGTGTTAGTAATAGATAATATGTATCTCACATCGGTTTCTTATTAAACATGTTTGTATACTCAGCCTATACGTAAGAACATTTATTTATGTAATGACATTATTCTGATCAAAAACCATGTTGAGAGTTTTGGTGTTTTAAATTGAGTTGTTAAGTGTTAAATATGTGTACAAAATGGTGAAGATACAAAGGATATTCAGTAAAACAATGGCTGGAAGCGGCAGTGCAATGGAGAAACAAGTTCAAAGAAATTTGTATTTTGTTCCACCGAGTACTCGGTAAAGTGAAAACTTGCGGCCGTTTGCGCAAAAGTGGTAATATCCTCCAGAGCGTTTTGCGAACTTGCACACACTTACGCAGTTGGGTGTTCACCGAATACTCGGTAGAACCGCCACCGAGTACTCGATAAGTGGCTACGTTGAATTATTTTTGGAAAGGTTTACTCTGCTATGTAATTGATTCCTAACCACTTTGAGACGTGATTAGAAGCTATTATCAGTATATTGGACTATCATTGACATATTTATTTATATTTGGAAGATTTAAATGGTGGAAATACGAATCCTAATTGGAAAATGATTCTTACCATTAATTGAAGGCTCTTCTCTATATATGTGAGTTAAACCTAAGAGAAATGTGTGGCTTTTGAGAGATCTCTACAATTCTTCTACTAATTCATATTCTTCTACAAAGATATTTAGAGAGCGAAAATTATTGAGTGATTATATATTTTCTACTTCTCTCTTGGTTTGAAATGTTCTAATTGTGCTTCTACACCAAAGATCATTATGCACAATTGGATGATCTAGTTGCTGAAAAATCATCACACCACCTTGATTGAAGTAGGAGGCTTCATAGTTCTTTGATCTGTTGAGAAGCGGAGTCGTCAGAGTACGGAGATCGGAACGAGAGCTTCGTGGAGCGCAAGTGATTCAAGACTATCAGACGTTGAGTGGAAAAAGGCATATCAGAGTGATTTGTAAGTCTAAAACTTCATAGAGTCTTATACTTCTTGATTCATAGTGCATCGATACCTGAACGTATCCATGATTTTTTACTTGGAGTCTTTACAAGATTTTTTCACGTAAAAATATTAATGTCGTCTCTGATTTATTTTCTGCACTTATATTTATTATTGCGTGATTCAGATTGTCATAGAATTGAATTAAAATTGATTATTCCGTAATTAAAATTTTAATTTGTCAATTAATTCGTAAAAAGCCTATTCACCCCCCTCTAAGCTTATTTCACCATCTTCTAAGTAACTTTAATTGGTATCAGAGCAAGGTTTGCCCTAATTTAGGTTAACGACCTAGGGTTAGATCTTGAAATTAGACGATGGACTTACCTCATGAAGGAGGTTCCGTAGCTAGGTCCCCTTTGTTTGATGGCTCTAATTATACGTATTGGAAAGCTATGATGAAAACATTCTTAAACTCTCTTGATGAGAAAGCATTGTTTGCTATAGAAATAAGGTATTCACCTCCCACTGTGATAGACGTGACTACTAATAAATCTAAATTAAAATCGGCTAACGATTGGACTACTGCTGAAACAAACAGTTCTAATTGGAACTCTAAAGCTTTGAATGCTTTATACAATACCGTTACCTCTAGTGAATTTAAAAGAAATGCTACGTGAAAAAATGCTAAAGAAGCTTGGGATATTCTTCAAGTAACTCATGAAAGGACTTCAAAAGTTAAAGAATCGAAACTACAAGTGTTAAATTTTAAATTTAAACAGCTTAAAATGGAAGAGGATGAAATTTTCACTGACTTTGAGGATAGACTAACCGATATAGTAACGAGTTGTCATAATATAGGAGAGTCCATTCCTGAGACTACTATAGTGAAAAAGGTTCTTAGGTCTCTCCCTGAACGTTTTCGATTTAAGGTTACTATTATCTCTGAAGTAATGAGTCTTAAAGAAATTAAACTTGAAGAATTGGCTAGAAATCTAAAATCTTATGAGATAGAGATGTTCAAAAGTCCCCCTAAGAAGTCTAGAAGCATTAAAGAAAAAAACATAGCCTTTAAAACCACTAGAGAAGATCCGTTTGAATCTGATAGAGAAAATGATTTAAATATGAATGATATTTTCATGTTTTCTAAAAGGTTAAACAAATTTGGTAAGGCTAATAGTGGCAAAAAAGTGGCAAAGGACAGAATTTTGGGGATAAATTAAATGATTTTAGAAATAAAAATAAACCCCAATATAGGAATGACCAGTTTGATCTTAAAAATAATAAACCTTAATGTTTTGAGTGTAAAGGGTTTGGTCACATAGATGCAGAGTGTGCAAACACCTTGAAAAAATCCAAAGGCTTAGCTGTCACTTGGGATGATGAATCTGATAATGGATCAACTAGTGATGCGATAGACTCAGAAGTAGGTGATGAGTCTGAGAACTACACCGTGTTAACTGCAAAAAGCAAGGAGATGAAGATTCTGAGGGTAATGAAGATTGTGATGACGTGCATCAAGCTTCTTACGATGAATTGCTTGAGAAACTTACTCAACTTAACTATCATCATAATCAACTATTGACTAAATATTCAAGAATGGACAAAGAATTACACTCTTTAAGAGACGAATTAGCCAATAGTCCCCAAACCCTAAAACTCTTACATAACCAAAAAGCTCAATTGTCTGAAAAATTAATTGAGTCTAAACAAGAAAGGAATCATGCTTTGAAGAGTGTAGATGATCTAAATAAGGAATTAGTCAATCTAAGATCTGATATATATGAGAATTTTGTGAGAATTGAGTGTTGGAAAAGGAATGTTAACTCAATTATTTATAACTGGTCTAGTGGAACCCTTAAGCTTGATCATATGTTGAGTATAGGTAAATTTGTGGGAAATACTAAAGGATCGGGTTTCGTAGGAACAACGGGTAATTCTAATATCATTCCCAAAACTACTTTTATTAGAGTTTCCCAAGTAGCATCTAATTTTCTCAAGGTAAATCTGATAGAAATCATAATGTTCAATCTTATATCAGAAAACCGGTTGAGAATAAGCCTCCCGTTACCTTTAAGTAGCATAAGATTCCTAATAATGTTTTTCAAATATTTGTTCATATATGTCATTACTGTGGTGTGAAGGGACATATCCGACCCATGTGTTTCAAATTGAGAGGAAGAATTTGAATTTAATAATAAATCCAAGAACTCAAAGAAGATCCAATGTTGAAGATCAAATTAGGGTTTTGAGTAAGGAGGTAAAGAATTTGTCAGAGCTGACAATTAGAGCTCCGAAAAATAAAAAGGCATGGGTAAGAAAAAGTGAGTTACATTGTTTTGTTGGTCACACTGCTCTTAGAACATATGATTCCAGTGCTTGGTAGTTGGATAGTGGATGTTCGAGGCATATGACTGGAGATAAGTCATTATTTGATTTTTTTCGAGGAAAGTAATGATGGGATAGTTACTTTTGGAGATGGAAAGAAGTCTAGAGTTTGAGAAAAATGAACGATTGTGACTTATGGTATGCCTACATTGGAAAATGTGATTTATGTTGAGGGTTTAAAAGCGAATTTATTAAGTATTAGCTAAATTTGTGATAATAATCATAATGTCAATTTCTCTCCCAATAAATGTTTAATCGTTGATTCTTCTGGAAATTGTGTTATGGAAGGTATGCGATCATATGATAATTGTTATTGTGTTATTCCTAATTCTAAATTAGCATGCAATAAGGTTAAACTTAATGAGATAGAAATTTGGCACTAAAGAATGGGACACGTTAACTTTCATGATTTAACTAAGATTACTAAAGATTAAATTGTTAAAGGTGTTCCTAAGTTTGAGTATGGAAAAGGTCTTGTGTGTGGTCCGTGTCAAAAAGGAAAACATACTAGATGTCAACACAAGAAAACTAATACCATACGTACTTCTAGACCCTTGGAGTTATTGCATATTGATTTAATGTGACCAACTAGGACCTTAAGCAAAAGAGGTAAGAATTATATTTTTGTGATGGTTGATGATTACTCTAGATTTACTTGGGTTGGATTTTTGAGTGAAAAGTCTGAAGCTGCTGAAAATTTTAGGAATATTTGTTTAAAAATTCAGAATGAAAAAAATTATCTCATTACTAGAGTAAGATGTGATCATGGAAAAAAGTTTGAAAATTTAGGGATTGATACATTTTGTGATGATAAAGGAATAAAACATGAATTTTCAGCTCCACATACAAAATGGGGTTGTTGAGAGAAAGAATAAGGTTCTTCAGGAAATGACAAATGTTATGTTAAATGGAAGGAATGTTCCAAGAAACCTTTGGGCCGAAGCAGTGTGCACAGCTTGTTACACTTCAAATGGAGTTTATCTTAGACCTGACACTTTAAAAACTCCCTATGAATTATGGAATGGCAAGAAACCCAATATAAAATATTTTAAGGTTTTTGGATCTAAATGTTATATTCTTAGAGATAGAGAATCTTTAGAAAAATTTGACTCTAAGAGTGACGAGGGAATATTCTTAGGTTATTAATTGAGTAGTATGGCATATAGGATTTTTAATCTTAGAACCCAAACCATGATGGAATCTGCCAATGTAGTTGTTGATGACTCATGTGTTGATGAGTCTCGATCTTCAGTCGAGGAAAATGAAAGTGAACCATTTTTCATATTAAGTGATGATTCTCCTACTAATACTAAAGAGGAGGAAGCTGATCATGAAGATATTCCTAGTCGTATAGGATCACATGAACAGTCTCATATTATTCAGCCTACTCCTACTAAAGAACCATCTACTAGAGTTAAATTGAATCATCCTTTAGATAAGTCATAGGATCTGTTGATCAAATGATGGTGACTCGTAGAAAGGCTAGGAATGAAATTTCTTATGCTTGTTATACATCCATCTTAGAACCAAAAAATGTTAAAAAAATCTTAAAGATAATGAATGGATAAATGCAACGCAAGAAGAACTTCAACAATTTGTTAAGAATGATGTGTGGTATCTTGTGCCTAGACCTAAGAACATAAATGTAATAGGTACCAAATGGATATACAAGAATAAAAAGGATGAGAATGGTATTGTTATAAGAAATAAAGTTAGACTTGTTACTGAAGGTTATACACAGTTAAAAGGTATAGACTTTGATGAGACGTTTGCTCCAGTGGCTAGACTTGAATCTATTTGTATTCTATTTACTATCGCATGTCATCGTGGATTCAAGTTATATCAAATGGATGTTAAGAGTGCATTTTTTAATGACATTCTTCATGAGAAAATTTATGTGGAGCAACCAAAAGGATTTGAAGATCCTTATTATCCGGGTCATGTTTATAAGATTAAGAAGGCTATGTATGGGTTAAAACAAGCTCCTAGAGCTTGGCATGAGAGATTGACCGATTACCTGCTAGGAACAGGTTTTACCTGAGGGGAGAGTGGACAAAACACTGTTTATACAAAAAATTGAAAGTAATATAGTTATTGCTCAAATATATGTTGATGATATAGTGTTTGGTTCCACCTCTGATCAACTTGCTCATTATTTTAGAGAACAAATGACGCATGAATTTGAAATGAGTATGGTTGGGGAATTGGACTTCTTTCTAGGACTACAGATTAGGCAATTAACTTATGGGATTTTTATTTCTCAAACTAGATATGCATTAGAATTAGTAAAGAAGTTTGGTTTGAATAAAGCTAAGGATGCTCGCACTCCTATGAGTACAAGTGTCAAACTTAGCATAGACACTAAAGGCAAAGATGTTGATTCTACACTTTATAAAAGTATGATTGGGAGTTTGTTGTACTTAACTGTCAGTCAACCTGACATAGCTTTTAGTTTTTGTATTTGTGCACGTTACCAAGCTTGTCCTAAAGAGTCTCACCTTACTGTTGTTAAACGTATTATTAAATATATATAAAAGGGACTATTAATTATGGATTGTGGTACCCATCAGGATCTAATACTGATATTACTTCTTTTTCTGATACTGATTGAGGTGGTAATATAGATGATATAAAGAATACTAGTGGATGATGTTTTTATATTGGTAATTGCTTAGTTGTTTAGCATAGCAAGAAGCAAAATTGTGTCTCTCTTTCCACTGTTGAGACTGAGTATATAGTTGTTGGTAGTTGTTGTACTCAGATTTTGTGGATGCGTCAAATGTTACAAGATTATGGTTTTTAATAAAGCACAATGATTATTTTCTATGATAATACTAATGTTATAAATATTTCTAAAAATCATGTTCAACACTCTAAGACAAAGCATATATATATTCGACATCATTTTATTCGAGATCTTGTTGAAGATAATGTAGTGTCTCTAGAGTTTATATCCACTGATTCTCAGTTAATAGATATCTTTGCAAAACCATTAGATTTTCGAAAACATATAACTCTTAGAAAATCTATTGGCATGCTTTCTTTAGAATAGATATCTACATATGTATCATTCTAGGAATATTTTGCATTATACTTTATCCTATAATTGATACATTATCATGCATTTTTGCTATAGTGCATTTTTAATCTTGTTTATTATTATGCATGCATCATATTTTTTATAATTTTAGGATTGTTCATGCATACATTATGTCATAAAACATCATAAAAATTATAAAAACAAAAATTTCTTAGAAACATGTTAGCAGGGTAGAGATAATGAGCTAAACGTTAACTCATCATTCAAAATATGTTATTAGAGTCAAGTATGAGTTGATTTGTGTACATGTTATGACTAAAAAGATATTATGTATGCAATTACCTCACTCATGATTATATTATAGTTTGATTAAATTGAATTTTTAAGATATGGTCCACATGAGTGAATAGATAAGTGAAATTGAAACCGAGAAGGATGGTTTTGACCTATAAGCACATGCACATGATCTCTATGGGACAACTAATTAACCTTTGATTACGTAGTTGAAAAATTAGCTTTGTTACCATGAGAAAGGAAGTAGTATGGAGAAAAGTTTAAAATATATATAAAAATTAAAAAAAATGCAAAAAACAGTTCTTCAATCCAAAAAGGGGAGAAAACTGATAAGCAAAAATCCCATGGAATAAGCTTGGGCCTAGTTCGTCGGGATTAAAAATCCCTGCTGGAAATTCTGGAGACTTAGAAAGACAAAAATGGATAAAAATAAAAAAATAAAAAATATATATGTTTAGCATGGCAAAGTTTGATCAATGAAATAGAAGAAGGGAGATTGGTCTACCATAGAGAATGTTCACAAAAACACGGAAGACTATGTGGATCGGCTATAGAAATTAGAAAGTTTATTTCACCACTACGGGGACCATTCCTTTAAATTTAATTCGTGAAGATTATTGTGTATGAATGAGTGGGGATAACTTGTATGCATTTTATTCTAACGAAATTATAGCATTTGCATGCGTAATGATTATTTGATTTCATGAGCATAAAAGAATGATAAATGAAAGAATTTTTGGATAGTATATTTAAACCTCATGTTTTTAAGAACAAATTTTTTTATTATTATTTTATTGAAGCATTTTGCATTCATGCATTAGAATTAAGTTCATGCATTGTAGAGATTTTTGTAAACCGAGAGTCTGGATATATTCTTTAGAGTTCTATATATTTCTATAAGTTTTGCTTAAATTCTCTGATCTTCCCGAATATTTTTCCAATGTTTACACTCTGTGTCTTCTCCTTCAAGTATCTTGATTTTAATTATGATTTATTACCTTGTCATCTTAATGACAAAGAGGGGGAGAAGTATTTAGTAAGGGGAAAGATATAAAGTTAAGGGGGAGAAGTATTTATTTGAGGGGGAGAATTAATTGTTTCTGATTAATGATCATTATACTTCATGTTGAAATTATTCATTTTATTTATGATCATTTAATATTGATTGTTCCTGCTATTTTTTTTCCACACTTGTTTTTCACAGGTATGTTTGTTTAAGTATTGTGATTACAGGATTCGTAGATCATCATGAGATCAAAAGAAAAGTCTATGTCTATGTTTGTCGGTGTGTTCATAGGTATAGATTTTATTTTTATCGTGATGATATATTTGTAAAACATATTTTTGTCTCAGAAATGCCAAGGGGAAGATTGTAAGAACATTTGTTTATGTAATGATATTATTCAGATCAAAAACCATGTTGAGAGTTTTGGTGTTTTAGATTGAGTTGTTAAGTGTTAAATGTGTGTACAAAGTGGTGAAGATACAAAGGATATTCAGTGGAACAATGGCTGGAAGCTGTGACACCCCCAAATTTCCATGCATAGGTTGGTCAGGCCCATACACAGAAAACTAGGAGTGTTTGCAAATTGATAAACGTAAGCACTGATGATAAGACATAAAATAGAGATATAATAACATAAATAAGAATCAAAGGTACAACTTATACATAAAAGATACCACACCCAATACATTCTCAGAATATAATAAGTTCCACACCGTACAACTTGGGAATCCCATAAACGTGGACCCCTAGAACAACTCATAAGGAATGATAAAAGATACCATAAATTTGATCCTACCCTGGGATAGAAATAATAACCACTTGATCGAAAGGACAAGCGAGCAAGACTTCAACCTTGAGGCTGGAATTGTCGAGGACCTGAAATAACAACAAAGGTGGGTTAAACCCACGAACAAGTACAACTCTATATGATCCCAAACATATTACCAAAATCCATCCATTTTCCCAGTGACATCCAAAATTATAGTATAAATAATAATATATTTAACTATAATTATAGTTAATGATATACCACCATATAATATGTATAAAAATCTATTCCCCCATGTCAATTTTGTCCAACACTTTCATACCCAACTATAACCACGTACCCGACAAATCAATAATGTCGTGACAACTCAATCATGTCTCGTGGTACTAGTGAAACTGCGTTTATTTGTCAGCCTCCTTGTGGTTCCTTCTAACTCCCCCAACCATAATCATTTAATTAAATCTTATGATTTTACGAAATTATTAATTCACTTCTATTCGTTACTCGGGAACGGTCAAATATACGTATTTTAGTATAATTCGTAGGGAATCGTAATAACATATAAATCAATGAACAAAGAAAATAGAGAAAAACAATTACATAATATAAGCAGTGTTTCTCTAATGACAGTGTTTAAACAATTACATAATATATGAGTGGTTATATATGTATCTCAATTATCTACATATACACAGGATCTATATATATATGTATAACAGAATATATATCATCATATATATACATGAGAATAAACATATTCTAACAAATCTATACATGTATGTCTATTGTAAGAACATTTATAGTATTATTTGTGTTTGGCATGTTCTAGACAATAATCATATTGAGTGAATTTCCATGTTGAGAGTTTTATGTATTTGCAATCGAGTTGTTAGTATGTTCGTTTCTATCTTGAGAGAAGAGTCAAGGGGTGTGTCAGAGCAAAGAAGAGCTATCGGAGGGCAAAAATATCATTTCCAGACATCATCACTTCACCGGAGGGCAAAAATTTCATTTTCAGACATTATTACTTCAACCAAAAACGTCGGGAGTCCGAAACGACCAATCTAGCTCAAATATGAAAAAATAGGTTTTTACACCAAAAGACTCATCATACCCTACGCTGTCAGAGGCAAAAGGAGGCAGAATGGCATTAACCTACGCTTTGGTTTTTGGAGCTGGGAATGGACCCTATGCCCCTGACCAACGCCCAAGCGTAGGTCTCACTTTGTGGCCGCATGATCAATTGTTATGCAGGAGTTGATTCAGAGTGTTTTCGGATTTTTCAAGTTTTATCCCTACTTCGAGTTTTTAAGTGATCGGCGACTCCAAATCTCTACGTATAGGCATATACACATATTTACATCATATTTTAGAAGATTTATCAATGATTTTGAAATTACACAAAAAAACAAGGTTAGGGTTTTCTTTGACTTGGTCTATAAATACCAAGGTTCTACAATAGAAGAGGCTACGATTTTTTACGGCGATTTTTCAAGAGGGTTTTTGGTAAGGGCTCTACAATATTCTATCATTCATATTCTTCTACAGAGTGATACACATAGAAAGGTAATTATGGAGTGATCATACATATTAGTGTTCTCTCTTGTGTTGAGGTTTTCCAATCTTGTTTCTACTCTGAAGTTCTTTATGCACGATTGGATGAGTGGTTGCTGAAAAATTATCACATCATCCATTGCAACAAGGTTGCATTGATCTGTTGAGAAGTAGAGCCGTCCAAGTACAGAGCGATTTAAGGATTTCAGACCGCGAGTAGAGAAAGGCAAATCAGGTGTGATTTGTGAGTCTCTCATAGTGTCTGGCGGAGCAAGCATGCTTCGTGAAGTACGAGTGATTCAAGGGTTTCAGACCGCGAGTAGAGGAAGGCATATCAGGAGTGATTGTAAGTCTAAAACTCTCATAGAGTCTGTACTTGTTGATTCATATTGCATCGGTACCTGAGTGTACCCGTGGTTTTGTTCCTTGGAACGTTTCCTTGATTTTTCCACGTATAATTCTCTATGTCGTCTCTTGCTTTATTTTATGCATTACGTTGATTTTTGCTTGATATTGCTTGAATGATGTGTTTTGAGAATTAAGGTTTTGTGATTGGATTAAAATTGATTTTTTCACAATTAAATATTAATTTGTCAATAAATCCACAAAAAGCCTATTCACCCCCTCCCCCTTCTAGGCAATTCTCAACATCGTCGAGGTAATTTCAGTTGGTATCAGAGCATGGTTGCCCCATCTTAGGTTAATTACCTAGGGTTAGATTCTGAATTTAGACGATGGAGATGCCTCATGAAGGAGGTTCCATATCTAGATCCTCTTTGTTTGATGGGTCGAATTACACATATTGGAAAGCGAGAATGAGAGCGTTTTTAAAATCTTTAGATGAGAGAGCGTGGAATGCTGTTGAAGTAGGATATTCACCTCCTACTATGAAAGATGACGCGACCAATGAATCAACACCAAAACCGTCAAACGAGTGGACTGCTGCCGAGACAAATAGCGCGAATTGAAACTCGAAGGCATTGAATGAATTATACAATGTTGTAACTCCAAGTGAGTTCAAGAGGATTGCTACGTGCGTAATTGCCAAGGATGCTTGGGACATTCTCCAAGTCACTCATGAAGGAACATCGAAAGTTAAACAGTCAAAACTCTAAATTCTAAATTCTAAATTTTAACACAAGTCATTCCCTAACAAACTGATATAGACATGCTTTAGTTTATTTCATGCTTTAATTTACTTTTCTGCATTTACTTTCTGTTAAAAGTTGGCATGCACTAATCAGTTTAGTCTTGAGATGAGTTGTCACGATCCTGTTGATAGTAATCCTTTTTGGGGTCAAACTGTTGGCACGGTGTGACCTGATTCACAGTCAATGGATCGCTCTCATGCAATTGATAAATAATCTGAATTATATTATGCGGTTAGTAATGGAGTGAGGAAACCCTAGTTTTCTCTCTCTCTGAATCACAACCATAATTCATTATTGCTTTCTGTTTTATTTTCATTAGTATTAGATAATTCACAAAACCAAACTCTTTTCGGAAAAATATAATTCAATGTTTTTAGACTATTGAAGTGAACAATCCTCGTCTCTATGGGATCAATATTCCCCTACTCAAGCAAAACTGTCTACAAGTGATCTGTGCGTTTACAGAAGGGTAAAACCTAAAGTGTCATTTTTAACCACATATTTTGCACACACCTGACGCCCACTAATACCCTACGCTATCATAGGCAAAAAGAGGCAAATGATCACTTTGTGGCCACGTGATCACTTGTTATGCAGGAGTTGTTTCGGAGTATTTTCAGATTTTTCCAGTTTTATCCCTACTTCGAGTTTTTAAGTGATCGGGGACTCCAAATCTCTACATATAGGTGTATACACATATTTACATCATATATTAGAAGATTATCAACGTATGGTGAAATTACGCAAAAAGGAAAGGTTAGGATTTTCTTTAACTTGGTCGATAAATACAAAGGTTCTACAAGAGAAGAGGCTACGGTTGAGATCTACATAAGATCTCAGCAGTCCATCAACCCCACTTTCACCACCAAACCAGATGGCTCTGTTGAGATCTCTTTTCCCAAGCCAGACACTCCTTCTCCAAATTCCCTTCCCATATTTTCATCACGTCTCCCTAAGATAAAGATGATATCTCCTTCTTATTTTCAAAACCAGATTCCAATCAGCTCTTTTCAATCCTCTGGAGACCCAGTCTATTTTTTCCAGACCTTGTCACTTGACACAAGTTTTTTTATGTTTGTGATTGTGATGATTGTCTGTATGACTTTGATGATGAACCAAAACGAAAGAAAAAGTCATCTCAGCAACGTCTCAAGGAAAGATATGAAAATGGTGATCCCACTATTAATCTTCTTGGTGAACCCTCTGGAAAATTTGATTTTTATGTTACCTATGGCAAGTCAAGAACACCACAGCCTAAGCCTTCTCCTTCAATTTGTAAACCTCCTCACAAACTATGTGCTCCAAAACCATCACCACCGTCGTCCCAACCTGCACATATTCCCTGTTACATGTTTTCTCCTTCATCATCCTGGACAGATGCTGATTTTCCTCCTCTTTCCTACCATGATCCTCAGGAAAAAACAACTCATCACCATAAGATCCCGGATCCTAATGTCATTCACTCAGACGGATCTACCAAACCTGTCTCTGCTGCCGAAACGGCTATAAATTGGCAATCTGCCAACGCTCTGGCCCAGAACAAGATTTTGCAAAGGATTTCAAGCTCCCAACAATCTTTGGAAAACACTAAGCGAGATATTGTCACATTTGGGATTTATCAAATATAATACCTATATGATACAGATCAACAAGGTACCAAAGAAGAAAGAAAGCTTCACGAGGAAAATGAAAATAAAACACAGGATTAATTTCAAAGTGGGTGAGAAAAGGATACACATGATGGAAAGGTAAATTCCGAAGATGACCATATTCAAGCCCATAACGATGGACATACAGAAACTGGAATAAATTGACCATGAAACAACTACGGGAAATAAGGGTCTTTTCTAACAAAAGGATTTGAAGGTGAAAGGGTAACTGAGTGGGTTCAAAGAATAAGGGGAAAACACAATGGAAGACTAGGATGAACAAAATGGATATCTTTTTTCATTCTGGATAGAAAATCAGGAAGCACATTAGTCTTTCCTTTTATATGAGCAGCATCAAAGGACCACTAGGAAAACCAATTAGCCCAATGAAGAAGTTGAGCCTTAGGAGGATGTTTCTGCTTGAACTTGAGCATATTAGGAAAACTGCTAAGATCAGTTTCAATCAGGAAATGATGACCTATCAAGTGGAATTCAAATTTTTCAATACTGCGTTTGATAGCAAAAATTTCTTTGTAAGTAGAATGATAATGGATTTCAGCGGAAGAGAAAGAACCAGTTTTGTAACCACAAATCTTTCATGATATATCAGGATGTTCTTCAAGGAGAACATCACCCCAATAAAGGTCAGATGCATCAGTTTGGAGGACTCTTTTTCCATCAGGAGGAATTTTCAAAAGAGGAAGAGACTGAGATACTGATTTGAGGAAAGCAACAGCAGATGTACACTGAGACGTCCAAGGAGGAGGATTTTTCTTAAGAAGCTCAGAAAGAGGTTTTCAGTATTGAGCAAGATTACGAATGAATTCGCACATGTAGTTCACAATACCAAGAAACTATTGAACTTGCTTAGCAGAGAGATTAGTATCAGGGAATTGATGGAGTTGGGTAGCAATGTGAGGTTGAAGAGCATACTGGCCCTGAGAAATCTTCATGCCTAGAAACTCGATTTCAGGTTGAGCTAAAAGCAGTTTCTTTTCAGAAAGCATGATTCCAAATTTCTTAACAATGTCATGGAAGGTTTGGAGAAGAGTGACATGTGCTTCAAGATCAGAGGAAAATAGCAAAATGTCATCAATATAAACTAAGGCCGAAGGTAAGATGGGAGCAAAGATACGAACCATGGCTTGTTGAAATAGAGAGGGTGCAATTTTTAAGCCAAAATGTATAACAGTCCAATGGAAATGGTGGTCTGGAATACAAAACCCAGATTTGGGACGGTCATCAAGGTGGATACCAAGTTGCCAAAATCCAGCTTTGAGATCAAACTTAGAGAAGATCTGGGCTTTGGGCAAATTTGAGAAGAGAATAGCTCTTCTAGGAAGAGGGAATTTGATATCTTGGAGAAAATGGTTTAGAGGTTAGTAGTTGATGACAAGGCGGAGTTTACCACGAACTTGTTCAGCTCGCTTATTCACATAGAAAGATTCACAAGCCTACTGAGAATTGGTGGGTTCAACAAGGCCTTTGGTTTGGAGTTGGTGAAGTTCTTGGACAGCTAATTGGTAATGATCAGGGTTCATTCCATGGTGAGTGGCTTTGGTAGGGTTGAGGTCTTCATTTTTATTAAAAGGAAGAGTAATGAAGAACTCTGGGTTTTTCCATAAGGGATGGTCGCATTTGGTAAGGAAGTGAGTATGGGAATCAGCACAGGAAGTGTAGATAATGGATTCTCTGAAAGATGAGATGGTGTCAAGAGAGAACAGATTGGATCTAGAAGTCCAAGGAAGAAAAAAGTTACGAAACTTCAATCCTTTTGGCAGCCATGAGACACTGGAAAGTTTCTGGAGAATATCAAACCCAATAAGAATATATTTGTTTGGAAGCTCAGAACCAAGAACTTGGTGTTTGATAGTATAGCCAGGGAACAGCTGGAGGATGATCGGCTTACTCTTGAGTGTGATGGCAAAAACTTCACCATTGGTGGCAGTAAAAAGATAGTAACATTTCTGCCAGTAAGACCGAGGAAGGATGGATGGATTGATTATGGTGGAAGCAGCTCCAGTATCAAAGAAGGCTATAACAGGGATGGGTTTAGCATACTTGTCAGGAAGAATATGGATATGGGCAAGTGGTTGGACTAACAAAGAGGGGGCTAAGGAGAATTCCATAGAGAACAGGTTGTGAGGATAGTCAGCTTCGGACTCAGATTCTTCTGAAAAAGTATCCGAAGAATCGGATGAGGCAGCAGCAAAGGAGAAAACCATAATAGTTTCAGTATTGGCTTCATCATCTACAGAAAAAAAGGATTCTATATCTGCATCATCATCATCATGGGGGAGGATCTTGGAGATTGAATGGACCAGTTTATCTCTAGCAGCTTTGTTTGGACATTGTTTGGCATAATGGCCTGGTTGTCGACAGATATAACATCGATCTGATTTTTTCTTGCCACGAATAGGTTTCTTTCGAAAGAATCTCCATTTCTTTTTTCGGGAAAACTTGGGGAAAGAGGAGGTTCTTTTGGGTTTCCACTTCTTGAAATGCTTCTCTTTCTTTGGTGAAGAACTGCATGAACAAGACTTATTGTCTTTGCACTTGATGAGGAGATCAGATCTAACACAAGCTTTACCCAGTAGCTTTCCTTGCTCATGAAGCTTTTTGAAGAACATCTGATGATTGCAAAGTTTCTCAAGAGATTGGAGAACATGTTGGTAGATAGAACCAAGGGAGGTGTTATTCAATGCAATGTTTTTGGTTTGAAGAAGTCTGAATGTTTCATTTCCAAGAGGTTCTGGAAGTGAGTTGAGAAAAGATTGCTTAAGATTGACATCATCAATACCACCAAGAACATAGAATCGCTGAGACATGCGAAGAAAATGGGTCTCCAAGTCTTTACGCTTAAATGAACAGCATCTCATGCTGAGGAATTCTTCACGAACAGCACTAAGAAGACCATCAGAAGAACCAAGGAATTCACTGTGGAGAACAACAATAAAGGCAGAGATTGTTGTCATCTGAACAAGCTGGAGTTGACGGTATTCGCCGAGAGCTAGGTACCATTGGCGAAGGCGACCATGGAATTTTGCCACACAACGGGTCAGGACTGAGCGAAGCTCAACATTAGGGGCAAGCATCTCAGCAGTACATCAAGCATTGATCTCATAGAATTTATCAAGCCATTTGGAATGGGGAATCTCATCAATAGAAAAACCATTATGAGATTGAGTCTGAGATGGAAAGGTTTGTTGAGGATATATCAGATAAGGAGGTGGATCCTCAACTTCTTCAATAATGGGATCAGCGTCAGGTGGATACTGAGGATTAGGATCAACCATATGGATAAAAGAAACAGAGTGTGCTTTAACAGATTCAGTCACAGAGTCAGAATCAGATTGGCCTTGGGGAAGATTGGTCAATTGCAACAAAATATCAGATATAGGGTTCATGGACTGAGAAGCTTCTGGCTGAAGCATGAATTGAGCTGGAGTCTTGCCTTTTGGTTCTAGAGGAGAAAGTGTGGAAGAAATGGAAGGTGTAGGTGTTAAAGGTTGTTGAGATGGGGCAAGTATAGGTTCTGGAATATAAGGTGATGAGGTGTTTGGAGGTGGCGGAACTGAAGGACGTTTGATTTGCAAATGAGGTATAGATGAGGAGGTAAACAGACTAGGTTGTCCAGGGGGTGCAACGTATAAAGGTTGGGACATAGGTTGGGATGTATAAGTAGGGAAAAGAGATAAAGGTGAAGATCCAAACAGATCAGGCAGACTAATCTGTTTTTGGGTTTGTTGAGCTTACAAGGACTGGAGCTGAATTTTTAGTTGTTTCATTTCGGTATCCTTATGGAGGAAGGCTGAGGTAAAGGTCTAGTTTGAGTATGTCATCTGGAGAAGTTCACCATAGAGACCTTGCATATTTTGCTGGAGATCATTGATAAGGAGTTCTAAGGAAGTGAGCTTTCTGTGGAAAGTGTTTTCCAAAGATTGTTGGGAGCTTGAAATCCTTTGCAAAATCTTGTTCTGGGCCAGAGCGTTGGCAGATTGCCAATTTATAGTCGTTTCGGCAGCAGAGACAGGTTTGGTAGATCCGTCTGAGTGAATGACATTAGGATCCGGGATCTTATGGTGATGAGTTGTTTTTTCCTGAGGATCATGGTAGGAAAGAGGAGGAAAATCAGCATCTGTCCAGGATGATGAAGGAGAAAACATGTAACAGGGAATAGGTGCAGGTTGGGACGACGGTGGTGATGGTTTTGGAGCACATGGTTTGTGAGGAGGTTTACAAATTGAAGGAGAAGGCTTAGGCTGTGGTGTTCTTGACTTGCCATAGGTAACATAAAAATCAAATTTTCCAGAGGGTTCACCAAGAAGATTAATAGTGGGATCACCATTTTCATATCTTTCCTTGAGACGTTGCTGAGATGACTTTTTCTTTCGTTTTGGTTCATCATCAAAGTCATACAGACAATCATCACAATCACAAACATAAAAAAACTTGTGTCAAGTGACAAGGTCTGGAAAAAATAGACTGGGTCTCCAGAGGATTGAAAAGAGCTGATTGGAATCTGGTTTTGAAAAGTAGAAGGAGATATCATGTTAATCTCAGGGAGACATGATGAAAATATGGGAAGGGAATTTGGAAAATGAGTGCCTGGCTTGGAAAAAAAGATCTCAATGGAGCCATCTGGTTTGGTGGTGAAAGTGGGGTTGGTGGACTATAATGGCTTCGGGTGTTGGTGTGTTTTATCATAGGCTGTAACCCATGATTCTGGGAGCAACTTGAGAAGCTCAGGTCTGGAGAGTTGTTTGGGAATATGGGAACAAGTTGCTTGATGGGTGGTGTTTATGTCAAGCAGGAGAGCATCATTAGAAACAGAGGATGGTAAGCACATATCCATGGCATGGTTCTGCAGTCTGTATGCCATCTGATAGTGGAGGGTAGCAGCATAGGTGGTAAAGACAGTTGACGCGCCACCAATCTGAATCTGGACTTTCAAAGCATTAAGCAGATGTGGATCTGCTAAGGGCATGTTGAAATTAGGGAAGAAGGTGAACACAACTGTGCCAGTGTTTAGGGTAGTTTGGACAGTTGTTATACAGGCATGCTGATAGTGGTTAAACCTGGTATCAACCAGAGTAATTCGGGAGGTAATAGGAAGACCTTTCCGGCCATGAAAAGAGAGAGCAAGGCGAACAACTCCAAAATGGAGATGTGTGAAGCCTTGTTGTTGCCACTGACTGGGAAGATCAGATGGTAACTCAAGGGGAAACAATTGTTCTTGCTCGGTAGCAGGAATAAAATATTGGTCGAATCTAGAGGCTTGCAGGTATTTTTTTACTGAAGAAGGACGAGGGGTTTGGAACAAACGGGTAACGATTTTCTTGACTGTATTGGTTGGCTTGGCAAACGCTGTATAAGGATTAACCATCGGAAGATCGGTAACAGGGACTTTGCTGGATTCATCAAGGTAGTCATACTCATATAAATATTCTATGCGAGAGGAAGAAAAAGGTGAAAGAAGATAACGAGAACTAGAAGAACGAAAAGAACTGGAAGTGGAAGATCTGGACATAGACATAATAGAGGAAATCTGAGTTTATCAATTACTCATACATATAATGATAATTCCAAAAGTCGAAAACTAGTTCATTTAATTCAAACCAGAGATGTTATACAAGTAATGGTCTAGGCAGAACGTGATATATGGACCAGTCATGCACCGTAACTCTCTTCAGGTTTGATTAGGTGACAATAAACATATATCAGTCCAAGATACAGATGAAGGTAACCCGAGCTAAATAGCCATTCACAAACCTAAATGCTCAAGGGACTATTATCCTCAATATAGTGAAGCAATCTATGTTAATTGAACAAATAATCACCAAGTTTTTCACAAAGAAAAGATCTTCACATGAAGATAGAAAGGTTACGGCGATGGTTTGGAATACGCAGTAGTCATAAAATCTATACCTCGTATGCCCCAGGGACCAATCGCTACAACACATCCAGGGTTTTGAAAAATGAGATTTAATAATGAGAAATTAAAATTGCAGTACTTGTAAAAGAATCACCCAGAAAGAACATACGACGATTTTTCCAAAAGGTTTTTGGTGAGAGCTCTGCAATATTCTATCGTTTATATTCTTTTACAGAGTGATACACACAGAGAGGTGATTATGGAGTGATCATACATATTGGTGTTCTCTCTTGTGTTGAGGTTCTCCAATCGTGTTTCTACACCGAAATTCTTTATACACGATTAGATGAGTGGTTGCTGAAAAATCATCACATCGTCCATTGCAACGAGGTTGCATTGATCTGTTGAGAAGCGGAGTCGTCCGAGTACAGAGCGATTCGAGGATTTCAAACCGCGAGTAGAGAAAGGCAAATCAGGTGTGATTTGTGAGTCTCTCATAGTGTCTGGTGGAGCAAGTGTGCTTAGTGAAGTACGAGTGATTCAAGGGTTTCAGACCGCGAGTAGAGGAAGGCATATTAAGAGTGATTATAAGTCTAAAACTCTCATAGAGTTTGCACTTGTTGATTCATAATGCATCGGTACCTGAGTGTACCCGTGATTTTTTCCTTGGAACGTTTCCTTGGTTTTTCCACGTATAATTCTCTGTGTCGTCTCTTGCATTATTTTCTGCACTACATTGATGTTTGTTTGATATTGCTTGAATGATGTGGTTTGAGAATTTGGGTTTTGTGAATGGATTAAAATTGATTTTTCCGCAATTAAATATTAATTTGTCAATAAATCCACAAAAAGCCTATTCACCCCCTCTAGGCTATTTTCACCATCGTCTAGGTAATTTCATATATATCAAATCACAAACCTCTATTTATGTACAAGATATGTACCTATACTCATATATCTACGAATCTATACATACATGCTCACATAATTACGGATCTACACATACATGTTCATATAACTACGAATATATACATACATGCTCACATAATTACAGATCTAAACATACATGTTCATATAACTACGAATCTATACATACATGCTCATATAATTATGGATCTAAACATGCATGCTCATATAACTACGGATCTATACATATGTGTATACACGAAATACATATCATCGTATATAAACATGATTTTACACATACATATACATGTACGAAAAATACTTCATTATAGATGCACAAAAGAAATAGGCTACGAATTCTAGTACAAAGAGAAAGAGTAGAACATATGTCTTGCCTGGAATGTAGAGCTGAATCCACCACAAGTGAAGATCCAAACCAACCTTAAGCTCCCAACCTTTCAACCCTCATAATTTCAGGTATGAATGATGAAGAAGAGGAAGTAGAAGAGAAGAATGAGATGGTGGCTAGATCTGAAGTTAAGGGTGTATATATAGTATATACTAGGGTTAGGTATATTACTTTCATATCCTTGGATTTTAAGAGAATAACACAATTGCCATAACACAAAAAGGCAAGCATACCCTTGCATAAACCTCTAATAACCATAGTGTCATTCGAACTAAATTTAATAATTTACTATAACCCATTATTTAATTTAATGCCAATAATAAAATACGGGGTATTACAAAGCGGCAGTGCAATAGAGAAATAAGTTCAAAGAAATTTGTATTTTGTTCCACCGAGTACTCGGTGGGAGTGTTACCGAGTACTCGGTGGGAGCGTTACCGAGTACTTGGTAAAGTGCGAACTTGCGGCCGTTTGCGCAAAAGTGGTAAAATCCTCCAGAGCGTTTTGAGAACTTGCGCACACTTACGCAGTTGGGTGTTCACCGAGTACTCGGTAAGTGGCTACGCTGAATTATTTTTGGGAAGGTTTATTCTACTATGTAATTGATTCTTAACCACTTTGAGATGTGATTAGAAGCTATTATCAGTATATTGGACTATCATTGACATATTTATTTATATTTGGAAGATTTAAATGGTGGAAATACGAATCCTAATTGGAAAAGAATTCTTACCATCAATTGAAGGCTCTTCTCTATATATATGAGTTAAACCTAAGAGAAGGGTGTGGCTTTTGAGAGATCTTTGCAATTCTTCTATAGATTCATATTCTTTTACAGAGATATTTAAATAGAGAAAATTATTGAGTGATTATATATTTTTTAGTTCTCTCTTGGTTTGAGATTTTCTAATTATGTTTCTACACCGAAAATCGTTATGCACAATTGGATGATCTAGTTGCTGAAAAATCATCACACCACCTTGATCGAAGTAGGAGGCTTCATAGTTCTTTGATATGTTGAGAAGCGGAGTCGTCAGAGTATGGAGATCGAAGCGAGAGCTTCGTGGAGCGCGAGTGATTCAAGACTTTCAGATGTTGAGTGGAGAAAGGCAGATCAGAGTGATTTGTAAGTCTGAAACTTCATAGTCTTGTATTTCTTGATTCATAGTGCATCGATACCCGAGCGTATTCGTAGTTTTTTACTTTGAGTTTTTCCAAGGTTTTTCCACGTAAAAATATTGGTGTCGTCTCTGATTTATTTTCTGTACTTATACTTATTATTGCATGGTTTATATTGTCATAGAATTGAATTAAAATTGACTATTCTGCAATTAAAATTTAATTTGTCAATTAATTCATAAAAAACCTATTCACCCCCCCCCCCCCCCCCTCCCCTCTAGACTTATTTCACCGTCTTCTAAGTAATTTCACTATATATATAAGCACTTTATGTACTGTTACAATACACACAAAAAAATACAATTCATTCAATAATACAAATTTATTATTGATATTCTTCTTCTTTTATTTCTCTTTAATTTTCTACTTCATATCAGAGTTTTTGTTCTCTGTTTGTATCTCTTTATGATTTTCTAGTTGGTATTAGAGCCTATCAATTATTAGTAATTCTTTCCGCTTATCTTCATCTCTTCAATTATATATTGATATGATATATATATATTATATTATTGGTGGGATTTGTCTTTTATCCCACCAAAATTCTTGTTTCTTGTTTTTTCCGCCTTTAAGGGTTTGAGAGCCCTAATCTCTCATGGTTTTGCCCTTGTTTATGGGTTCATTGATATTGTTAGTCCTCGTTTATGGACCCATTTATGTGATTCCTTCTGATTCTTCCCTCTACTTATTTGTTGCTACTAGTACAAGTGGAGCCCTGATCCCTTATGCTATCGATTTTTGTGTTGGTACAGGTGGAGCTCTGATCCCTTATGCTACCGATTTTGTCAGTACAGGCGGAGCCCTGATCCCTTATATTACCGATTTTGTCGGTACAGGCGGAGCCCTGATCCCTTATGTTACTAGTACAGGTGGAGCCTTGTTTCCTTATGCTATCGATTTTGTCGGTACAGGTGGAGCCCTACTTCTCAATTGTTTCTCAATTGTTTTTGATTTGTTTGGAGACTTCAGAATCAGTATCTCAGCATCAGTATTTTTCAATTTGTCCGTGGTACGTGGCTATCAATTTGTTCGGTAGTGTGATATGTGTCAAGTGGCAAGATGCATCAGGATGTGTTCAGAGACGACTTTGTTTTCAGTTTCAAGTTGGACTTGCGAAGATCTAAGTGTCCAACTTGAGGGAGAGTGTTGAAGCACACGATTATTGTTGGAAGATTCTAGGTACTCTAATTATATGTGTTAGTAATAGATAGTATGTGTCCCATATCGGTTTCTTATTAAACATGCTTATATACTTAGCTTATATATATAAGTCCTTTATGTACTGTTACAATACAAAAAAAAAAATACAATTCATTCAATAATACAGATTTATTATTGATATTCTTATTCTTTTATTTCTCTTTAATTTTCTACTTCATATTAGAGTTTTTGTTCTTTGTTTGTATCTCTTTATGATTTTCTAGTGTTTTCACCGACATCCCTAGCTGCTTTCAACATGGATTTACTGCATTAACATTGTTATCCCCATAGAAAGATCCCGCGTTTGTATATAAAATGCATGGCATGCGCTAGCGCACATGAATATTTTCATAAAGTAAATAATCAAATTTGCCTATGTTTCGATGGTGATGATTGAGAGGTTAATCTATCAATTCAATCATATCTCACCAACAAATAAAATAAACAAAAAGTTCTGGAAATCACTATTGCCAAAGTATCTAGAGTGAAAGGAAAGGAAGAAATTACTCGGAAGTATCAATAGAATTCTGATGAAACTATAGGTGTTGGAGTAAGTACCTTCACTTGTATGGCAAGAACAAGTGATCTGAGAGCACCAGGACCCAGTCCAGAGCAACACTGTAATAGTAAAATGACTTGTAAAACTTGCACCAAAAAGGTAAACCATTGAAAGAATTTTTCTATTGCTACTCATGTAAAATGCTCCACCATTGGAGTAACAATAGCATGTGTACATGATGCTACTTTGTCAAAATCAGAAATCATACTTGTCAAGAATTGAACCAAAGAAAGTTCGTGTACCAGCACTGAGAGTGCAAAATTATTTTGGGCCCTAGGCGAGATTAAAGTCTAGGGCCCTACAAGAAAGTAATTTAATGATATTTTAAAAAATTTCAAAAATTATAGTTTTGTGAATCTATTTACAAATTTTATATTATAGAGGAAGACTTTTTCGAATTTAAAGAACAAAATTCAAGCTAGCCACTTTCTCGAATTTTACAGGGCATCATAATTCCAAACCCTGGACCATTTTCATAAATACAATACTTCATATTCAAATAAATTTCAACAACTTAGCAAACAGATAAATGTATTAATTCTAGCAACTAATATCAAAATTGAAAAATTAATTGACCAAAACCTATAAAGTTTGGTCTGTATAATTATATAAACTGGTATAAGAAGAAAAGATTACACAACTGAAACTTCTAATTATAAAACCAAATTAAACCCCAAAATAACCTACTAATTGTTCAAAAAATTAGGTTACACTAGTGACATTAATAATTTGAGACTTGAATAAACTTGTATATTCAATACAAAACCAAGAAAAGGATAGACAAAGTATAAAGTACTGATCTTAAAAGATGATTGTTGTGAATCTGTGATTGGATTTTACGGTTAGGTGAGTGTGGTAGAATTGGAAGAGAGAGCAGTGAAGGAAGATTTTTTGAAAAATTGAGAGATAAAATGGGGGGATTGGGTCGAGATTGGGAGCTTGGAGGCTAGTGATTTTAAATTCATGTATATCACGATATGCAACTATATGAAACGAAATAGAGGCCCCAAAATAAATATATAAATTGGACATATTGTATTTTTTTGCTTTATATTACTTTTTTGGGCTTATATTACTCAAAGATTGAGTTAGCATGTTGGGTTCATTTTATTTGAACTTTTAATTATAAATTTTTATTTTGGACTTATACTACTTAAATGAAAAATATATATTTTTTGGGGCCCTTATTGGGTCTGGGCCCAAAGCGTCGCCTGGCCTCAAGGTCGCCCTGGAAATCACTTATAGGTATATACATACATATATATATACATACATATATATATATATATATATGTTTGCCCTCCTTTTAGATTCATGAATATGAAAAAAAGAATTGATTTTTTTCTGTTAGTCAGTTGTCTATGCATCCATCCAATGGACCTACATTCATGGAATTATCTATAGTTTGCATTTTGAGAGGTCTTACAATGCCACTGTTTTCAAACAAGAAGCAACATCATTTTCATTTGAATAATTAAACATACCATCGTGTTCGGGCTTTATCCATTTTTTCTGTGGATTATTAGACAGACTCAAGAGGGAAGGAGGCTTTATAGCACGGATACTTTTAAAAGAGTAATGTATCCGTAATGAATACGTGTCAGATATCGATATTTTTCGGATACTCGCAGATACGTGTTCGATACTTCTTAAACATATCCATAATTTTAAATTATATTTTTTAATTTATAACACGTATCCGATGCATGTAAAATACTTCGATCACGTAATAAATATTTCTTAAATACCAAATAATACGTTTTTAACAAGTTTTAAAAATTAGAAATAAACTTTCCCAATAATATTATGAAGTACTATAGTAAAGAAAAATTTAATCTTTATTATGTATCTACGACATATGCTTGTTTTAAGTGTTACGAAAGAAACTCATGTGTTTGTAATGGTCAATTTTCTTAATATTTTCAAGAATTGATCAGAATTTAGTCTTTTGTATATAAAAAGTGTCATTTTTTTTTTTGCCGTATCCCACCATATCCGTATCCTATTTTTTTTGAGTTTTGTCGTATCCCCGTATCCATATCGTATTGTATCTGCACCCCGTATCCTTATCAATGATACATAAGAAGGAGGTTAGTGCAGCCTACCTCAGTTTCATTTGCTTCGCGGTTCTTGCTCCAGCCATTGCCGGTGAGAATTTGGGATTGAAGTACCCAATTAGTCCTTTCATACTCTGCTTAATTGTGTATAATAATTAATTTGAATCAAGATTTTACATTTTTATATATAGTAAGTAAACCACTATAAAATAAAACAAAATACTTAAATTGTATTTTTTGAATTTATTGAAAAATGATAAATGTATACAAAAATGGAGAAGTCCTTGTACTATTATAATAGTAAAATATAAATAGACAAAAACTCAATACTGCCCTTAAGGAATAAAAGAAATTTCAAAGTCTATATAATAACTCTTAACACAATTATTTTATAACAAACGAAACTTTTACAATTTAGAAGACCTATAACTGTTAAAACTAGTTTTGACATGCTAAAAATATCTTTGTTGTAACTAAGAAACTCTCAAAACTAGCAGCTTTAGCCACTTGAATTTTTTATTTCTCATTTTGTTTCTCATAAACAAATGGCATCTTTTTCAAAAAAATCATGTTATTCTTAGCATGATCTTAGTGAGTTTCACTGCTATTACTCAAACAATCATGAAACATATCCTTGCATATTTGTTCATCGATCAAATGGAATATGCCACTATTGAAATAATTGTTTGAGACTCCAATAATAAATATATAAGCAAGTTATTTTTTATTTTATTTTTTGATAATCGTGATGTACGGGCCAGCTTACGCGCACCTCGACTAATCCACGGGACCCGTGTAAGGCGACCCCCCACACGAATCAGGTAAGGCTCGGATTACGTCTGCGGTCGTGGCCCTAACGAATTGTTTCAAATCAGGTAAGGCTCGGACTACGTCCGCGATCGTGGCCCTAACGAATTATTTGTACCTAGAAAGACTCGAACATGAGACATCATGCTTCTTAAGGCACCAAGTCCCAATTTTTTTCCAACTAGACCAACCCGCTCAAGTTTGTAAGCAAGTATGTTGGCAGCACCTAAATGTTGTCAATCATAGAAAGCAAGAAACAACTGGTTTCATCAATAACGGCAGGATGAAATTGATATTATTTCATGTGCTCAGACTTTCATAAACTCATCTTTGAAGGGGACATATCATGGTTCACAATCACGCTATGCAGGGGCAGAGCCGGTCAAGGCTAATGGGATTTCATCTTGTTCGGCTTTATCGATTTCTATTTCTTTTTATACTATGTTTTACCTTTCTTTTTCCTTCTCATATTCATATGACCCCTAATTAAATTTCAGAGTCCTTCCCTAACAGTATCGGTTACGATCGAAGTAAAGGTATAATAGATTCCAACCATATCAGTTTTAAAAGCAGGTATGGGTTGGTGTATATGGCTACTAATGGTGAATAGATCATCTTTTGACCGGAAGCACTTAAGAAAAATTAATATAAAAAAATTTGTTTTCTTTTCTTTTCAACTACAAAGATGTTAAAATAATAATATAAAAAAATAAGTTGTATACTACTATTTCTTAATTTTGTTTGTTTATTTATAGATAACTACGACCAATATTTGTTGGATTTCAAATATTTCTAAAATACACAGGTAGCCAACTGGAAAAACCCAAAAGTTTGACCCATTTACCTATTCTGCTTCAAGCCACAAACTTCTGCAACCTTATTTTGCTGTACTAAATAATAATTATTAGTTGTTCATGGTTATCATATTTAACAACCTTGGTACACCCAACTCCAAATTCACCATCTTCTTCGTTTTTCCCATTTTAACTTCAAAATTTCATATACAACTTTTTTTTTCCCTTCCTATCAGATTAATCTCAGCTCCAGAATGTTTCAATTGATATAAGAAGATTAGAGATAGAAAGGCTTGACAGTTTATCGGTTAGTGGCAGCAAAAAACGTGGGCAAGGACAGTTGGGAGACCATGCTTGACACACAGACTTTGAAAGATATAAAGCTTCTGAGTTCACTTAGAGGTAATGTAATGTATAAAGAGGAGAAGATGGAAGATGAACCAGGGACGGCTAAGGTAATCAATACTGTTAATCACCCATGTTGACCCAAGGTTTTTCACCATGGGTAAACATGATATTTTGATGATAACAAACCATTGAATGTGGTGAATTTAATGTTTACTTGAGTTATGCTTAATAGGTTATTGATTCAAGATAAACTCAATAGAGCTAGTGGATCCATGAGAAGATCAATCAAGGGTGCTTAGAGCTCAAAAGACATTGGAGACAATGATGGAGACATCAACCCAAAGCTTAAAGAAATTGAAGATCAAAGAAATGGGTAAAATAGTTTTGGGTGAGTGTTAGATTAAATGTAAAGTTATTTTTGAAATAACCTATTTAAAAGCTCAACTCTTAACCATATAGCATATAGGATCATGCATATCATTCATGAGTCATTGCATCATTAACATTAGACCATGAACGTCATTTAGTCTTTACTAAAGTTGAGTTAGTTCAAGCTTTCATAAGCTATAGAAGAACTCAACAAAGATGTTATCCTAAAACCATTAACTTAACTCATATCACTTGAAATGAATTATAGATGCATATTAAAGCTTTGAACAAAATTGTTAAACCATGAAAAGCTTTTGTCTAATATTGAGAATTTATTTAAATTGGAAAAATATTTTATGATCTCAATATTGACTTTAGGCATGTCAAAGACCTTAATAAGTTTCTAAGACATCCTAGGAGTGTGTCTAAGTCATTTTGGAAAAATCCCAAAAGATTTCACGAAAAACCATCAAGTGGGTTAGAAGTTCGAAATGAAGTGTCACATTCAAACGACCATATCGCACTCCACAATTGGTCAAATGGAGTAATTCAAAAGCCTAAAATCAAGATCTTGAAGTCTTCTTTCCAAAAAGCGAAAGAACACCTTCATCCAAGTTACGAAACTCCAGTTATGAAAAAGAGTGAACTGTGTCGAAACTGACCTGAACAACCCAGTCGACTGGGTAACCACCCAGTCGACTGCCTGTTGACTCAGTCGACTGGGCCAAGAAGGCCAGTTGACTGGCTGAGTCAGAGAGCTAAAAGTAAATTTCAGAATGAATTTTTGAAGATCCAGCCGACTTCCCCAAAACACCCAGTCGACTGTCTCATCCAAAATTTGAATTCTAACGGCTAGTTTCAGATCCAAAGTGTTCCAAAACTTCCCAAAACACCCCCAAACGGCTATATTGTGTTCCTATGCTATATATATGTCTTATATGAGCCAAAATAGGTTAAGGGAAGAGGGAGAGAAGAGTATGAGTGAAAATCTACCACTTTGGGTATAATGGTTGAAATTATTGTTGGGTAGAAATCTCTTCTATAAGAATCACCATGAGCATCATTCATATCATCCACTTGTGATTCATTCTTCATACTTGAGTTCAGCTTTTCAATTGAGTATTTCATTTATGACTCTAAGTATGTGAGGAAGTGAGATTTGAATTTTCATATCTATCTATTGAGAGAAAATGTTTTACACTCAAATTCCATTCTTATTTTTTGTGAGTGAAAGTCCAAGAAGTTGTCTTGGCATGGGATGGGCTTGTTGAAGCTTTGTAAAGGTTTTTCTCTACCTTAAAAATAGAGGATTAGGTTGGCTCTCCACCCACAAGAGTGAGCAAGGTTGGCTCTTCACCCGCAAAAATGAGCATGTATGGGTTTGCTCATTCACCCGAAAAGAAGGAGATGTGAGGGCTTTTTACCCCCATAAGAAAAGCACGACAGTGGAATCCTTGGGAGGTTATCTCAAGGCATGGAGTAGACCAAAGATTTGGTTGAACCATGTAAAAATCTCGGTGTCTATGGTGTGCATTTTCTCTAACCCTTATCTCTTTACTTTAAAAGCAATTGTCATTTATAATCTTGAGCTTTATATATCAATGTTATGGAATTGCTTATGTTTGTGTATCAATGAAGAGGTTAGGAAAAGATATAGTTGAAATGAATTGAATTGTGAACATGATTGGATTATAGCTTAGACTACCATCTCATTTAGATATAATCATGTGCACACCAAGTGTTTGATAAAATTCATATTCAACACACCTTAGCATAAAATGTTCATATGCACCCCAAGTGTTTGAAACAATGCATATTGAAGATGTCATACTTCTTAAGAGTTTATATTCACAAAATGTTTAATTACTTTTCATAAACTCTTCAAAGTATTCTTTATGAAAAATAACACTTTGCATTATTTCTTTACATATGTGAGAAAAGTGCTTATAGATATTTAGTTGAAATGAATACTTGAATGCTTGAACTAGTACTCATTCTTGAATCTATTACATATATATTTGGTAATGCAATTCATTGTTCATGATTCAAAGTATGAAATAAGGTAGTCACTTAAGGATCATCTATCTAACTAAGTGTTTGACTAGAACTCTACAAAGATTACTTTTGTTAAAACAAAGTCAAACCGAAAAAGACTCAAAGTTTGTAATTGACCATATTCACCCCCCCCCCCCCCCCTCTAGGTGTCAATATGTGGCCAACAACCCAACTACTCTAAAAACTTAAGATGTTAGGGTGTAACTTAAATATTATATCCATCAACACGCTCCCTCACGAGTGGCATTCTTTTGGTCCAACTCGTGAAACAACAGTTTTTAATATGGGTAATGGTAAGGTTTGAACACGAGACATTTGGCTTTGATACCATGTTGAAATTAGTGTAATATTGACTTACTAAACCCTAACCCTAATCCACATAAAACCCTAACCCTTTTTTTTGCGAAGCCAAATTCCGCTACGCAGCGCTCCGGTCGGGGATCGATCTGCCCGATAAGCTCATGGGGTCCAGGGGCAATGCCCCGAGAAATTCCGCTACACAAAACCCTAACCCTAATCACCATCCTTCTTCCCTAACCCTAATCCACACAGAACCCTAACCCTTGTTTTTTGTGAAGCCAAATTCCGCTACGCACTGCCCCGAGAATATTTTTTGTGATACTTGGTATGTTTTCGTAATTCCGTTCATGAAACCCTAATTTCGTAATGGGTCCTTGACTGAAACGTTGTCTTCATGAAACCCTAATTTTGTAATGGGTCCTTGACTGAAACGTTGTCTTGATATATATAGGGTTGCGGTTCCCCCTTGTTTATGTGATTAGAGGTGTGGTTCCTCCTTATTAGTTGTTCTGTTTCGATTCGCAGGGTTATCTTTGGATTTTTTTTTTTTAAGATTTTATTATGGCGGATTTGTCGTCTTTCGATGATGGGGTTGTTGAAAACAAGCCCATTATTTCTGAGATCGTTTCTACCTCTACCAAACTTACAGATCAACGTTTGGATGGATCTAATTTCCAACATTGGAGAAAGATTATTCTTTTTGTTATTCGTGGTATGGATAATGAAGATCATCTTACTGTTGAATTTCTAAACCCTCAATCTGACCCTGCAGGTTCTAAGATTTGGTTACGTGATGATGCACGACTATATAATCAACTTATCAATTCTATGGAGCCAAAGGTAGCCATGTTGGTTACCTACTGTGATTCAGTTAAAGAGTTGTGAGAGTATCTACAGATTTTATATTCTGGCCGAGATGATATGAACAGATTATATAATGTATATCAGTCCCTATTCCACCTTGAGCAAAAGGAAAATATCAGTGATTATTTTGCTTTGTTCAAGAAAACATATGAAGAACTTAATATGTTCATACCTATTATGTCAAATATTCATCAGATACAGAAACAAAGAGAGCAGATGATTATTCTTGCATTCCTGAGTGGTTTAAAACCTGAATATGAATCAGCTCGGTCTTAGATTCTAGCAAGTCACGAAACTTCACTTACAGAGGCATATTCTAGGGCTCAGTGCTCTACTCGACAATCTTTAGGATTCAATGATAATGGTGATAGGATTGCCCTAATGTTGAAGTATATAAATACTTAAGTTACACCATCTCTAACCACTTAAGCTCATAAAGTAGTTGGTAGTTAACATGGTATCAGAGCCAAAGGTCTCGTGTTCAAACATCACCGCCACCCTTTGTTGAAATTGTTGTTCCACGTGTTGGACTTGAAGGTCACACGTGAGAGGGCGTGTTGAAGGATATAAAATATTTAAGTTACATCTTCTCTAACAGCTTAAGCTTTTAGAGTATTTGGTAGTTAACATGGTATCAGAGCAGGAAGTCATGTGTTCAAATCTCACCGTCACCCATTTAAAAAAATGTTGTTTCACGTGTTGGACTTAAAGGCCACACGTGAAGGGGCGTGTTGATGTATATAAATACTTAAGTTACACCCTCTCCAACAGCTTAAGCTTATAGAGTAGTTGGTAGTTGTAAGAACATTTATAGTATTATTTATGTTTGGCATGTTCTAGACAATACTCATGTTGAGTGAATTGTCATGTTAAGAGTTTTGTGTATTTGCAATTGAGTTGTTGGTATGTTCGTTTCTATCTCAAGAAAGAAGTTAAGGAATGTGTCAAAGCAAAGTAAGCTACCGGAGGGCAACATTATCATTTCCAGACATCGTCACTTCACCGAAGGGAAAAAATGTCATTTCCAGACATTATGACTTCAACCAAAAGCATCGGGAGTTCAAAATGACCAGTCTAGCTCAAATATGAAAAAACTGCAAAAGATGCAACATACCTACGTTGTCAGATGCTGAAACAGGACAAATTGGCTCTGACCAACGCTGTGGTTTTGAAGCTAGGAGGGGACCCTACGCCCTAGACCTACGCCCAAGCGTAGGTCCCAATGCTTGGTCATGTGATCACTTGTTATGCAAGATTTGTTTCGGGGTGCTTTCAGATTTTTTCAATTTGGTCCCTATTTCGAGTTTTTAAGTAATCGACGACTTCAGACCTCTATGTATTGGCGTATACACATTTACATCAAATTTTAGAGGATTTATCAAGGTACTGTGAAATTACGTAAAAGGGCAAGGTTAGGGTTTTCTATGACTTGGTCTATAAATACTAAGGTTCTACAAAAGAAGAGGTTACAGTTTTTTACGACGATTTTTCAAGAGGGTTTTTGGTGAGAGCTCTGCAATATTCTATCGTTCTTATTCTTCAACAGAGTGATACACATAGAGAGGTGATTATTGAGTGATCATACATATTGGTGTTCTCTCTTGTGTTGGATTTCTCTAATCGTGCTTCTACACCGAGGTTCTCTACGCATGATTGGATGAGTGATTGTTGAAAAATCATCACACCATCCATTGCAACGAGGTTGTTTTGATCCGTCTGAGTACGGAGCGATTCGAGGATTTCAGACCGCAAGTAGAGAAAGGCAAATCAAGCGTGATTTGTGAGTCTCTCATAGTGTCTGACGGAGCAAGCGTGTTTCGTGAAGTACGAGTGATTCAAGGGTTTCAGACCGCGAGTAAATGAAGGCATATCAGGAGTGATTGTTAGCCTAAAACTCTCATAGAATCTGTACTTGTTGATTCATAGTGCATTTGTACCTGAGTGTACCTGTGGTTTTTTTTCCTTGAAACGTTTCTTTGGTTTTTCCACGTATAATTCTCTGTGTCGTCTCTTGCTTTATTTTCTGCACTATATTAATGTTTGCTTGATATTGCTTGAATGATGTGATTTGAGAATTAAGGTTTTGTGATTGGATTAAACTTGACTTTTCCGCAATTAAATATTAATTTGTCAATAAATCCACAAAATGCCTATTCACCCCCCATCTAGGCTATTTTCACCATCGTCTAGGTAATTTCAGTAGTTAACACCTAGCAGGTCAATCCGGAGGTAGTGTTGGGGGAAGACGAGGAGGCCATGGGGGTAAAGGAGGACACAGACCAGATGGTCGAGTTACTTGTTTTCACAGTCGTGGCATTGATCACATGCGTGACAGATGCTGGAAGTTACATAGTAAACCACCTAATGTTCGGTCCGCAAATATGATATCCGAGACTAATCAGTTTACCCAGGATACTACTGTTGATGATGGTCATGTGACTTTATCCGCTGAAGAGTACTCTTGCTTATTATCTAATTAGGCCTCTATAACTGCCACTGTTGCTCAGGCGGATCCATCTACTGCTTGTCTTTCAGTTTCTCCTTGGGCATGGATTATTGATTCTGGAGCTTCAGATCATATGACTGGCACCACAGGTATATTGAGTGCATATTCTCCTACATCATCTCTTTGTTATCTAATTGAACTGTATTTTATCTTCTCTCTTTCTTTTTTCTTTCTCCCTCTCTCCCCTCTCTTCTTTTTCCCCTTATTTTTACTATATATAGAAATTGGAAAGTTGAATATATCAACAAGCATCACAGAAGTATAAACGTCTATTAGCCTAAGCAACAGCAATAGATTCCATATAGCTTTTTGAAAAGCCAACTGGAACAAGCCCTCTTACCTTCTTTTACTCTTCGGTTATATAATTCTACAAACCAGAAAATGATGCGTCAGTTATGGCAATTATGTATTTTTCTCCGTCAGATGAAAATTGTGCTGTTTTTTCTCTTTGCCTTTTTCCCTAATTAATAATATTATAAACAAACTTAATGCCAAAAATTTAATAATTGCTGTTTGTGTTTCCTCTGTTGTGGTCCCATCCTTGTAAACATGCCAAACTTACATAATAAATAAGTGAAATAAATAAAAATAGAAGAGTTCAATATAATATATATATATACATATATGAATATAATCTTTATCTATTGCTTTTTATATCCAAGGATTAAAAGCATAGAAGGTTAGTATATGAGAGGCCTTTCATAGCTGCATATGGAAAGTTGTTGACCATCTACTAATAACCACCCTACTCTCCAAAACTCCAGCTTCACCATCCATTGGCCTCTCTCTCTCTCTCTCTCTCTCTCTCTCTCTCTCTCTCTCTCTCTGGGTAGGTTTGTAGTTTCTCTTGACAACTTCTTTCCCAGTATCTCTCTCTCTCTCACACACACACAAAGCCCAGAAATGGCAGCAGCGTCATACTATGAACTTATCCGGGTGGGAAAGAGAGATTATGCTATTGTGTGCCAAAATCAAGAAAAGGTCATTTCAAAGGGTATATGGATGAACCAAAACCCTTTGGATCATACTACTCCGCTTCTGCTGTTGCAGCTCGCTATGATATCCATAACCTCGAGGCTCATCGATCTCTGTCTCAAACCTCTTGGACAATCCAGTATCGTCTCACAAATCATTGTAAGCATTAATTTTCTTCTCTTCTTAGTTACTACGTAGAATGAAGCCATGCAATGTGCTACAAAATCCAATTGTGGTCCTTCAGAATGACTTGATTTTGTATATATTTACTAGAAATATTATCCTAGCTACGGCCTGCGAATCAATAAAAGAACAATTATCTGTGATCTAAATTAATCAATAATATGACAAATGTTGTTGAGGTCATATATAGACTATTAAACAAGAAAATTATCTCTTAATTCCTAAATATAGGCTAAATCAGGGTGTGTACTTCGTCTGCACGATGAATTTATGTCATTAACATGCAAGACACAGCATATCCATGTTGCTCTAATTAGACTTGGACACTCAATGCAGTAGAAGAGAGACCTAGAGGGAGGGGCTAATCCACCTCTCTGCCGAGAAGCAATTTTTTTAAAGATTCTTTGGCAGGGTTCGAGATGAGAATTAAAGGAACTCTAATTTGGTGCACACTTTCCCATACTTCGCGTCCAAATTCTAATCAGAATTTGCATGAAATACAACTCAAGCTAAACATTGTGAAATTTATATTTATCGCATGTACAAGAAACCATTCCTTGTATTTTCCTACGATTGAATGCTGAAGAATAATTAACAACTAGGCTTCCGTGACCCTGCCCTAACTAGCTTCAACATAGAAAAACACACTGTATCAGCCTTTTGACAACTTCAACTTGAGTAGATGATGAAGATCAGTTCAGGGAAGGTCATCATACCTGCTTATATCGGAAAATCAGACAGTTCACTTTGCAATACAACAACTAGAGCATGATGTAATTGAAGGGAATATATGTCTTTGCACGCAAAAGACATGCATAATGTGATGTAGAATCAATTTCTGATGTTATTGTCTGCATCAAGTTGTTGAATCAATTTCAAGAAACATCAAATTCAACTATATCCATGCCACACCACTAATGATCTATAAACTTGCCTTCCAGGGTGGTATTATATTTGGCCCTTCACTTCTCGGTCATGACCCTGTGATAGCAAATGGGATATTCCCTGCAAAAGGAGCCGTGATATTCCACACTTTTGCAACTTTTGGCCTTGTTTTCTTCCTTTTCACAATAGGACTGAAGATGGATTCGGGTATGATGGTAAGGCCAGGGCGCAAGGCCATAACAATCGGCGTCAGCGTTATGTTGTCGAGCATGGTACTCACAGCTTCACTATCCATCATCTTAAAGAAGTGTATCTCTATGGATGCTAGCCTCGCAAAAGCACTTCCACTACTAGCAGCATCACAGAGTCTAACAGCTTTTCCGAACATCGCTTGCTTACTGGATGAACTCAATATCCTCAACAGTGATCTAGGCCGCCTAGCTATCTCTTCAGCTATGTTTTGCGATATCATTGGTATTTCCATGACGGTGGTAGGTTTTTCGCTACTGCAAACTACAAAGGGCAATATACTAACGGGAATGTTTTCAATTTTATCATCGCTCGCATTTTTCGTTTTCATTATATATGTAATCAAACCAATAGTACTAAGGATCGTTAAACGTATCCCTGCAGGGAACCCTGTAGGAGAGATGCCTGTTATGTTCGTTTTTACGGCTCTTCTTTTAGCCACCCTTTTCAGTGAGACCATCGGCCAACACTTTGTATTGGGACCTTTAGTTTTAGGACTGGCTGTTCCGGATGGGCCACCTTTAGGAGCAGCCTTATCATCAAAACTAGATACACTTGCTTCAGGCTTGCTCTATCCGACCTACCTCACCGACAGTGGGTTGCAAACAAATATCTTCAGGATTCATCTTCAATCTCTGTGGATTGTAGGGCTTATTGTTCTCTTCTCTAGCTTAGTTAAGATTGGAACGGTAATGCTGATATCGCTCTACAGCAATTTCCCCCTTCAGGAAGCTCTGGTGCTTGGACTAATGTTGAATGCAAGAGGCATTTGTGAGCTCATGGTGTACAACTTGTGGAGGGGTGGTGAGGTGTGAAACGCAGTGTTTATTCTCTCTTTTGTCTAGTTTCTATCATTCTTAATCCAAAAATGATCTGATTTTTATGATGACAGATTCTGACTGAACAAGAGTTCACTCTCGCTGTTATGTCGGTGATTGCAGTGACCGCGATCATAACACCGCTAATAAAAGCCCTCTATAATCCATCTCAACAACGAATCCCAATCAAGAGAAGAACCATACAGCATTCCAAACACGAAGCAGAGCTGAAGATATTGGTGTGTATTCATAACCAGGAGAATGTCCCTTCAATAATAAACCTGCTAGAAGCCTCCAATGCAACTGAAGAGAGGCCCATTGCAATCACAGCAATCCTCCTCGTTGAGCTTGTCGGCCGTGCTGCCCCAGTCCTCATAGCACACCAACCACAGCAAACCCTAGAGAAGAGTGATCCCAAATCCTACCACATCATCAAAGCCTTGCAACAGTACGAGCTCCACAATGAAGGCTGCACAACTGTTACATCATTCACTTCCATCTCACGTTTCACCGCTATGGATGAGGACATTTTCCGGGTAGCACTCGACCAAGATGCCAACATTGTGATCATGCCGTTCCATAAGATTTGGGCTATCGACGGAACCATCGAATCAGTGAACCCTTCCATCCGAGCGATGAACCTCAATGTCCTCAACACCGCACCATGCTCAGTTGGAATCCTCATTGATAGGGGGATTCTACGCGGTTCACTGTCAATTTTAAACAGTCAAGAAACATACAATGTGCTCGTGATCTTCATAGGTGGAGCAGAAGATGGAGAGGCACTGTCTTACGGGGCTCGCATGGTAAAACACGAAAATGTTACTGTAACAGTGATGCGTTTCCTCCTCTTCGGAAGTGATAGCGCCAGAGAACGGAAGCTAGACAATGATTTGATCAATGAAGTCTGCCATGACAACCTAGGAAATAAAGATTTCTTATACCGAGAGGAAGTTGTGAGAGATGGGGTAGGGCTAGCTTCATCTATTACATCATTTGAAAATGGTTATGACCTGTTTATCGTAGGGAGGCACCATCAGCAGTCCCCTTTTCTGTCGGGACTCGAAGCATGGAGTGAATGCACTGAACTTGGTGTTATTGGAGATATGCTTGCCTCATTGGATTTTGGGAGCACATCATCAGTGTTGGTAGTACAACAACAAAGAGTTGGAGGGAAGTTAACAAATCGTGCCGCAAAACAGGTGACTAGTGTTAACGATATAGATCCGCTACTCAAAAGCATGCAAAGCCATGGTACATCAGCAAGATCCTCAGGGCATAACAGGACATGGAGTATTACCCTCCACTGAATTTATAGTGATTAGGTTTAGATATAAGCCACCTTCTCTTCAGTCATTTCAGGAACTCAAGGATTTCTGTGAAGACAACCTCATCATGCTCAAATATTATGCTCATACCCCATTTCCGGCCGGGTAAACTTGCAAAACCAAAAAGAAACGGATAGGAGAATAATTAATTCGTACATTTCACGAAACTCATAAAAACCAACCAAAATCAGAAGTCCTTGTCAGTACCGAACGTAGATATTATCTTCAGTCCTTTCCCATTCTCCTAATTGGATGGGCGGCCGATACAGCTTAAGCTATTGCTTGTATATATGATACAACATAAATAGCGTCCTCAAAAACCCCACTCATTGCCTGCATCTTTTCCCTTCAATTATTCGTTTCCACTACTCATCCTGCACTCCCTCTCGGTATATTGTACCAGTCTCTTTTGTACATAAGAAATGTAGTTGATCTAAAATAGACGCGGAGAAGGAAAAAATGTAATTATGTTCCTTCCATTTACATTTCGCAACATAGACTCCAGTATCACACCATTCATATGTCCAGTGTTTCTTTAATTTTGTTTGAAGTAACAAAAATTTACCTCGCTGCGTTGATCATAGCATGTAGAACCTAGTAAGCTCGATGCGAAGTTGACCATACCTGATCAACACAGATATCAAGTACACTGTGCTGCTTAGAATTGGAAAATAGCAAGTAACAAATTAGCAATTAGTTTCATAAAAATTGTTACTATTATATTTTTTATTTTTTTGGGTAAATGAAATGTTATGAGCAACACAAACAGATGTTCAAAATATTTCAAAAAATCTATTCCGGAACGAACACAAAGGCACAAAAGAAGCTTAAGGAGAACAGAAACAATCAGAAGGGTTAAGGACAAACAGTAATATAACATTCAGCTAATGATCATCATTCTGCACTTTTTTTATTCAATAATTTTCTTACTCAAGGAAAGGTGAACAGATAGTTAAAATAAAATGTTGTTCGATATTTGTCAAAATTTTGCTGCATCTAAGATACACTGGAAACAGAAACTGGATCAAAGTTGTAGGGAAAAAAAAATGTAGATTAAAATATATATTTTAAGGGCCAAAAAGGTCATTTCTCTTAAGACCATGTTTGCTCCATATTACATATTTATGGCATACGCTGGGTGGCAACTTCAACTAAAGAATAACGCTTAGACAAGTCTACTACATTTATATTCTTTGACCAAGTCAGAATACAAATGGTAAATTAGGGCATTATTTATGAATTCTTTGACTGACCTCTACAGTAATAAATGTCCAGAGAAAGACCTAATTGTTCTCCAAGGAGTCAAACTTTATTGTCGTAAATTTTACAAGAAATAAAAGAAATCTTCGGATCAAAAAGTCAAAAAATTAAATTGAAATATGAACAAAATCTGAATTTCAACTACACTTCACTTTCCCCTTATTTTCAGTACCAAGGATTTACCCATCTATCTGATAAGATGAGGCTCAGTTTTCATTGGTTTAGGCTTCATTTGGATTCACAGGAGAGAATAGCATTAGTTATTAGAGAAAAAATAATGATAGGTAAAATTTGTATTTATATTTAGATAAATTATAAAGGAAAATAAATGATAGCATTCGGTATGGCTTAATGAGGGAAAAGAAAATATAATATTTTAACTCATTTATTTTTATTTTAAATATCTTTACAATTATGTATTTTTAAATATTGATGACAGTTTTGGTATTTTAAAAATAATATTTTCTTACTTTTGGAAGGATTGTTTTTCTTTTTTTTCCAAATCATTCCAAATTCATGCATCCAAACAAAGGGGCTTAGGTCTTAAAATTAAAGGCTAGCCAATGAGACATCAACTATAGTGACAACTTATAATTACAAAAAAAAAATAATAATAAATACCCTACTCTGTCCCCGTAGTTTCTTAATTCCCTAATTATGTTCCTTGAAAAGACTGACCTATGATCAAAGTCGCCCCATTTTTCCTTCTCTTTCTGTGCCACCAATCATGTCTGCTTCATCTTCTTCTACCTCTTCATCAAAATTACTAAAGATAGGTATAGTAGGCTTTGGCCCATTTGGTCAGTTCCTAGCAAACACCATGATCAAACAAGGCCACTCTATAACAGCAACTTCTCGAACTGATTACTCTGAGCTGTGTGCCCAATTGGGTATCTCATTCTTCAGGTATATAAATATGAACCCATGTCTTCAATTTTTATTTTTATTTTTTTTTAATTTTCTTAAATAAAGCATGGCTATTCGGATTATAGATTGGTACATGTTTATGCACTGGCAGAGAGATGGATGCATTTCTTGCAGAAGAAAATGATGTTATATTGTTATGCACATCAATTCTGTCACTATCAAAGGTTCTCAAGTCAATGCCATTCCACTGTCTGAAGCGGCCAACGCTCTTTGCTGATGTACTCTCTGTCAAAGAACACCCAAGGGATGTTCTGTTGGAAGTATAGCTTTATAACTATTTGTTTTTTTCTGTTTAGTCTGGATGATCAAGTTTGTTGTTTGATTTGTGTATATTTTTGACGTGTTTAATTAAAGGTACTGCCGGAGGAATCAGATGTGCTTTGCACTCATCCGATGTTTGGACCGGAGAGTGGGAAGAACGGGTGGAAAGACTTGAGGTTTATGTATGACCGAGTTCGTATAAGGGATGAAACTATAAGTTCAACTTATCTCCAAATTTTCGAAAGAGAGGTAAGTATAATGGGGAGGTCATTGAATGAATTCAACAAAAATTAATCAACAAAATATTATGCTTCTTTTGCTTTGTGTGGATAGTGATATATTTAAGTTCATCACCTCGATACATGATTGTACTGAAGCTAATCCACTCAGCGGACATGTTTAATAGTTTCATTAAATCAACCATAATTGTTTATCTATTTTCATTATTTGCTGTCAATCAATTTCCAAAATTTGTGTGACCAACCTAGACTTGTAAACATATCTACATTTTCCTTTAACTTCTGTCTTGCTTAAGCACAGCCTATAAAATGTACTTAAACTGTTCAAAAAGTGATTTGGGAAAAGAAAAAAAAAAATTTGTTCTTTAGCCTACAAAATCAAAAGTTAGCAAGGCACAACACAAAACCAATGGGGCACTAGCAATGACCTGTTGTTTCTGAAACAAGAACCTACGTAATCAATCTCGATTGGAAGTACAAAGTCTACCTGAGACTTTCGTTGAACATTTAACAATTTTGCCTTATTTGCAATCTGATACAGGGTTGCAAGATGCTGGAAATGACTTGTGAAGAGCATGATAAACTGGCCTCAAAAAGTCAGTTTCTTACTCACACAATCGGCAGGTATGACACTTTATGCCTCCCTGGTCCCCTGTCAACTGCTGAAAAAGACGGTTGACCTGAAAGTTCTTAAATTTCTGTTCCACAGGGTATTGGCGGAAATGGACATCAAGTCCACATCTATAGACACCAAGAACTTTCAGACACTTGTTCAATTGGTATATTCAGATTGCTACTGTTTTTAATATTTTGTTAGGCAGCTTCAATAGACTACTGCGTCTAGAACTGGCAGCATTTTTACCAATATACATGTTTCATCTCGTTGCTGAGGCAAGAGGAAAAGATTCACCATTACCCTCTCTTCTTTTCTTTTCCACATTTCCTACGGAACCAGAGAAAGGCCAAATCATTTGAATACCTGAAGGAAACTAACCTTGGAATATTTGCAGAAAGAAATGACAATGAAAGATAGTTTGGATCTGTTTAGTGGGCTATTCATCCATAATAAGTTCGCAAAACAAGAGGTACAATCTCTCTTCTTCTGCTCTGCAATTATATTTTTTGTTGAACAATGCTGCACAGTTTTATGCCTAAATGTTTTCGAGAGACTGAAGGTTGAAATGATAAAACATGATACAGCTGAAAAATCTAGAACGCGCCTTAGAGAAAGTTAAACAAACGTTGTTACGGGGGATGAATGAGGAGCAGGATCCAAGTTTGTCAGAACACCAATGAAGGCCTTGGCTGGCACAAATGTTGTTGAAATTTGACCCATGTCTTTATTTTCTTTACTTATTAAATCATTATTGATAATACCTGAGGAAAAACATAATATGAGCTAACCATCCATTTGAAGGGAAGTACAAAGTACTGCCTTCTTTATCCTGTTCTTCATATAATATGAGCTACATATCCATTTGAAGGAAAGTACAGTGTCAATCTTTTTTATGGTGTCTTCATATAACATAGTTTTTAGAATAATTCTAACTAATAACTAATCGAACCACCCATTTTTTATTTTCAGCACTCTAGTAAATCAAAAGTAATTATAGGAAACAAACCTGGAAGAAGAATTTAAGCATTCATAAATAATCGCATATCTTGCTCAAAGAGTCGGAAAGTCAATAGGGCGGGTATGGTATGAATAGCTCCTATCCATAAACAGTTGCACCAAGGAAAAGCGATAACTAATCCCGCTTTGGTGTCGGGGACATGTTCGGGGTGCCCCAAAATGTATAATCTAAGTACATAACATATCCAAAGATAGACTTTATAGGAAAAATTTACATGTAATAAATTACTATTTAACAACTTTAACCATTAATGTTGTTGGCTTTGGGATTACGAATCAAGAACAGCATGAAATATAAGGAAAAGATAGAGAAGATAGTAAAATATCTATTTATATGGTTTTAAAATGAAATAGGACGGATTTAGAAAACGGTTTCAGATCTCATCCCTAACCCAATACTGACCTGATCGGATGAAAATGGAACCATTTTCATTACACGCAGCAGGTCAAATTGACATCCCCTATGCAAGCATTCCACCTATTTCCACATATTGGATTCACTAACTGCACGCAGAAGTCTACCATCAAAAATCAGAAAACTGAGGGAGGTTTATCCTCCTAATAATCAATGTCAGGACAAATGACAAAAAACTCATATTCCAAAATTTGGTTGGAGATCAGTTATGCATATTTTATATACCTTACCCACTTTCCAGAATATGTAAGATTATGCCTGATATTGGAACTGACTATGATAATGTTCGATCATTCACATTCGCTTTCTGGAATAATGAAAGTACTCGATCAAAACCATGGTTGTGAATTGTAACAATTAACATTGTTCATTTGCTAAAATTTTAAAAGCTAAGTGTATTTCTTGAATAATAGTGTATATTGTATTCCTTGCATAGGATGTAAGCCAAATAGCCATTTGAATCCAAGATAGACAAAGCAACACCAGAAATATTTATAATATCAACACTGTTGAGTTGGCTAAAATTAATGATGTCAACAATAGTGGCTAAACTATTCAAATGATGGCTAATTGTTCCAATGGCGGCTAACAGTTATGTTGATGGATATAAATATTTAAGTTACACCATTTCTAACAGCTTAAGCTTTTAGAATAGTTGGTTGTTAACATGGTATCAGAGTCAAAGGTCTCGTGTTCGAACCTCGCAGTCACCCTTTGTTGAAAAATTATTGTTTCACGTGTTAGACCAAAAAAAAATTCACACGTGAGAGGGCGTGTTAAAGGATATAAATATTTAAGTTACACCCTCTCTAACAGCTTAAAGTTTTAGAATAGTTGGTTGTTAACAAGTTCCGAACTATAAATTGGTGACCAAATTCCAAAGAAAATTAAACAAGATAGAAAAGATTGGTGACCAAATTCCAAAGAAAATTAAACAAGATAGAAAAGATAGAGGAAAGAGAGGAGTGAAGGTGTTGTGTGCACCAAAGTGAGGGTGTTGTGTGCGCCTATGTAGTATATCTTCCTAGTGAAATATCTTCTCTCTGTGGATATAGGCCAAGTTGGGGACGAACCACGTTAAATCTATGTGTCTTGTGTGGTTGTGTGTGTGTTTCGCGTGTATGTAAGTAAAAACTAATTTGTGTGATCTTAACCACTGGTAACAGAGGAGTTAAATCCCTAACAAGTGGTATCAAAGCCAGTTAAGGCAGTTTTTACTCACTCGTGAAGACGTTCATAGTTCGTACCACCACCATGTAAATACAATGCAGATCCATCAATCAGAGGAAGCATTCAGCAACGGCGGGGGCGATGACCGGCCGGGTTAGATGATGAAGCAATTTGAGAGCAGTGATGCGAGTCCAACGGATTCGGATGTTAGTGATTTGGGTGTGGCTCTGATCGGTTGGAAGAGTGGATGTGAGTGAGAGTTTGTTTTTGACCAATGGTGGTGATTTCTGATTCGATCTTGGTGGCACCGCCGGAGTAAGAACGGCGAAGGAGAAGCGTCAAATGATGTCATTGTTTGGTACGGAGTTTCTTTCATTGATGAGAGAGATGATAAAAAATGAGGTGAGAATTTTTTTTTTCTCAAATTTGCACCTCAGAATTGGAGAGTTTGCAGAATGTGGAACAAGTATAGAAAAGAAAAAAAGTTGAGTCGGTGGAGATGATTGATGAGAGAGAGTGATATAATTGAGGACATGGAAAATAATTGTGAGTAAGAAATAAAAATAAAAAGTTGGTGGGATTCAGTGGAGAAGAAGAAAAAGGCATGGTACAGTATATATATATATATATATATATATATAGCAGCTAAATATTGATATAGTTTGAAAGAGAGTGGGTGAAGATTAATGAACATAAATTAATGGTTGGTAGCTAAAGAGTAAAAGAAGAGAGAGAGAGGAAGAGAAGAAAAAAAAAGGAGAGATAGGATCTCAGTCAGAAAAAGGAATAACAAGAGAAAGAGAGAGAGTAATGGGTTAAGTAAATAAGAGAGAAATAGATATGAAGAAGGAAAAAGGAGAAATGAATTCTCACGGTTTTGAAAAGTGTGTGAGTGGTGAGAGAAATATAAGGTAGTGAGAGAAAAAAAGATAAGGAGAAGAGAGAGAAAATTTGAAAAAAGAAAAATAAAAGAAAGGAATAGAGATGATGATGCAATTGGTGATGCTTGGATCAAGGTGGAGGTGTTTTGAAATAGTGAATAAGTGGTGGAGAATTTTAGTCAATGTGGATATTTGATTGAGTTGGCTAAAATGAATGATGTCAACAATGGTGGCTAATGTTCAAATGATGGCTAACTGTTCCAAATGTGGGTTACTTGAGGCGGAAAAGCTTCTATAAATTGGTGACCAAATTTCAGAAAAAATTAGAAAAGATAGAGGAAAGAGAGGAGTGAAGATGTTGTGTGTACCAAAGTGAGGGTGTTGTGTGCGCCTATGTAACATGTCTTCCTAGTGAAATATCTTCTCTCCGTGGATATAGGCCAAGTTGGGGCCGAACCAAGTTAAATCTATGTGTGTTATGCGGTTTTGTGTGTGTTTCGCGTGTATGTGAGTAAAAACTGATCAATGTGATTCTAACAACCGATAGTAGAGGGGTTAAATCCCTAACTAGTGGTTTCAGAGCCAGTTAAGCCTATTTTTACTCACTCGTGAAAACGTTCATAGTCCGAACCACCATCATAAAAATCCAGCATAGATCCATCAATCAGAGGAGGCATTCAACGATGGCGGCGGCAATGACTGGCCGAATTAGATTCTGAAGCGATCGGAGAACAACGATGTGAGTCCAACGGGTACGGATGATAGTGATTCGGGTGTGGCTCTAATCGGTTTGTGGAGTGGATGCGAGTGAGAGTTTGTTTTCGACCAGTGGTGATGATTTCCGATTCGATCTTAGTGGTGCCGCCAGAGTGAGAGCGGCGGAGGAGGAGAAACATTAGAGGATGTCGTCTTGGCCGGAGTTTCTTTCACTAATGCGAGAAATGATAAAAATGAGGTGAGAAATTGCATCTCAGAATTGGGGACTTTACAGAGTAGGTATAGAGAAGAAAAAAAGTTGAGTCGGTGGAGAGATTGATTGATGAGAGAGAGTGATATAATTGAGGACAGAGAAAATGAGTGTGAGTAAAAAAAAAAAAGTTGGTGGGATTCGGTGGAGAAGAAAATAAAGGAAAGGTACAATATATATATATATATATAGCAGCTATATATTGATATTGTTTGAGAGAGAGTGGGTGAAGCTTAACGGACAGAAAATAATGGTTGATAGCTAGAGAGTAAAAGAAGAGAGAGAGGAAGAGAAGAAAAGAAGGGAAAAAAAAATGAGAGATAGGATCTTGATAAGATGGAGTAACATAAGAGAGAGCAAGAGCATTGGGTCAAGTAAAGAAGAGAGAGAGAGAGAGAAGGAGAAATGGATTCTCACGGTTGGGAAAATGTGTGAGTGGTGAGAGAAAGATAAGGTAGAGAGGGGAAAAACTATAAAGGAGGAGAGAGAAAAAAAAAAAAAGGAAAGGAATAGAGATGGATGATGCAATTGGTGATGCTTGGATCAAGGTGGAGGTGTTTTGAAAGAGTGGATAAGTCCGAGTCGAGGTGGAGAATTTTAGCCAAAGTGGAAATTTGTTGAGTTGGCTAAAATTAATGATATAACAATGGTGGCTAAACTGTTCAAATGATGGTTAACAGTTCCAATGGTGGCTAATTATTCCAAGGTGGGCTACTTGAGGCGGCAAAGCTTTTATAAATTGGTGACCAAATTCCAGAGAAAATTAGACAAGATAGAAAAGATAGAGGAAAGGGAGGAAGAGAGGAGTGAAGGTACTCTATGCACCAAAGTGAGGTTTTGTGTGCGCCTATGTTAATTATTGTTTGAGACTTGGGAGATAGATATAACTATGTTCGGAGCGTTTTATAGTAGCTTCGAGAGATGAGGTAGAGACGTCAACTCCTAGAAGTAGAGAAACTAGTTTTTTTTTGTGACTCAAATTTGTGCCAATAGTTTCCTCCATTGATGTACCTACAATGGTATATTTGGCACAAGTATATATTTATGTTCTTATAAATGATACTCTCTCTATGTTTTTGTGCTCCTAACAAACGGTATGAGAAATTGGTACCCAATGTCGCACCAAAAAGAGGCTTGATGAGTCTCAGAACTTGTGATTACATTTTAGTTGCAAGTGGAGTGACAAGTCAAATTGCATTTGATCATGACGATCACATATCCTGACAAATCACATGAAGGAGAATGCTACAACTGCAGTAGGAAAATAGTTGATTGAGTTGATGAAAACTTGTATCAGAGTGGAGATTGTTTGCTATCAGAGACTGCTAGTGACAGCATGAAGTTAAAAATACATCTATCAGAGACTGCAAGTAACAGTATGGAGTTAAATTATCACCTCATTGATTCTTGGTGGCTTCCTGTGCAGCATGATTTGGTCAGTCTGGGATCATAAACCACAGACACCTTTAGCTTGAAGAGTCCTGAGGACCTAGATGAAACATTGTATCAAAATACCGTAAGTTTTCTGTACTTACTATAGACGCCTGCAAAAAGTACAAATCAAGAGAGGAACAATTCAGGAAATAAAATGCGACAAAGGAAACAGTTAAAAGGAGTAATTGAAAAGGAAAATTGATTATTTTGGTCATCAAGGATATTCTCTTAAAATTGAACCGTACAATCTGGATAAGACTTGGGGGTTTTCTTGTATAAGTCAGTGAGAAGGAAGAGAAGCCTTATGAGATGAAGTCTTACTGTTTTCCTAATTCTTACATGGGAATGCCAATGCTGGACAAGTGGTCGAAGAAGAAGTATTGCAACCCTTTGTTAGGCAAATTTCACCAAACCTTAATAACTGAAATTCTAAAAACTTAATCTCTGGTAGGGTTGACTTAATCAGGACTGTGATTACTGGCATCTTAATTTCTTTATCATTGATGTGGTCAAATCCTTTGTTTGGGGTGGCAAGGATAACATCGTAAGAGTGCACTTGTTGAACTGAAAACATGTAGCTAGGCTTAATCAGAATGTGGGCTTGGTATTAGAGAGGTTTAGGTATTGAACAAAGCAGCAAACGTAAATTTTATGGGACTTGATTTAAAACACAAACTGCAAGTCGATGAATTGGATCAGATCTAGCTATATGCATGTTCATATTTTGGGGAGTTGCAGGCCTGAAACTTGTCATTCTGCCTTTCGAAAGAATTTGATTAAGGTTAGAGATGGTATGGTAGCTCACTTAATTTCCAGTTTGGGAATACAGCCTCATTGAAGCTGTTTACAGACCCCTAGTGGCAAGGAGTTTCGTTAATCCATTATACGGGTATAGTGTTTGAGGCAGTTTGACTTATTATTCCCTAAGTCGTGATATCCAGAGTGGGAGTGGGTTAAGTCTCTCTATCTGATGTTAGAAGCAGAAGAGGTATGGGAAAAAAAAAATCGGCAATTCCAGTGAATCAAGAGGCTGATGTGACTAGTTTGAAGAAGGGACCTCCTAGTTTCAAGAACTTTTGCAATTTATGTAGAATCCAGTACCCTCAAAAGTATTGGGCTAATCTTGTTTGGAGTCAGGGTCGGTATGCTGCCAGTTTTACAGGCTCCTTGATTATGCAAGATTGAATATCTTCATTGGTATTGCTTTACTTGCACAAAAGAGGCCTTTTAGTTACCCCAATCCAGAATAATTGCGCCAAAACTCTGACTCTATTGATCATATGTGTGTTTCTACATATGTTGCTCAGAACATTGGAAGTGGAGTTATATTGCTTCTCTTGACCAGATAGTTTACTGGTTTATCGTAAAAGAAGGGTTAAAGATGGAAAAAAATAAATAAATAAAGCATCAATTTTTTCTTCATTGCTTGTATTTGGCGAATATGGTGGAATACGAAGCAACCTCTCCACTCTGATTTGGGCCACAATGCTGTTGCAAATTACAAATAAAACTTTGTTTGAGACGTTGGGCATGTCGAAGAAAAAGTCTGCCGGATATTCAGTTTATGGGAAGAACAATCAGCTCTGGTTTAATGTTACCTTTTTTACTTGGATGGAGTTTAAATCAGCTTAATTGCGAAGTTGTTGGGAAGAACAGGGCTTTAGTTGGTCATTCGGGTTGAAAGAAGCATTTCTCCAGAGGTGTTGATTGGTGGTATTCCCCAATATTTTTGTCGTTAGTCGTTATTCTTTGTTTTGCTCGACTATGGTTTTACTTCAGCCACTATCTGTAATTTTTTGGGTGTTTTCCTAGTTGAGATCTAGTTGTAGAGCCTTGATCAGTCATTTGAGAAGCTTCTCTCTTGTTTGCTCTTTGTAGTTGCTTGTTGGGTGGGGGGGTAGGAAATGAACCATACAATTCCCAGAAAGTACGACTGAGAGCTTAAGATGTAGATGGAAATCAGGAGTTCAGGACAAAAAGTATGCGACTGTCAGCATAAGATGTAGAGATGAAAATTGTAGAGTTGAAGGATAAGAAATGCATTTCTGTTGCATTTATGTGAGAGCATTTCTTCTCAAAGGGTTTCTGAATAGTAACATATTTAGATATGACAGAAATCCAAATGCCATGGTACAAATTGAATGTTTTAGCAAAAAGGGCACAGAATATATTAACTTTGAACAACACAAACTTTTGACCCTATTATTGAGTCAGAGAATTCCCATTTCAAGAACAAACTTGTTTGAAGAGATTATGCTTGACTTTTGAGTTTGATTTCCAACTCAACCGTTTTTCTTCATATATATCCCTGCAATATATCATATATTCACATGGAAATGGACAAAGTGCTTAAAGTAGAGGACCTAGCTGAATTCCACTATCATGGAGTAACTCAAGCTCAAATTCCTGGAAGTAAGTCTGTAGAAATATGCAAGGTGATACACAACAATAATAATTGTCCGGGAAAACAATATCTCGCACAAGAAGTGGGCATCGAAGAAACAGAATATAACAAAATGTGACTATTTTACAGAGTGTAAGTAATGAAAGTAACAGTGAAATAGCTGGCATAAATCTTTTTTATGGCTTAAACACATATTCCTACTGCTCTCAGCAGGAGAAGAGAGTGACACTGTTTCAAATAAACTGATCTGTAAAAGAACTATAGCAGTCATGGCCTTATGGTAACACATGGACACTATCAAGCAAATGATTAGGTTCAATCTTAGCAAATGACTCAGACAGTAGCCAACTACAAAAACTGGAACATAGACTGTGGGTGGAATGAGAAAGACCTATAAGCCCTCTCGATTGGCTGCGTCAAATGACCAATAAATTTAGAAAAAGGCTATCAAATGCAAAAATCTTGGTGGGTGGAGGGGGGAAGGAAATGCAAAAGGTCCTGAACCTGACATGTTTGACATTCTAAATTTAAGAAAGCCATATAAATCTCCTACAAGAGTTGGCAATAAAATGGTTTTTTATTGTTTTTGAGTGGCGTTTTGACGGAATAAGGCCGTAAGAGATACTAATATGACAACCGAAGTGGATTCGTATGTAATATTTTTTCAGTAACCGGGATGATCTGGGTCAGCTTACGCGCACCTCGACTAATCTTCGGGACCCTGAAGTTAACGACCAGGTAAACCTCCAGTGGTCAAGATGAAAACGTAGTTGGAAGGATTTGATCCTAAGACCTCGTGGTGAGGACCCAGAAACTCTTCCGTCCCACCCACCTATCCGGATTTAGCGTTGATGTAATATGCAGCACGGGTTTTGTATTTTGGATATAAATGTAGCGCAAATTTCTGAAAATTGTTGTATAGGTGTTCAATTTTGCGACGTACCTATACTACAGTGTGATGTAGATGTGTTGCATTGTGATATATGTTGTGTCATGTTCTATAAATCCGAGAAAATACTATTCGACAAAGATGCACAACCAATTATTAATTTATGGAGAAAAAAAAATTGCAGTTGAATTAACTGAAACCCAACAATGCCTCTAAAATGAATACTACATGTCAATAATCGTTCTATTAGGACAAACCTTCAAACAGCTTCCAAGATCGAGAAGAGGATCATTACATGACCATGCTTGAAAAGGGTTTAGCAATGGTCAACCATCCCTGCTCGGACCTAGTTGTACAAATGTAATTCAAATTAGAGGTGTATGTATAACATCATAAGTTATTCATACAGATTTTCAACAACAACATTACTTCATGCACAAACTAGCCCTCAAATAAATTTACATTCTGTGTTTAAAATATCCAATTCGAAGAAAACCATATCAAAATACAAGCATCCACAAATTTCTCTACATTCTCATATGCAGCAATACAAATATCATCTATAACATAACTTTATAATATTTCAGAAATCTGATTCAGAAATACATGAAATATGTAAGTTTCCTTGCAATAATATATATAAGTTCAATCAGTAAAGAAAAAAAAAACAGTCACTATGTAGATATGCTTTACCTGGAAACTTAAATATGTTCGCATATTGAAATCTCATAAAAAAAATTCCCGAATAAGAATGACCTAATCGTGAAAACACAATTGCTTAGTGAAATTCTCACACAATCTTCATCACAAAAATTTCCCAAGCCATTAATTTTTTGAATCAATAGATCCACCAAGAATCATCTGGTGACTACTATATTGTATTGCACTAAAAGAGAACAAAATTAATCGGTGTCACATATCATCAAACAACGCGCTATGTATTATCTTGTGCATACATGTGTATATATATTATATATCACTCGACTTTGATGAGAAAAGTGGCCATTATGCCACCACGCACCTTCTGCTTTCTGAAGTCGCCGCCGGAGGTTTTGCCGTTCATGGGCAGCGATGCGGTGGCGGTGCCGCGCTTTCCCGCGCTTTTTTTTTCCATTTGAGGAAACACGCGCCGATACGGACAATGCATATTGGCTTTACTATTTATAGTGCTGTTAAAATTTCAAGATAAGATTAGTTAAAAAAGGGTACTCCTATTTAATGCGTTGATTAAATTGAAATAATGCGACACAAAAAGTTATTACATCTAAAAATTTAAGATAAGATGTGTCCGATGGTCAATCCCTTTTAATACTGAGATAGAGAGTGTCTCATTTTACGTGGATTTATTTATTTAGTTTTGCATAAATTGGAAGGAAAAAAAAAATCAAAAGGTTCAAATACTTTTCTAATGTTTGAGATAATTATTTCATTAAAAGTAAATAAATATATATTTTCAATTTAAAAATATATCCAAAATACTCTTGCAGAAAATAAAATTAAAAACAGCTAGAAATATATCTCTTTATTTAGGAGTGCACAAAGAACCGAAAGAAGAATCGAACGGAACTGATGGTTTGGTTCAGCTCCAAGGTGGTTAGTTTCGGTTCTGGTTCTGAAAACTAAATAACCGAATTTTTAGGTTCGGTTCTGGTTCTTAACCATGTAAAACCGAATTGAACCAGAACCGAAACTAAACTGAATTTTTTTATTCTTATTATTTTTCTTTTATTAGTATTATATTTCTATTTATATATAATTTAAAATCCATAAGTCAATAGTTATCAAGTTATATTTTTAGGAGATATAATTTTGAAATGATTATTTCTATTTCACTAATAATACAATTGATTTTGAGTTTGTAGTAGTCAAGATACTCTATTTAATTTAGTTTATAATTATATTGTGTTTTGATATTTGTTTTTAAATTTTTTGAAAGGCAATAGAAGGAACTGGAGCCAAACCGGAAAAAACAAATTTGGTTTGGTTCAATTCTTGCATTAACGGTTCGATTTCAGGTCTCATTTTTAAGGAATCAAAAATGTGACGTCTCACATCGCCTGAGTATAGGTCTGATGATATGTTTATATGTGTATGTGTGTCTCGAATTGGTATGAAGCCTTTTGGGGGAAGCCTAAGAAAAAAATCGATCGAGTTGGGGCCAAAGCTAACAATATCGTACCAAGTGTTGGAGCGGGTTGTTACATATGGTATCAGAGTCGGAACTTGCCAGGAATTAGGTGTGGGAGCACAAGCCTGGGGGGTTACGAGGGGTGTTATAGAAAATAACTGTTCGGTTCCAGTTTCTGAACCGAACGGGACCATGTGCACCCCTATGTTTATTCTTTTAGTAAGGCCCCGTTTGGTAGAGTTTTTGTTTCTGGTATTACACAAGGAAAAAAGAGAAGCAAAAACAGTTTTAAAAATCTGATACCCCTTAACTTCTTTTAAACGATCTTCAAATGCCCAGAAGTTCTTCTAAGATTTTTATCAAAACACCGTTTAAACACAATTTTTTCCTCTAATAAGCCAAAAACAACTTCTAAAAAGTTGATCCAAAAAAGGTCTAAGCATAATAAGAGAAGTAAATATGAGAATAGAGTGAAAAATGATAATCATTTGTACTCTTAGCCAAGCTTAACATGCTAAGAATTTTTATGGCATTTTTTGTCATAATGTATGCATGCATGAATAATCCTAATAGTAGTAAAATATAATGTATGCATAATGATAAACAACAAAATAAAAAATGCATGATAATATATCAATTCTAGGAAAAAAATAATCAATATATTCTTAGAATGATACATATGAAGACATTTATTCTAAAGAGAACATACCACTTGATTTCCTAAGACTCGCATGCTTTTGAAAATCTAATGGTTTTATATAGATGTCTGTCAACTGAGAATCCGTGGATATAAACTCTAGATATTTCTCAGAACAAAGTCTAGGAAAAATACAATAACGATTATCAGATGTATGTACATCTCCCATAACACAATTTTCAAAAGAATCAATAATAAAACATTTATCGGAATAAATTAGCCTTTAGGCCCTTAACATAATAAACATCTTCTAATCTAGGTAAACCAGAACCAACAATTGTGCCCTTTCCTAAAACTTTAGATTTTTTTTCCATTACCAAAAGTAGCAATTCCAATATTACTAATCTTGAAATAACCAAACAATAACCTATTTCCAGTCATATGCCTAGAGCACCCACTATCAAAATACCATGAACTATAATCACATGCTCTAAGGGCAGTATTGGAAGCAAAACAATGTAGCTCACCTTTCTTAATTCAAACATGTCTAATTTTCGATGTTCTACTTGCCAAATTAGACAATTTTTTTACTTTTTCACCTGACACCCGAATTTGATCATGAACATTGGGTCTTGTTTGAGTTATCTGTTTCCTTTTTTATTTCAAAGTATTTCCTTTTAACTTTGAACAATATGGTTGAATGTGACATTTCACTCTATAGTGATGACATATAGGAACGAATCTTTGAAAAGCATTATTAGAACTCTTATGTTACTTAGAGGTAAAGGGAGGTTTACTCTCAACAAGTTTTCTAACATAAGACTGGACATTAGAATTCTTCTTCATAGGAGGAATGTTTTTTATATCATAATTAGCTTAAGACGAACTAGATGTTACTTGAGAAGTTTTAACAAAAATCATTTTGGGGGCAATATTTGAATTCATCGTTGTTCCTCTGAATCCTAAACCCTTACTATTTCCTACTAATTTACCTACACTCAACATATGAACAAGCTTAAGGGTTCCACTAGACCATTTATGAATAATTGAGTTAGCATCCTTCAATTCCTTTTCCAAAACCTCAATTCTCGTAAATTTCTCATTTATATCAGATATTAGAGTGGCTAATTCCTTATTGAGATCATTTACACTATTCAAATATTGTTTCCTATCTTTTTCAAACTTAATCAATTCTTCAGACCATTAAGCTCTTTGTGTCTGAAGTTGATTTAGGGAAAAGGTAGTATTAATTAAATCTTCTCTTAAGGATCGTCTTTGTAACACCCCGTTTCATTTTCCCTTTTTTCTGAATTATTCCCGATTTATTTTCGGTGATGACGTCACTTGTTCATGACGTCATGGTTAATCTGTGTATTTTACGAGTAGATTTTTTGCGTTTACGCTTGGATTCGATTACGCGACTTGACGATCATCACCTTAACAACTTTGTGGAGTACCGATGATGACTATGTGACTTGACAGTAACGTTTAGTAGATTCGGACTTGGTGAAACGTTTACGTGTGTTCTTGTTATCGACTACGTGATTGAGTTGTGACGATTGACAGCTAGTGTTATCGACTAAACGGATTTGTTTCGACACTTGACGCTTAGGGCTTTGACTCAGTGATTTGAGTTCGGTAGTTAGTGCTTTAGGGGTTCGACGTTTTTGTTTCCCCTGGTTATGGGGTTAGTACGTGCCTTATTTAGCTGACGTGCTTAGGAGTATTGATAGTTCTTTCGCTCGTTTTATTTATGTTTGTATATACGTGCTCTGTGTGTTGATGCCGCGTGTATTGATGTGGCATTAGGTGCCTATGTGCCTTAGTTGCTTAACTTACGTGCTTATGTGTATTTGTATTTCTATGCTCATTTTTCCATGTTTATACGTACGTGATAAGTGTTAATGCAATTTTGTTTAAACCTGTAGCGTTTAGTATTTCGACTAGACAACACGTTTGGTTTGTTCTGCATTTATGGTTTTGATTCGATTGGTTGGCGTCCTGTGGACTTACGGGTTCACGTGTTATTATTTGGAGGCTCCCAATATATTTTGGGATTATTGGGTATCCCATTTATTTTTCGAGTTCGCGTGATATACATTGCGAGTCAATTCATGATTTATTTTAGTTTATATCCGACTATATAGCCGAATTATTTATTCCGGACTTTATTAGTTATTTGGAGTACCGTGGGGTTTTCGGTGATTTAATTGGTGGATGATTTTTCGTGCCCCGGAGTTTTTATTTGAGCCCATATTATTTATTTGGAGTCCGGTGAATTTTTATAAGCTCACGTGTAATTATTTGGGTGTCCCCGGTATATTTTACGGGACTTATTTTATTTATGCGAATTTAATTATAATTATATATTCATGGGAATATGTATATATGCGGGTAATTAATAATTAAATAAATAAAATGTGGAATTATCATTGCCTAGTAATTAAAATATGCAATAATTATTATTTATTTGTTATTAATCAAAATGGGCAATTATATATATATATATTAATGGAAAATGGATATATATATAGAGAGAGATATAATATATGTCTTGGGGATTAAAGTGTGAATTGGCAAGACATGAGAGTCACACATGTAAATATGGGAATTGGAAAGTTATTTTAGTAATTATGAAAAATGGCAAAGTCACTTGTACAATTATGAAAAATTGGAGAGTTGTTAGTGTAATTTAGACATATGTATATATATATGAGAGAAATATATGGGAGCTATAATGTGATTATGGAGAAAGTGATAGTTACAATTGCAATTACTCCATAACTATATCTATATGTATTATGGGTATATCACGAAGCTTCTGTTTCACCATTATCATCAGTAACCAGCATTCCTCTCCTTCACGTCACACATGCAGGTAGTTGTCTTATCTCCTTTTCATCACAAACCTGTTATTCTTTGTGTTCACCATGGATCTGTTAGAGATAGAGAGAGAGAGAGACATCGAGAGAGACAGATTGAGAGGGAAATAGAGAGGGCGCGCACTAGGCACGACCTGGTTAGAAGTTGGAGTCGCCGGACGTGGCGACCCAGGTGGGGGTTAGCTCGCCGGAGTAACGGCGAGCTGGAGGACAGAGGCTACGTGCAGCAGCGAGCTCGCTGGAGCTGCTGACGACGCGTGACTATGGGAGATGGTGCGTTCCTGTAGGCGTTGACCAGGGTTTGACATGGGTGGTGGTTCGACGGTGACGGCGATAGCAGATAAAGGTTGATGGAGCTGGTAGTGACGGCCAACGGTGACGCGGTGGAGCAGATCGTTGGTAGTGATGATGAACAGTAGCGAGTTCAGACCGAGTTGGGTCGACTCAGTGGCGAGTCGGGCTCGGTTCGGGCTGATTTTCAGAGGATAGCTTGGCCTCGGTACCGTGTACGTTATATCCGAAATTGGTGCGAAAAGAATGATTTTAGGCATGGTTTTCAGTTTAGTTTTTTATAGATTTTTCCCGAATTATTTATCGACCGCTAATGGGTTTCAACTATATTGAATAGGATAGTGAGACGGTCGTTTTGACATATTTGAATTATTTTTCGGACGACTTTGGGTGGCGAGCACTCTTCACAACCGATACTGTTCATGGTGGGACTGTTTGTAAGCGTATATAATTAGGTGGGAATTTTACATATATATATATATATATATTTATATATATGCATATCTAACACTCACTAATAGTGCGTAGAAAACGTTAATTAATCATCGTTGTATGTTTATGGGTAAATAAAAATATTTAATTAAATTCCTAGTGATAGATGGGAATTTAGGAATTTTATAAAATTTATTAAATGCCTATAAATATATTAAAGGATGTTGGAGTTGGAAAATCCTTTGGAGAAATTAAATAAATTAATTCCCTTGAGAACTTGAATAAGTTATTTCTCGGAGAATTTAGAATGATTATAAACCTATTTAAATTAAATCGATATAGGTGGTTTAGTACCCCTTTGAGCTCGAAATAGGTTTATAGAAATTGTATATGGAAGTAAATCCGATTAATAAGTTTTCCCCTGTTGTAGATATTTGATTTAAATTAAAAATATGTTAGGGGGATTCACGAGAATGAGTGACGTTATAGACTTGATTTTAGTTACCGTGTTGATTTTCTCGTAAATTATAAAGAAATTAAATTGTGAATTTAATTGTCTAATTTTCCCTGAGGCGGATTACTTTGAAAACAATTATTGGGAATTAAATTAAAAGCATGCTGGCACATAAAAATCTATACAAATTGGGTAATTGAGAACTCAATTATTTCTGTGATATATGGAACTTTATTTACTATATAATTGAAATTGTGAAACATGCTTTGTTTGTGATTGTTTGGCTTTTATGCCGTGTTATTGAGCATATTAAATTCATATGGAGGCATTTTGCATTCATATAGCACCATGGTATATATATATATTGTTTCGGTGCACGTTGCATGCCTCAGTTATATCACGTACCTGTCTGGATCGTTTGGAATGTCGCAACAACTGGCCAGGGGTGGTATAGCACCCAGGGAGCTAGTAACTCTCAATTCTCCAGACATTTGGGGGTGAGGGCTTGGGCCTCACTTGCCGGCTCCCGAGCGGGCTTGTGGTCCCCGCAATTTCTTTAGCGACGCCCACCCTTCCTGTTGTGGGTTTATTGCCTCGGCAGTGAACGGTTTGGGATTCCTGGATATTTGTTTCCCCTCTAGCAGTTAGGGTTGCATTGGAGTTGCATTGGCATTGCATTATATTCACATTGAGCATTCATTCGTTTATATAATCGTTTGTGGATCTTTTATATTGTCGATATTTGCTGCTATTGAACTGATGGTAATTGTATATTCATTATAAATGATGGAGATTAACTCAATGTGAATAAAAGTTAAAGATTTTAAATTTTAAAAGAAAGGAAATGTAACAATGTTAAAACCTGGATTAGTGGAGCCACGATTGACATGTGTTCCAGGTGGTTACGTGAGCATAAATGGAAATAGGTTTTGGTAATTGACTGTCTCTCCTTGAGTTGGGCGTCTAGTTGCGTTGATTAACGCTTTACAGGGACTTAGTTGAGTCTATGATGTTCGGCCATATAGGCCTTCATAGTTGGTGAGTGGTACTACCACGGGTTGATGGTTAGACTACTTCGGTAGTGTGAGAAGCTTTCGAAATTCAAAGGTTACCCTAGGCTTATAAATCTTGTCGTCTCTCTATTTCAACTGTCGTTATTTATGGGTTGTGATTCTTTCCTCCCATTTGTAGAAGTATTTTTGAGTATTAAACCGTGGTTATTCCGGTACCTTGAAATCTGGGCCATGGTTTGGATCTTTGGGATCAAACCAGAGTTTTCTCAAAGTTTTGAAAATTTAAAGTTTTTTTGAATTTTTATAAATCGTGTTCTTTAATTACCCTGGTGCCCGTTGACTATTTTTGAAAGTCAGAAATTAAAAACTTGTTTCGTAAAATATGTTTAAATTCTTGGGACCAGGAGTACCGAATGCAAATTCGCTTTTGAAAGGAATTTTCGAAAATATTAATTGAAATTGTTTTATAAAATCGGTGAATTAGGGCACGGGTTGCCCCTATTCTAGAAATTTCAAGGTTATTTCGAGATCTCAGCATCGTAAAGGTCGAGAAATCTAGGTTTCTCCTAGCTTGTCGTCTAGGATTCCTTCCTGTGCCCGATTTTGTTTGGGCATTCGTTCATAATTATTTTTTTATAAATTTTTAAATAAATGTTAAAGGTCTTAGGACCAGATTTGAAAGAAGTTTAAAAGTGATTTTGAAATGGTTATCGGTTTGAACTCTAGTAGTTCTTCCTGTCCGTATAGTTATTCCTTGGGCTTGAGCCCGGACTTGTGATGTTGACTTACACACACCTAGTGTGATTCCTGTTGTTTCGGTTGGGGTCGGAGATGTTGGAACCAAATGAGATTTGACCGGGTCCTAACTTTTTCTTAAAAACCGGTTGAATCCTTCGGGGTTCAATATTTTTCTTTAAAAACCCGAGGACCATGGCATCTGTTTGGGACTAAACAACTCCAATACCTCGTTCTAGTGCCTAGATAGGCAGTGTGAGTTAGAGATAGTTCAGTTGGTTACCGAATCCGATGTGGAGATAATACTTTCCCTTCTTATGTTTCTTCCAGTGAACGGGTTGGTTCACTAGTTGTTGTACGTAGATGAATGGTTATTCCCTTTCGGTAGTCCTAAGGAGTGACCTATTTACCTCCTAGGAACCTTGAGCAGTGTGCTAGGTGCACGGTATGGTAGATATTTAGTCTTGTTGTATCTTTAGATGAGAGTGGAGTTCAGATTGTTTGTCTATAGGCCTAGGTGACAGGCTTAGTTACGTACATGACGTATATATATATATATATAGGTACGTAGATATATGTATTATTTATGTTTTCGTTGTTATGTAGTCCTTATGATATCCATAGTATATTTGAGGTTATTGATGGGGTCTCGGATTGGCGGGGTGCCATATGAGACGATTGACTGACCTAGGATATATGCATGCACACGGGATGATTAACGCTTTCTAGACGGCTATTAGTGTGATGTTTTGATATTATGGTGAGCCCCCGAGGTTGTGCTCACCCCCACACAGGTTGCAGGTTTGCAGGTGGACGCAACACGGCTTATGTTCGGCAGTAACGATACGGGTGATTTTGGACGGTAGTTTTGTTCCTCTTTCCGTAGTTACATTTGTGTATTCTCTCATTTTCTTGGGAGCCAGGTTGTTGGCAGATTCCCTTGTATTGTATTTATTATTTTTGAGGGTATCATTGTATCTGTTCGGCACTACCAATGAGTTTTCTGTATTTTCATTTGAGCTTGGTGGCTCAGTCGGTACTTTTTGTTTAGGGGTGCCTTTATATCTTTTCGGCATCACTATATGATTTTCTTTATAATTTCATTTGAGCATTTGGGGCTCTATTGATTTTAGAAGGGTTTTGGAGAGGTATTGGTGTTCTTTTCCATTACCTCGGCCCTAGTAGGTTTCTGGAATGTTGGGCTGCGTGCCAGTGCTTCTATTTCTGTTATTATGGGCAGGTTCTTTCGTTGTGTTGTTTTTGGGTTGTCCGGATGTTCCATTTACAAACGGAACTTTGCTGGATTTTCATCAGAATTATTTACTGAGTTTCTATCACTCAGGTGACATAGAATACTTCATTTTCATTCGTATTCCATGTATTTCGATGTTGTTGTTAATCTTGGTTGTCGTTTTCTATGACGTCATACCTCGGGATTTGCTGATTCTCCTGATTGGAGTCTCACGAATAACGAGGTGTGACAGTCTTTCCTTATCAACACTTTTAAGTTTAACTATACATTTTGAGAATTCTTGGCTAAGTTGTGTGGACTTTTCATAAAGTTTATTGTATGCATCTTCATATGAATCTCCACGATCTTCATTATCCTCAGAATCTTCATCTCCAGACATTGTTCATCTTGTAGCAACTTATTCAACTCCTTACTTTGTGTTACAAGTGCAATAAAATCCTTAAACCTATCATCCAAATTAGACTCAGCAAAATCACTAGATGTATCATCATCTGATTTATCATCGCATGTAACAGCTAGACCTTTTGTCCTTTTTAACTTATTAGCGCACTCCGTAACTATGTGGCCAAAACATTTAGGTTTCTTATTCTTAGGGTCAAACTTGTCATTTTGATCTTGGACTTTATTTTTATTTTTATAATCATATGATTTATCTCCAAATTTTTATCCTATAATCATTTCTTGACCACAAGAAGATTTTAAAAACTTATAAAATTGTTTCATAATCATGTCAAACTGTCTTGAACCACTATCACCTTCCTCATCAAACTCAATAGGATCCTTCTTAATAGTTATAAATGGTATGCTCTTCTCTTTTACATTGCTAGACTTATTAGGGGGATTTTTGAACATCTCCATCTCATAGGATTTAAGATTCACAACCAACTCTTTAACTTTAATCTCTTTAAAACTCATTACTTCTGAGATGACAGTAATCTTAGATCGAAAACGTTCAGACCTAAGAATCTTTTTTACTACAGTAATCTCAGGAATGGGCTAAACTAGATTGTGACAGTCTGTTACTATGTCATTCGGTCTAGTCTCAAAGTTTGCATAGACTTCATCCTCTTCCATCTTAAGCTGTTCAAATTGTGAGTTTAAATTTTGAAGTTTCAATTGTTTAACTTTCAAAGTTCCTTCATAAGTAACTTGTTGAATATCCCAAGCTTCTTTTGCATTTTCGCACGTGGCAATTCTCATAAACTCAATCGCGGTCACAACAGTGAATAAAGCAATCAAAGCTTTGGAGTTCCAATCTTCACTATTAATCTCAGCAGGAGTCCACTCGTTAGACGATTTTAATTTAGATTTATTCGTAGTCTTATCCGTCACAACGGGAGGTGAATATTCTACCTTTGCGGCACGCCAAGCTTTCTCATCTAAAGCTTTTAACAACGCTCTCATCCAAACTTTCCAATACGTATTAGTAGAGCCATCAAATAAAGGGGACCTAGTAACGGAACCTTCGTCACGAGGTACGTCCATCGTCTAAGTTCAAGATCTAACCTTAGGTCGTTAACCTAAATCAGTTAATCTATCAGGAAGTTGTAGAATAACAGGTGTGGGAGTTAAATTTCCTAAGCCTAGTTGTTGATAAACTCAGTAATGTAGTAGATTAACACTAACTCCTAAATCAATAAGAGCTTTTCCAATTTCTTGATCTCCTATTATACAGGAACTTGTTGGGGCTCCAGGATCTTTATATTTTGGAGGAGTAGTGTTTGATATTATTGAACTCACATGATTGGTTAGTACTATTTTCTTAGTATTGTGAGTTCGATTCTTCATTTTTTGCGTACATAAATCTTTTAAAAATTTAGCATAACCAGGAACTTGCTTAATAGCATCAAGAAGAGGAAGATTGATTTCCACTTGTTGGAAAGTTTCAAACATTTTTTGAATCTTTTATCCTTGTTTACTATAAGGAACATGATTTCTTAAGCGTTGTGGAAAATGAACTTTTGGTTCATAACTTGTTTTTCCTGTTTCTTTAAGTGGTATAAAATTATTTTGTGTTTCTTTAATAGGTTATTTTCCTTTAGAGACTAATTCATCAATCACATGTTCTTTATTTATTTCATCATTATTTTTTTTTCTTCGTCCTTTCTTCAAATTCCTCTTCAACCTTATTATCTATGACTTTTCCACTTCTGAGAGTGGTTATTGCTTGGATAGTTTCAATGGTTGGTTCTCCCGCAGGAATTACATGCTCTATCATATGTTGCCCTTTAAGGTTTGTTAATGATTGATTTGGAAATTTTCCTTCTTCCCTTTTATTTATAGAATTATTTATTTGCCCAATTTGGGTTTCTAGTTTAGAAATAGATTGGGAATGTGTATGTAGGAGTTGTGTACCATTTTTGAATTCGTTCAAGACACTACTGATTTCTTGTTCAAAACCAGGTGACCTCATATGTTGTGTATTATTTGGGTTTCTAAAGGGTGGTTGGTTAGGGTTTTAGTTAAATGGGCGAAATTGGTTAGATGGTTGATTAGATCTTTGGTTAAAGGTATTATTTTGAGTCTTGTATGAGAAGTTAGGATAGTTTCCCCAACCTGGGTTATAAGTATTTGAGAACGGATCGTTATTCGAGTTGGTGAAAGTAGCGTTAACATCCTCAGTGATAAACTATGACTCTTGTTGCATATAAGGATAAGTATTAGCAAGTGTGAATGATTAGCGCACACTGAGCAGACTTATTGGATATAATTGGTTTGAGTATTTCTCATTAATAGATCAAACTTTTTATTTAGCTCATCTACTTTTGAAGTAACTTCATTTATCTAACTAAGTTCAAATGCACTATCCGTTCTTTTAGGATTAGACATGATAGTTCGTGGTGCTTTAATGTCCGACATATTTTGACGGGAATCTTCACTAAGATTCTTGAAAAAATTCCATAAAAAGTCTACAAATTTTTGAGTAAAGGTACATCCACAAGCTGCATGAACTATATTTTTATGCCCCTCCCCTAGTCCTATATAGAAACTACGGACTAGCTCATGTGTTAGAAATCTGTGGTGAGGGAATTTTCGTAATATTTTATTAAATCGCTCCCAAGTTTCATAGAATTGCTCACCAGATAATTGTGTAAACATTAGAATAGTTCGTCTAGTTTCATGAGTTTTTCCTACAGAGAAGAATTTATGCAAAAATTCTTTTTGAAGCTTTTTCCAGTCAGTTTTAATATCAGCTGATATAGTTTTGTACCATACTTTAGCTTTATTTTTTAGGGAATGAGAGAATAATCGAGTTTTAAATTCATCATTAGTTTGTCCACTCATACGTATAGTAGAACAGACCTCTAAAAATTCATCTATATATTGATAAGAATTTTCATGAGCATTTCCATGAAATATAGATAACATATTAATTATTGTTGGTTTAATTTCAAAACAATTCGCTCCATCAGGTAGTGAGATTTCTAAAGGTGATGTATAATCTAGAAGTGTATAGAAATCTTTAAAAACTGCAGCCTATGTCGCGACTGCGTTATTAGGCATGTTTAAATTATTTATAGTATTTAATAAATGATTTCTTTTGTTTATTCGGTATGTTCGATCAATTTCAGGGTCAAAAAGCCTCAAGGGGACTATTAATCGAACGACGTCCAAGCATAAACAATAAACAAGAATAATATTAAATAAAGAAGCAGCAAATTGCAATATTTGAATAATGCACTAAGAAATTTAAATGAATAAATGATTATTTTATTATTATATATTTATTTAAATATAATTTATTTATTATTTATTTATATATATTATTTATTTATTTATTTTGTAAATAAAATATAAATGTAAACAAATTTGCTCAAAATCTAAATATATATTTTATTTTCGAAAAAGATTATATTTTGATTTTTTTATTTTTATGATAATAAGATATATATGTATATAAATCTGTAAATATTTTTTTCCTTTTATAAAAGATTATATTTTTATTTTTTTGATATTATTGAGATATGGTTCAATGTATCTGTCTTGTTTTCAATATTTTTGTACGAACACAATATTTCGATCGATCTCAAAGTCAACCGATTGATCAGAGTTATTACCGGACGATAGGAGAGTTCTTCGATCAATCGCTACAACTTACCGAACGATCGCTGAAAAACCCGATCGATCAGGCACTAGAGTCCGTGAATTTTCTAAAAACCTGTAGTTTCGGCAGTAAGTTGTCTCTCCAATAAAAATTGCAAAAAATTAAAAAGAAAAATTAAAAATTGATACAATAATTCAAAAAACTTCAATATAATAATCTAAAATATCCGTTTGATCCCCGGTAACGGCGCCAAAAACTTATGATCGGTTCCATATGTGTGAAAATAATAGTGTTAAAAATAAGAAATTAGCACGATCTAGTTTTAACCTCTCATTCGTAACTACGCGAGTAGTATATAGTATAGTTGGGTAGAGAGGGTATCAAACCACATATATCAAAGTCGTATTTTAAATAATTATAAAGTAGCAAATTGAATTATATTTATAAAAGTTGTTTGATTAGTTTGTTTGATTAAACTACTAAACATAAAATAAAATAAATATAATTGTTTTTGGTTTCACTCAAGATAAACAAATCTAGGGTTGAATTTCAATTACACCATTAACCTTATAATGTATTCATTTAATTATATTATTGCAAGAAGGCGATACAACTTATATAAATCAAACTAGTAACGCTATAAGCAGTTGCCTAGTCCCAAAAAAGATGCAATCGATTTGTATTCTCTACATCCATCTGTAATTAGTATGATTGTTGTATGCATTTATACTACAACTACTCCTAAAACATTAAATTAAAAAACACGCTAACAATCATCTTCTCTAAGCATGGATTGTGTAAACCTAAGACTTTATCATGCCAAATAAGTACTATTATGTAGAAACCATTATTTAAACATTAGATTTCTTGCCCTTAGTAAAAACATGGCTGTTCAATATAAATCATTAATTCAGTCTCAACTGAAGTAAAGAATTAATAAATAAATCTTATTTAGGTGGTCTTGTTCGGTCTCTCACTACATAATCATCATATAAGTGTCCTTCATTAAATTCCCCCATTTGCAATAAAAATAAATAAAAGACTACATTACTCGGCTAGAGTTTCATTGGAAACCCTAGATACTGACTAGCCGCTCATGGAAATAGGAGACTCCATTGTTGATGTAGCCGTCATCTTTATGATTGGATGGTTGGTTCTTGAGTTCTTAAGGAAGGGAGCCTCTTTATGAACAATGATATGAAAATACGTTCCTAAGATAATTCAGAGATATTTCCAAGATATCTTCTCTTCATAAATTCCACCTATATTTATAGACAAAAGTTGGTGCAGATATGACATGTTCCTTGCTTACACTCCAAGAAATCTTAGGGACTAAGAAATAGCGTTGAATGGACGATTCTACCCCGTGATATACTTGTACACAAAGTCAGAATTCTGCAGCGAAGTTTTGCACATATTCCAAGTCGGCTATTTTCAAACGATCGAAGTCTCCACCGATCGATTGGTGGCTCCTAATTTTTAATATTTATTTAATCCGTGAACTTCCTTGCTTCAGCCACTTGTACTCTGTTTTACTAACTTGTACCTTGTTGATTTGAGTGCAAATATCTTTTAAGTGTTGCTCCAAATTTAGCATATTTGCTAAAAAACCAGAATTAACTCATTTTTGCATTAAGGTCCTGAAAATATGTTTAACACGCAATTCGCATAAAAATACCAAATTAATAAAACGAATAGACTAACAAGACATATATTAACGCCCAGAATATCAACTATTATAATCTCATTATATGTCATTATAAACAAATGTTCTTACAAATAAATTTTACTTATACTTCTTATGAGAAATCTATATTTAATTGATATTATTAAAAGTTAAAAACAAAGTATTTAAAGTTTTTACCAAATAGATGGGTGGTGACTGGTGAGTGTAATTTATTCAAATAAAACAAAAATCATTTTATCCAAAAAAATGAAAACACCAACCCAAAGGGTATTGTGGTAAATTAGATATTAAAGTAAACAAAATGTGTGTTCTAATTTTTTAACTCAACTCCATATGTTCCTATCTCTCTCTACAATTTCTTCCCAACCTTATCTCTGTAATTGATCGGCTCAGTACGTCGGCTAAAAATATGCTTAAAAATATACCCTAAATACGACATCGTTTTGCCTATCGCAAGCGTACGAGTCAGTTCGTAGTATAATATAGCTTGAGACATGGTTTATCGATCCCACATAGACTAAGTCGTACTCTAAATTTTAATAAAATAATATTCTTGAATTGTAATGATAGTTTGATTTTGATTTTTGATATTAAACTAATTAAATAAACAACTAAACTAAATAAAAACAAGTAAAAATAAATTGAGAACATTTAATAGAGAAAAAGTCTATGGCATATCTAGCGCCACCACTAGCTTTGTAATGTAAACAAGTTATTGATTTTATTGTGAAAAGGGAGAGACATCTCCTACAAATTAGACTAGTGTTATTGTAAGCGAGCTTCTAATCCCCATTAAAGGTTACATTTAACTGAGCTCGGCCATAATTCATCTGCGGATCAAACATGATTTAGATATGCCATTACCCTATACTACTCTTACTTGCATTAAATTAAAAACACATTCATTTCATATTCCTTTAGCATGAACTGTCTAAACTAAAGTTTCATGTTTTAAGTACCGTTATATAGATAACTAACAACCTAACTTTCAGAGTTCAAACTCGTAGCAATTAGGTGCAGTTGTGCAAGAATTAACATGAAATCAACCTAGAATAGATAAAATGAAAATTATTATTTAAACATGAAGCACAAATATTTTGTCTACATAACCATTATAGGACTGCTAAAACAACAAATGTTTTTATTCTTGTTCGAAATTCGCCCCATGTGTCTTGGTTGCTTCCGCTTGTCTCCAATGCAATTATTTTGTCTTTTTAACTTCCTTTTAGTATATTTTTGCACCTTATTTTACCTCGGCCTTAGTTCTTGAATGGTTATGAGCTAGTACTTCAGTTAATTCACCGGATTTAGCTCGTTTTACACATACCGAACTTAAAACATGCTTAAACATACAAATCGCATAAAAATACCAAGGTAGTAAGATATAGAAACTAACAATACCGAATTAATCGCCTAGAATGTGTAACATTCGGCTCCTAACATAAATTTCTCTCTATCTATATAATCAATCGGCTATGGCCGATCAATCCCAAAACCCTTTATCAAAAACCCTAAAAATTTGATCAAACCTTCTTGGAATCTTCAAACCCCTTCCAACAAACACTTAGGGCCCGTTTGGAAAGGGGTTTTTCTGGTCTTGTCTTGTCTAGTTTTGTATGGTTTGGTTTTGTCTGGTCTTGTTTTGTCTGCGTGCTGATATGAAACTCTGTTTGACAAGCGATCTGGTCTTTCAGGTTTTGTCTGAAAAACTAAAACAAAATCATGTTTGGCAAACGGTCTGGTCTTTCAGGTTTTGTCTGAAAAACTAAAACAAAATCATGTTTGGCAAACGGTCTGGTCTTTCAGGTTTTGACTGAAAAACTAAAACAAAATCATGTTTGTCAAACTGTCTGGTTCCAAATAATGATCTGGTCTAAAACTGATTGTAAATATATTGGAATATAATAGTCTTTATTTTGTAATAAACTTAAAAAATAATTAAATCAAAAATATATAAAATATTTTATACATAAAATAGAAAAACAATATATAAAATTCCAAAATAATCTAATAAAATTTAAAATATATATAAATTCGAAAACACTCTAATAAAATTTAAAAATAATATATAAAATATTTTATATATAAAATTACAAAAATAATATATAAAATTCCAAAATACTTCCCTAAAAAAATTAAAATATATATATATTATGAAATTTTTTATATAATTGATTGAAATTTTTGATATAGTTATGAATTTAAAATAATTTCTAAATTTTAAGGTTAATAATTTTTAATGCTATATATTATTAAAATTTCACAATATATTATTTTAACATTTTATATATTTTTTAACTTTTTATATGTATTTTTTATATCCTAATTTTATATATGCATACAGGTGAAAAAATTATAATATTTATTATAATTACTTTATTAACAACATGAGCCATACTCCATGGATTCAAGTCATTGTAAAAATCTCAGTTCCACCAACTTTCAAATAACCTTAAACTACATTCCCACATTATAAGGTCAATCAAAACATCAGGTGCCTCTAACGAGTTTTGTGCATTTCAAGTATGAACTGTGTATGTAAAGATGTCGTTAGCAATTTCATTACGCATTGTGTCCATTTGATTATAGCGTGAATTTGAACCAGGATTGTCACCCATATGGTCCGCATCAATATCAACATCAATATTGTCAACATCATCAAAATATATATCCGGTAGAGACTGCATCCTAATGAAATTATGAAGCGTACAACAAGCTGTCACAATTGATACTTGTACCCAGGCATTTGCTTCAATATACTAAACCTCATCTTTAGCAATCTGAAACATCGCTCAATGGCATTTCTCAACGCAGAATGCTTGTAATTAAATGCTTCCTCTTTGTTGCGTGGATTTCTACGGCTCCTACGGAAGTCTTGCAAGTGGTATCGATAGCCCCGATACGGTGCCAAAAAACCCGGGCGATTTGCGTAACCAGAATCTACCAGATAATACTTCCCTGTATTGAGTGGACAAAAAAAAAATTACCCTTCAAAATAAATTTAATATACTTTTCTAATATTGTATGCAGGATATACCGTTAATTGCAAAATACCATCTGGTGGATTTGGAAATCCAAGCGTTTCGTCTACCAAACACTCATTAAAAATGTGTGAATCATTTGCAAATCCTTCCCAACCTGCTAGGACAAATGTGAACTTCAGATCGAAAGAACACACTGCCATGATATTTTGGGTTGTATCGCCTTTTCTGGAACGAAATGGTGTTTGTCTACGCAAAGGGATTTGTGCATGGATGTGGGTGCCATCTATTACACCCACACAATTTTTAAAATAGGGCCAAAATTTTGGGTTCAATCTAATCTCATCTGGGATGGCAGTGAAATCGGGTGGAACAATAATTTCCGCAGCCAGGAGTTGAACATAATCTAACAAATTATGGAAGTGTCGACTAATCGTTTCTGTTGAATGCTGAAATCTTTCAGCCGACACCTGGTTTCTGATATTATGGGATAAAGTAAGTAAGAAAATACCTACTTGTTCTAGTACAGTTACATTTCTCGATTCTTGAAGCCCTAATAGTTTTAGCCGCTCACATAGAGATATGAAAACTTGTGGAGAAAGCCAAAAATCTTCGTAGCAACGTGTTTCGCTATTGATGATCTCAATTATGTAATTGTGACCACTTAATGCTGAATTTCTACATGGAGTCGGGTTGCCCTGTATCTCATCAAGATACTTGAAGACTTTATGCATTATATTAATACACTGTTCCACTGTGTCATTTCTCCAGAGCAAGTGATGAACCGGCAAACAGTTATCCATGTTTCAATTACTCTGGCAATTTTTCAGATATCAAATAGATATTGTGAATGCTTCCGCAAATCATTTAACTCATAACTACAATTCATTTAAAAATATTTAAATTTGAAAAAAATATATATAATTTAAAATATATATATATAATTTGAAATATATATATAATTCAAAAAAAAATTATTTTAAATTCAAAAATAAAATATAAAATCGAAATTATATATATAATTCGAAATAATATAAAAATTCAAAAATAATATACAAAAGTTCATGATAATAAAATATGAAATTCTAATTTTTTATATTACATTTTGGTTAATAAATTTCTCAATATCGAAATATATATATATATATATATATATATATATATATATATAACTTGATAATAATATTTAAATTTTGAAAATAATATATAAGATTCAAAAATAATATATAAAATTCTTAAATAATATATAAAGTTTTAAATATTATTTTTATCTACAAAATTGGAGTGCTTTATATATTTTTTCAAATTTTTATATATTATTTTTGAATTATATATATATTTAGAATATGTTATATTATTTTTTACTTTTATATATGTTTCCTATTTTTTAATGTTTTTTGATTCTTATATATAAAATTAGAATTTACCCATAATAAATTTATATATTAAAAAAATATAAAAAATACATAAATAATATATAAAATTAGAAAATGTTCTTATAAATTTACCAATAACAAATTTATAATAACAATAAATATTTTGTTCAAAAATAACTCATAAACTATTAAGAAACTCGAATATTGTTTTACGCATGCTAAATTAAACAAAAATTTCTATGAATTATAAAATTTAAAAAATTTAAATACAATAAACATGCATAATATCTAAGAATTAAAAAATTAAAATCAAATACAATAATAATAACATATTTACCTGGAAATAATGCATGAACTCTGATTGTATGCAGGATATATTGAATGTCCTTTCTTGTTACTGAATTCCATTATTTTTGAAAGGCAAAGTGTTGTATTAATAGACAACACTCCTTCACACTATGCATGCTTGTGAGTTCACAGTACATACTTGTGACTTTACAGTATGGCACGAATTTTCTATGTCATTTGCATTTATCTAACATTATTGGAGGTTTGGATGATTCCAAGTTGATTGATACTTGTGTTTTGTTGTGTACTTAGTTGTCCTTTTTGTATGTCCCAGCCTTTATGTTCCAACAAGCTGTCACACTGCTTCAAAGTGTGTATATTAAAACTCACAAGTGGAGCAGTTCTGTACTCACAAGTGGATTTGTTCTGTATTGGCTTAAAAGTTGGTATTTTGTTCCATAAATTCACTACATATTAAAAAAAAATTGCAACAGAAAACATGTCATGCCATAGATATAAGTTCAAATACCTGAATAAAATACAAACCTCCGAAGCAGAAATAAAACAATGTTTGAAAAAACGTAGACACGTGAATCCAAATTAAAACATAGTCCATCATTAAAAAAATAAAAATAAAACAATCATCCGAAGCAACCCCACATAACCTAACAGTCATGTGGATAAAAGATTCCGAATCCACTTCCTCTGATTTGCATAATCCACTGCCAAAAAGAATTCCCTCCACTCCAAATCGGCCTTCAGGGTGTGAATGTCACGCCCAAAATTCCTAGGACTCCGAAACCCGAGCCTAAGAGCTAAGGGAGTGATTGCGGAAGTAAAAAGAAATGAGAACCAACGACATTCAATCATCAAATACCCATGAAAGGGTAAAATGATCTGATACCACGCTGTCACGCCCCTAAGATTCCCGAAACTCAAATCTAGAGAATCAGCGAATCTCCAAGGGATGACGCTAGTCAAGCGACTACTAGAGTCAACAACAACAAAGAGACACATGGAATAACAATAAAAATATACTCCATGTCAAGTAGAATGCTAGAAACTCACTAGCATCCTCCAATACCAACTGACACGCTCCTAAATTCCTAAGACTCCCGAACAGGGACATCCGAGGAATCCAAGATGTGATCCTTAATACAAATGACCAACTAAGACATCATTAACCGTGAAAACATATGGGTTAATGATAGATACGGTATATTTCATACCCAAATGGATAATAAACTAAGCAGCGGAATCTAACGAAAATCCGGCAGAGTTCCGTTTGTAAATGAAACATCCGGATACACAACCACAACACAATAACCTGCCCAAAGCAATTCAATAATCACAATGGCTTCCAAGCCCCACATTCATCAATCCTACTAGGGCCGAGGTAGTGGAAAGAAACCAAAACCCCTCCAAACCCTCTAAAATCAACAGAGCCACAAATGCTCGAATAGGAATACAGAAGAGCACCTAACTGTGCGAAATAGATACAATACATCCTGAAAGAATAAATACAGGAAATAAAAGATACATCAACAGGGATATGCCAACAGACTAGCTCCCAAAAGAAAATACATAACAATCCCATAACAATGGGTAGAGAAACTGAAAGTGGATACCTATCGTCCCCAAACCCAGTCGTGTTGCAACCGTAACTGCATCACCCAACGCAACTCCAAAACCTGTAACAAGGAAACAAAAGAAAGCTGCCGTTGCACTGCATCCTGCTCATAGCCGTATATTTCCTGCAATCTGGCGTGGAATACCAGGGGGCGAATGAAATTCCCCTGTGAGCAAATAAGCTCAGTGGGAAAAGATACTCTAACTACCACATCCTCTGGCAGTTTAGGTAATGCTAAACTATCTAGCAAGATATATATATATAGCCCAACTAATCCCATCCACGCAAAACTCAAGGCACGCTCATATACTACCGTACGTAAGTATATAACGGAAATATATATATATATACAAGTATACATGTATAAGTATGCCACCTGAATCTACAAGGTACAACTAAGGCTCATACTCCAAGTAACCATACCGGTAGCCTACACTACTCTCACCAACGTACACTAGGTACACGATACTAAGGTCCAGTCTAACAAATCACCAAATTACTCACAACACAATTCAGAAGATCCAACCGAGGAGATCACACTCACCTCTAATATCCACAAGGAAACAAAATCCACCAATAGTACCAAGGAAGGCTCAAATCCTACACCCCGATAACACAGGAAGGAGAATACCCACGTCCTTGCGTACTAACACAACCATCATCAATATATATATATATAACAAACCTCATTCCATTTCTAGAGAAAATGCACCTCTCAAGTACTGGGTCACTTCAATTATATCACTTCCTCAATACCATGAATCACATCACCACATTAACCTCATAACACTATCATCAATGGGTCAATCACATCACTAACACTCTCACTGTAGGTGAGGAAAACCACACAATCAAGTCACTATGAGTAGACGAACTCAACTCACGAGAACGACCACCTAAAGGTCACCAAAAGAAGGCAAAGAGAAGGAATTCCCAATGCTAACCAACAGCTAACCAAGACAACAACGTCAAGGTTAAGAATAATCGAACAAGGAAGAACACCACAAGTGAACAAGGAAAGAACACCAAAAGTGAACAAGGAAACCAAAAACGAATGGCCGAGAGTGGGAGTAATAAAAAGATGAATCCCAGAGATTCAATAGTTTTTAAGAAAAATGTTTTCAAACTCGAACCAATCCATTCGGTATCCATGCCCCTAACGTAAGAAAAACTCCTATCACCTAGGTGGTGATACCAACAACCAAGAAGAAGTGAGAGGCAACACTATATGTGTGCACTGAACAACACCAAGCCTCGTAACCGAGACTTAGAATGATCCGAAGAAAAGGAGAAACAGGAAATCCCCTTTCAAAACACTACAGGTCGAGATTTTGAGAAAGAAGTCTCAAAATCTCATAATCATCAAGACAAGTAATAAAATAGTTTTCTTTTAGGAAACCACACATTAAAAATGACCGTCTTGCCCCCGGTCTTCGTCAGTTGCCATCACTGGCTTTTACAAGTTGAAAATCATCTCAAAGAAGATCTCAAGATTATTTTATAAGTATTAAAACTTTTCATTTTTACGGGGGTAGGCGAAAACAGGTTTTTCCTTTTAAATACAAAGAGTTTATTTTAAAACTTAGAAAACATCGTTTTCGAAATGACAGCCACATAAGAATGAACACCACTACAAGGATTCCTATAATGTCCCGAAAGGACAATAAAGGAAGAACAACACGTTGGACTCACGGAAGACAACCATCCGTTTCCAACTCCACGAAATCAATGATGACACAAGGAAGAGGTTCGGCACCACGCCGTAATCAACAACTCAAGGAGTGACATAGAAGTCAACGATATGTACTAGCGTACAAATACAGTACAAGAAATGCTTAGGAGAATGAACTAAGCACGAGGAACAACCCTACCGTACTCCAAGTACTTAATGAAATCGCCTCAACTACAACCTCTTCTAACCAAACCAAAATCTCAAATACAATTTCATCACCCACCTTCTCTAAGGCCTCAATTCATAACTGATACTAAAATCAATCTCGAACAAGGTCACACAGCTAACCAAAATCACCAAACTACTAACCACAATCACAAGGCTACTAATCACAATCACAAGGCTACTAACCACAATTACAAAACTATTAACCACATTCTCTAAGGCATTACTCCACATCAACTCAACCTCAATCTACAATCCATCTCTAACTTCAACTAATCACAAAAGTCGCCAGACCAATATACTTAACCTCCCCTACGGGCACAAAAGTATACAACACAAGTATAAGGATATACGCCTCGTTTATACTTTAATAATTACTGCTTTTAATTCCCGTTTTCACATTTATCACTTTCAACTGAGCATTTTATAAAATGAATTCATTTTGCATATTCATAAATAATCATGCTCCAACATATATATATACATATCAATAAATCACATGATGATATGCAACGCACCGTACTCACAGACCGCCTGTGGTACACACACAAAAAAACACACCCTACCAAAGGGTCCTGGATCATTCTCCACCATTCCCCTAAGTCTGCAGGCTCACTAGGGAATGTGGACTCATCGTACCGTTCTTCCCAAGTGCTTTTGACACTTCACACTTTTAACCAAGGAAGACGTCTACCCACGGCCCAGCCGTGTCACATAGGGCCTTGGACTATGTGTCATCCCCCTATCGTCTCAGTTTCTCAGAAGATTAGTTCCGCGGGAAGCGAGAAGCACCCCCTGACCAGTTGTTTCGACGATCCAAACACAAACGTCTACTCGTGCCCCACGCACAAAGGAAGTAGACCACACCAAATGAATCTCTCTGCAAATGGTGAAATCATGCAATACATGCACCAACACCCATGTCTCACAATACATGGTGTACACAAATAAATCATGTCCAACATAAATATGTCATGCATCATATTTATGAAAATACCCACATGGTAATATATAAATCTCATAATCTCTGTACATGCTTTTAAAAAATATATTAAAGCATTTAAATCATATGAAAATAATTTCATATACCATTCATGTTCTCCAAAAATATATTTTCTTTAATTCTTTAGAAAATATTTCATTTTCAATTAACATGCCTTTTTAAAATAATTTAAACAATTATTTCACGTATACCAGAAGGATCCTAGCATATCGTCTAATCTTTTCGAGTCTCTAATAACCCATTTAAATTCGTAAGGGTTTCTAAGCCGTCCATTCTTATTTAATTTAAATAAGAATATTATTTAATCACATAGGAATAATTTAATAAATTTTCTTAAATTAATTCCTAAGCCCCATCCTGATCCTAAACAATTTATAGATATTTAAACTAGCAATTTAATATATCTATAATAAATTAAATAAGGGTTTTGCACCCCTAAACTACTTCAATAATACGGAGTGAGAAATATAATTTCCCACCTAATTATACGTTACCGAACAGTCCGAAACATCACAGTACCGGCGCCCGAATATGAAGCCCGCCGACCAAAATCGTCCAAAAACTATTTCGAATATATCGAAATGTCCGTCTCGACAACCTATACGATATATACGAAGCCCATTAATAATCGGTTAATTAATTGGGTTAAATCTAAAATACCCAAACGAAAACTATAACCTATAAATGCGATTTCCGAGCAAACCATTCATCCTAAAATCACGAAATTAATATATGACGAATACTACGTAGGCACGAAACTACTCACCAAAAATCGGCTCAAACCGATCACCGGAAGGTCGCTGAAAAATTGGCCGAAGCCCAGCCAAACCACCCGTGTCGTGCGGACTGTTCTGCCCCTGCACGACTGCGCCACCAGCCACAGCTCCTCGCCGACCCTGCGCCGCCGTTCAGCCCAACCGACGACCACCGCCAGCTCGCCGCCGTTGCTCCCGCTCCAGCCGCAGCTGCTGCTGCGGCAAACCTCCATAACCGCGCCTCACTCAGCCGACCGTTCACTCTCTCTCTCTCTCTCTCGCCTGACCGACGACCATGGAGGATGGAGAAGCCAAGGTTGTCGCGTGAAGGAGAGGATGGAGTGGTTGTACCAGGTTTCATGTAGAGAGAATGAGAGAAATGGTCTGTGGTAGCAGGTGAGGAGAAGGTAGCGTATACATGTATACATATATATGTACTATTTGCAAAAACAACCCTCTACATGTCAATAATTGCGAAATAACCCCACTTCAATATATATATATATATAATTAATTATATATATATAATAAGTCCCAACAATTACCGGAACGCCCAAACATAATTTCGTAAGCCCGAAAAAAATAACGGGACGCCCAATTAAATATATCGGGGTTAGGAACTCAAACGTCGGAACACCTAACAAGCCCGATCCAATTAAAAGACGTCGTCATCCAATCGAAACACTAATCATTAAACGTCGAATCGAAACCGCGTAGTCGAGAATAAAAATTCGCGTAATGTCGTCCAGTCGACTTTAAAACTAAACGCGAAAAATTTACAGGTATCAAATACCAAAAATAAACAATACGTCATAACAAGTGACGTCATTATTGAAATTAAATTAAAATTAATTTCAGTAAAAAGAATAATAACACGGGGTGTTACAGTGAAGAACCTTGAAGTAAACATTGTCGTCCAAGTCCATTGTCTCCAAGATATTATTACACTCGATAAGCATCTGAGCAGGAGTTTTTTGGTAGAACGGGATGGAGAGGATGCCTCTTGTTCTTTGTCCACCGATCGTGAGGTAGGAACTGTTGATGATTGTGCCTTCATTGCTGCAATGACTTTGTCGGTATTTTGGACGGTAACAGAACCGACCTTTTCCAATGCACGTTCGAGAATTGAAACAACTTCCGAACTAACCGATGATATTTTTGCTTTCTTGCGACTAGGTTTGGGAGATGGAGTGAACTCATCAACTTCTTCATCATCGTCACCCAAGTTTGTGTAAGCTGGTGGAGGACGAGAGGATGAATCAGTACATGATGGGGGTACCCTAGCCGAAGACTGAACATACTTCCCAGTGGCAACTCCCTCTCTGAATATGCCATCTAAAGCGTGATAATAAGGAAAACTTTTATTCTTGAACTTCTTTAGATCCTACAACATAAATTTTAATACTCTGTCAATAAAATAGCCAAATTGTGTATACTTTTTCTATAATGCATATACATGTGATGACAGTGATGACAGTGACAATCTAGTAGGGGTTTTCGATACTTTGTCCACTAGAGAAACAAAATCAGATTAACTCATGAACCATATGTTGTTCCAATGCCATCAATATATAAGTAAGTTGTATATTCTCTTGAGTCAGCACCATGTCCAAATCCTCAAAATCCTCAAAAAGATTTGAGATTTATAGTACTCACCTTAGGTATAGTTGCCCAAATCTCTTCGTCAAGAATGACTATACTCGTATTGTGGTCATAGCCAGTTATGCTATATTTCAATAATCTGTCAAAAAGCATCCACTCCTCCCTCAAACGTTTTTGTTTCTGCTTCATTTGTTCCATGTCCCATTTATAGCCTATGTACTCGTTTATTACACGCCACAAGTTATGTAACGCCCCACGTTTTCCTTTCACTTTTCTGGAATTCTTTTCCATGTGTTAATGTTTTGCGACGTCACTTATTCATGACGTCTTGTGTATTCTCGGTACGAGTAAATTTTTCGCGTTTAAGTTTTGGACTTAGCGGGACGACTTTGTGGTATTTCGTTTCCGGTTTTGTGGATTTGAGTATCGCCAACGACTACGAGGGTTCGTGCAACGTTTTCTCATTGGAGCTTCGGCAATCGTGTTACGTTCTCGAAAGTTCTAACCCAGTTTAGTGTAGACGTTCGGTGTAGAACTTATATGAAATTCTTGTTATATTTTAGTGTTGTAACTAATGAAAATTATTAGAAACGATTTCGGGAAAGAAATGACCTAGGGGTATATGAGTAATTTCATATTTGGAGCAATTAGTGAAAATTGTAGAGAATTGGCTAAGTGTTGGTGTATGGATGGCATAGTGGTAATTAGAGAGGATGACAAGGGGTAGAAGGGTAATTAAGAGGCTTGATGACACTCTTGTAATTAACCCCAACTTTGGCATATTTTGGTCATTTCCACATTTTATGTGTTGTCTCATTCCTAGCCCTTGATCTCATTCTCCCATCTTTGTTTTAGACCCTTAGATCATAAGGCCTTGTTTGGTTGGCACTTAAATGGAATAATCCATTATTGTTGGTCATCCACTTGGCAAGACTTTTTGTCAACCATTGGATGATTAATTATTTCCCATCTTCATTCTAGGCCCTTGGATGATAAGGCCTTGTTTGGCAAATTAATGGGTTTTGTGATTTGTGTAATAAGTCTTCCACTTGGCAAGACTTATTTCTAGCCCTTGGATTCATTTCCTTTTCCCCATCTTTATTATGGAACCTTGGATGGTGAGTGGTGTGAGTGGAGAATCTCTACATATGGCAAGTCTTCCACTTTGCAAGACTTCATCTTCTTCTTCTCCATTTTCTCTCATTTTCTTCCTCTTTGTTCTTCTCCACTTATGGGTGGAATTCATCACCCTAAGTTGGGATTTTGGTGTGGCCATCAACATAGAAGAGGTTCATGGTGTCCTTTTCTTTGGTTAAGCTAAATATGGGTAAGTGTTCTTCATCCCTTGTGTGTTTCCATTTCAAACCAAGTTAGGGTTTCTTGTTATAACCACTAAATGTTTCTTGCTCTCTTCTTGTGTTGGAGCTTGATTCATGGTTAGGAGGTCATGGTGAAGCTTTCCACCGGTTTACTCCTTGGATTTTGGTTGAGGAAGAGCTAGGATTTCATGGGCTTTGCTTGGTGGTTTTGGTGGTTTGCTCTTCAAGAGGTAGGGGGAAAACTTCCTAACTAGCCATCTTGTGATTGTGTAATAAGATAAATTGGATTCTAGGATTTCTAGCATTAAAATGAAATTTGCTAAGTATATCCTTGGAAATATGAAGTTAGGGTTATAGCATGTTATATGACTTAACCTTTGTGTATAGAGTATTTTTGATAGTATTGAATAGGGTTATGAAGCATGCTAGCTAAGTGGTTGTTCTTGAGATTTCTTATATGCAAGTGTGCTTGTATGCCTATCTATATGTATATATATATATATATATATATGTGTGTGGGTATTGTGGTGTGTATGTGTAAGAGTAGTTATACATATGTGCATGTGGGTGTTAGGGAGGTAGCCTTAGAATGAGATTAGGCTAGTTCCTTTGGTTAGTACCTTGGAGGTATTTTTGGACTTCATGACATGTTGAGAGGTGATATGTGAAAACTTGCTAAATTGAACTAAAAGCATGTTTAAAAGAGATTTCGAGAATTATATTGGATTCATGTGGATATATATATATATATGTGTGAGTTGGTCTTGATAGTTTAGACTATGAATTAGGCCCTTGGGAACATGATTTGTGATATAAATTATGTTGTGATATATTGCTTAACAAATGTTAAATTGTAAGCCTTGTGAGAAATTGAACGCAATATAATGTTATTTGATAGAAGCATGTATTGCGATGGCATATGGTTATGATAAAAACCTTTATGCGTTTTGGGGTACACCATGTAGTGTCAAAAGCATGGGTGTAGGGTTTATACGGATTATTTATTCGTAAGTGTAAGTAGTCTTGTGTCGAATCGTCGCAACAACTGGCCAGGGGGAGTTCCCATCCTACGGAATAATGAGCCGTGAATGGGGTATAGGGTGAGTCGTCTCATTCTCGAAGTCGCGGGTCGTCTCGTGCATTCGTTATACGAATCTTTAGGCACGGGTCGTCTCGTGCCAACCGCCTTCCTTGTTGAAAGTGAAATGTCAAAAACACTTGGGAAGAATCGGTGCGGTACTCTTTCTCGTTATAATTGAGTAGGGTATAAATTCGTTAACCTATATTGGGCAAGCGCATATTATGGGGTGTGTTGAGTTATATTGTACTTGAACTATCCCATATGTGTGATTATGATATTATTCCATGTGATGGAGGAGCATGTTTAAATATGAATTTTGTGAAATAATTCATTTGTTATTTAAAATGCTCAATTGGAATTGAAGGATGTGAAAAATGTAAATTCCATGACTTATTTAAAGTATAATGTGAGATCAATAATTATGCTTATTGCTATGTGCCATTATACCCTAAGAAGAGGGGGGTGATATGAGTTGGTTTAAGGGCTTACTTGTGATAAGTAAAGTCGGTGTAGGTTGTGATCTTGGTTGATGGTGTATAATGACCTTATGATCTTGTTAGAAACCTAGGTGATGTGGTTTCGAATATGAAATTGAGGTTGAAAGAATCGGAAGGGGTTCTTGATTTGAAAACTAGTTGGTTTCGTGGCAACGACCACTAGGTTCCCTTTAGCGGTCTTAAGGAATGGATTGTCGTCGGAGTTGTAGTCATTCCTGGTTAAGAGGGTGGTGAATTCGAATGTGAAGTGAAGTGTGGTTGAGTTAGAGTTAGTGCCTTGTGTATAGTCACTTGCCCTTATCTTCAAGTTGCTTTCGAACTTCGGTTCTTCATTCATTTGCCTCATTTGAGCGTCTCTAAAATCACTTGGTTTTCCGTTGGTTTCGGTTGTTCCCGAAAACGGATTGTTCGTAAGACTTGTGTTTTAGTCTATTTGGTCTTTGAGTGAAAAACCCATTTTCGCCTACCCCCGTGATGCCGACAAAAACTTTGAGTTTTGAAATGGTTTTAAAAATCAAGAAATAAAGGATTTTGACTTTTGAAAGTCGGTGGTATCCAAAATGGATACCGGGGGCAAGACGGTTAGTTTTAGGGATTTTCAAGAAAGTATTTTTAATAAAACTAAACCGAGATTAAATGATAGTTTCTCATTTCTAAAGTTCCTAAATGAGTTGAGGACTTTTGTCTCATGATTCCTAAGGCTTTGAAGCTGTTTGGAAGTCATTTTTGAGGTTTTCTAACCTAGGCAGTCGACTGGCCCTTCCAGGCAGTCGACTGGGTCAACTAAGCTTTTTCCCGTAAGAATTTTGGAACTCTCTGGTCCAGCCAGTCGACTGGGTCATTGAGCCAGTCGATTGGGTCATCAGACAGCCGACTGGGTAAACTAGCCAGTCGACTGGGTCAGCTTTGGGTGGATTTTTCCTGATTTTCAAAAAAATTCATTTCTCTCACCTCGTAACTCGGATTGAGGTCCCGTTTGTTCCTATGGCTCGTGCTAGGAACAAACTTTGTAGATAAAATTTAAAATAATTTATTTAAATTCAAAATGACTGTTTTACCCTTGGAGAAAGAGGGGTACTTCAACTTTCCATTTGTCTTATCGGCGTTGTCCGATACCGTTTTCAAAACTTCATATCTCTTGCGTCAGGGCTTTGAATTTGATCCCGTTTGTTTTTATGGTTCAACCTATGTCCAAATAGGTGGGGCAACCTTTGAAAGTACATCTTTGCCCTTGAAATGACCATTTTACCCTTTGGTGAACATGTGACCTTTGATTGGTCGGTGTGATGGGTTATTCAATCCATTTCACTTCCTTTTGTTGTTGGGAAACCTTTGTGACTTACCTTAGGTTTACATGAATGTTTTACCCCTTTGTTGGGTTTATGGATGTCATTAGTGGCATATGAAGTGATTGATAGTATGATTCGATAGCAATTTGAGGTTTTGGAGTTCGGTATGCCTGTGGCCTAGGAACTATAAGTGTTATCATTCCTAGAGTGTTATGAATAGGAGGTTTACTCCCATGATTTGGTGATAGTGTTGAAGTGATAGTGTTGTGTTGATTGTCAGTGTGGGACTGACGGGTATGAGTCGTAGTGATCTATGACGGGGGTTGTACTACGTATCTGGTATTGGTTGTATATCCTTGTATGTATATATATATATAGGTGTGAGTTATTTCATGTTGTTGCGATATAGTTTCACTATATGTTATTTGCTTATTTGTGGATGCATGGTAGGGGACTAGTGGGATGTATTCCGGGGTCTTGTCTTGGCGTGATTGCCAGGTGGGATATTTGACTGACCTAGGATAGATGCATGTACACGGGTTGGTTTTCATTTGATTTGAACGGTCGTAGGATGTGATGGTTATGATTTCTTTCTCCTACGGGGCTCAATGAGCTCACCCCGGCAGCGGTATGCCTGGTGGTTTACACCACCAGTTTGCAGGAAATGTTTCGGTTATGGACAACGTGGAGTGCAGGATGGTTCGTGGCACTGATGCTGTTGCGGGGTTTGGGACGCTATATATATATAGAGTTGTACCTTTTGTTTCATTTCTTGTTCCCTGTATTGGGACCGTCGATGTTGTACCTCTTGGGAGCCAGTCTGTTGGCCTATCCCTTCCTTGTATTCAGTATTGTTACATCGTTGTAGAGATGTATTCTTTCGGCACTTAGACGTGCCTTGTGTATCATTTGGTTTAGCTTCCGCTTTGTTGTGTATGGAATTATTATTGATAATAAGATTCCATCCGGTTTATGGTTGTTTAGTATATTGATTGGTCGCTCATTTTACGGATCACGACCCGGATTCCTCGGATGTCCCGGTTTGGGAGTCTTAGGAAATTTGGGGCGTGACAAGTTATCCCACCCCATGGTAGTTCCTTCACCTCTTCCACCATTTTATTCACAAAAAAATGTGTTTGATCCTCAGACCATTCTTTTTTTCCCCTTCCCCTTCCCCTTCCCAATCTGCGAATCTCCCTCTACATTCTCCACATAATTGCTATCCATCTACTCAAATCAAAATAATATCGACAATTCAGCACACAAGACTGACATACTACTAGTGTGTATATTAAAAAAAAAATCAGAGTTCCTGGGCAAACATATATACTAGTGTGTGTATATTAGAAATTTACAAGTACATCCATAGATAACAATTCCAAGCCCTAATATCATATGCTACTGATTACCTTTTGGAAAATAGGATACTCAAAGTTGAATCTTGTACAAGCAAATTCTTTTGCCTGCTCGCTTGTACCATGTTCTTGCTTTATGAACTGATTGCATAGAAAGGCCAATATCTCCAACCCTGAAACCAACTAACCAAGTTTGTTCATAGTCTGAACCAATCAAATGTTATCCTATAATTGCAATGCATAAAAAACACTGCCCATATGGCCATGAATTTTATTCATGGCCATACCAAGCCAATAAAAAATGGAAATAAATAGCAAAAACCAAGTTAAAAGAGGATTCCAAATGGGCATTTCATAGTTACAGAAATTCAGTAATTGTCTCCATTAATGGGAAACTAAAAATTCAGTAAGGTTGTGTAGAATCAGAGTTAGTTCGTTACCATTATATATATTAAGTGCTTACTTGTTGTTTAAATACAAAAGGATTGATATAAGAGGATGTGATTCTTTTTGGGCATTTTTACATAGATTCCAAAACTGGTACAACGCAGGAATTTGTGAAGCACTTTTGCATGGATGTTTGCGTATAACATTTAGTTGATGGTTTTAATATTCTTCCTAGTACAGTAAAAAGAAACGTTATTGTGAGGTCGTCTTGTTTCATTGAAGTCTGGAAAGTAATAAATTCATTCCCTCAAGCCACATAAAAGAAAACAGTATAAATGGCAAGTAGGTTGAATCATATAGTCCTTAGAATTTATAGGCAGGTTGTATATGACTATCCTCTAACCTCTTCAAATTTTAACCAGGCTGGAGAAACTGAATTTTTTTGGCACCCTTTAAGGTTGTTTTGTCGCTACACCTAGGTTAATGGTGTTCTCTGTTAGAGAGATTCAACAATTGGTCAAATCTAGACAGAAGATAAATGCAAAATCAAGAATTAACTCTTACGCTAAAAGTTTCTTCTATATCATAGCAGAAGAACGAAAGATACACAATTTCCACACCATAAATCCAATGAAATAATTAACAGGCCTGTTTCAACAATCCCTCCAGCATCTGTGGATGAAATAACAACACATCTACCACATATGTAAGGATCAAACTTGTGCCAATCAAATATGCGAAAATCAAATATGCCCATCAATTAAACACTGGATAGGACGAAGCACATCTCCGGTCAATGATCAATAACACCAAAACTAATAGGTATTCCAAAAACACTTTATAGGTTACCTTCGAAAATCAAAATTTGCAGAATAAGAAGCAGAATTAAGTATTAATGTATCAACAGCTAAACATTGAACAACCGACCCCAAATCTGAACAAATTCTAGGTACCTCCAAACCAAGGATAAATGCATAACCACAGTCAAATGAATAAGTTCATGATTGACAAATCATCAAGTAGTATATATGTATAAAACCCACTTCAGAAATTCATAAAAAACACTATATATGGATGATTTTGCACATTTTTTTAGACGAAGTATGAAACATTATTCAAGAAACAAGTAACGAAATTCACTGCCAATACCCAAACATCAGTCAAGCAACCAAGTTCACACCAACACCATAAAAGCAAAAATTAAACAGCAAAAAATTAACAATTTCAAAGGGGCAAACAGAAATTACAAACATACCAATTCCACGACTGGCCCCAGTAATCCAGAAAACCTAACAATTCCACAAAATTAGATATCAAAATCCTGTTAAATGAAAAAATCAAATTGTATATATATATATATATATTTGTAACAGAAAATGCATACCTTATCTTCTACTTGTTCACGTTTAACATGCCCTTTTGATAACAATGTGAAATCCCCTGAGGAAGACACATACACAGAGAGAGAATTGAGAACTCTGAAATGATATATATATATATATATATATATATATAATATATGATCAAACTAGATTTCATGTAAATACCATTAGCGGTGACGAATTTGAAGAGTATTGCGATGATGAAGGCTAGAAATAACAAAGTTAATACAAGAATCAACATTTTCTGTTTCAGTTATATCACGAATTTTCAGTTTCAGTTAATACATGAGATTGAGTATTAGGTTTAGAACTTTAGAATATATAACACTATATATAATCTGTGGGTCTGTATGTATATGCGTATGATATATCACGAATAATAAAAAGAAACAACATAAAATATAAATCAGAACGAATAAAGAAACCCTAAACACATATTACCTTTTTGCCTTTCACAGAGCTCTGCAACTCTACACCTTTCACATTTGAAGGCCTTGAAACAAACAAACTTTAAACTTCAAAAATTATTGAGAGAGAGACTTTGAGAGAAGAGGCTGATCTCCAACTCTACACCAGATCTATCATTTGTCTTCTCGTTCCAGATGAAGCATTTTCTCTTCGAAATCTACCCATTAACAGACCCAAACCCTAACCTAAAACGAAATCGGAGAAAGGGTTTGTGAGAGAGAGACGAGAGGGTCATTAGCTTCCTCTGAGAGACGATTCAGAGGCGTGAGGTGAAGAAGGAAACAAGAAAAAGGGGATCTGGTCCAAGGCATGAAGGTGGAAAGAGAGGCGTAAAGGGGAACTTGAGCTTGTGGGGGAGGCTTGTCTTCTTAATTTATGGCAAAACCGACGAAAACAATAAAAAATTTCGTCTTTCTTTATTAACAAAATGGCAAGTCTGGTTTTAAAAGTTTTGGAGTAGTTTTGTCTTGAAAATTCAAGACCAACTTTCCTAAACAGAAACTAGTCTTAAAAACTAAAACAAACCAAAACAAAACCCCTAAAACCAAGTAAACAAACAGGCCCTTAGTTCTCAATATTTCCCATCTACTCTTGAATTTTCACTCACCAATTGCAGGTTTTGATTCTCAGTGGAAGAATTTCATTTAAAGTTGAATTCAAGATGAGAAATGAAAGGCAAGTGAGGACATAGAAGAAATCGCTGATATGGGGTGTTCCGAATTGGCTGTAACACCGATTCGAAGGATATCAGGCGGTTTGAGTGCGTAAACCGGCTCCCACCACTATATCGAATTGTATCGATAACAGTTATTGAACATTCCGTTGCGAACTGGACGATTCCGTTACGAACCAGCCGTTTTTGCGAACCTTGGGTGTTATAGAAAATAACCGTTCGGTTCCAGTTTTGGTCAAAACCGAACTGAACGGGACCGTGTGCACCCCTATCTTTATTCTTTTAGTAAGGCCCCGTTTTGTTGAATTTTTGTTTTTGCATTACACAGGGAAAAAGAGAAGCATAAACCGTTTTGAGAAGCTGGTACCCCCTAACTTCTTTTAAACGGTCCAATGCCCAAAAGCTCTTTTAAATTTTTTGTCAAACACCGTTCAAAACAGTTTTTTCCTCTAATAAGCCAAAAAACAACTTCTAAAATGTCGATCCAAAAGGGCCTAAGAGTATTGCCTAATGTTATATTACCTCCGTCCCAAAATAAGGGTCCATTTTTCTTGTTTTAGTCGTTCCAAAATAAGTGTCAATTTTAAAAAGTCAAAGCACTTTATTGAGTTAATTTACCAATTTAACCTTTAATATTCAAGTTATAAACCATCATTTCACTATGGTGTGACCATGAGTAAAATTGGTATTTCATTCACTAACACTACAATAAAAATCATCTTCTTAAAAAGCTGGATTCCCCAAAAGGGACTTATAATTTGGGACAAAGGGAGTAATTAAAATAAATGATTGATACTAGCAACCAAAGAATATACAAGAGCATGATCTCTTGCTTCCCGGTGAGTATAAAATTAATAGTTATTTAGTACAATGAACGTTGGATATGATTGACAGAAATAAAAAAAATTAAAATTCAACGGTCATAATGACAAGAGAATATGAATTTTCTTGTTCACGATAAGTAAGATGAGTAATGCTATATTTGGTTTGAGGGATGGATTGAGGCGGGAGGGATAAGGGGGATGATAGTGTAATTATTTTGTGTTTGGTTGGAGGGAAGAGAAGAGAAGAAGGAAACATGGAGGGGTGAAACATCCATCTTTCCTTTACATTTTTCAATCCGCCCGAATTTGGGCGAAAAAGGAGAGAAAAAACAACTAACTTCTCTCAAACTATAGCAATGTACATTTTTAACCTTCCTAATAATTTACTTATACAGTGTATTACTGTCATGACCCAAAACTCAATGCTCGGATACCACATTCTCACGAATCGAATCCAAAGACCCATATAATGATTTAAAATCCAAAATTCATAACTCAATAAACTAATGCGGAAGCGATTTCAAAATACCATAAATCATCATTTAATCCAACTTAGTCCACTGACACTATTCACAATTTACTATAACAAACCTCATATCAATACATTCCACAATCAGCTCAACTCCAAAATCATCCCAACTTCATCCATCAATTTCTAAACCAACCTCTAGACTTACACTATTAAAACAAATGAATAATCCTTTTGAAATAAAAATTAAATCAATTACAATTACCCCTTTCAATAACCAAGTACCTAAATACAATCACAATGAATATATAATCACCACTTTCCATTTCATTATTATGTACAAATGTTAAATTCCACAATACTAGATAGCTCATAATGTTCAACCAACGATCTTTTTCCTGAAAAATATTAAAGGGGTAAGCCAAACGACCCAATAGAGAAAAAATCATGAAGTATAAGATTCCATAAATATGTAAATCAATGAATACATATAGGGTCAAGTCTCTACCCTAGTCCAATGCCATAATATAAATGCATAAACATCTCAATATAACTCATGAAGAACAATTTAAATATCATAAACAAGATAATTTAAAAAGTTCCAAAATCATGAAATCAAAACTTATAATCTCAACATAAACTCAAGTCCAACTATCACAAACCAAATAGTATAAAGTATCGAAATCATCAACTACCACTATCACAACCAGATTGTATAAAATATCGAAATCATGTAGTTGGGAAAATTCTGTCGTGAAACAAACCTTAGACCATGAACTCGCCGTCCATCTGCCTAGTATCGCGCGCTAATTCGAGGACTTGTACCCTGGGAGCTCATTCGTCCCCCAGTTGCTCACACCACACGACAATTTTCCCAAAATCAACAACCAATTCATAATTCATCACATCATAAATGTCATTCACATGGGCACGTAAAAAATAAATATATATCCACACTCCATGATCCACCTAATAAAATATCTATCGTGGCATGTATCAATGCACTTAACACATTAATACAATTTCACAACTCATGTCAAAAATAATAAAACTATTATGCTCAGGCTATATACAAGCATTAAAATACATAAATGAAGATTCTTAAACTTACACGATACCCCAATAAATATCTACCTCAAACCTATATGAAAATCTAGTAAATACCGAGATCAAATAATAAGCTCGCGTCCTACACACCTTCGTTTGCACCCTGTTTTGCCCGAACCAAATAACACATAACCACATTGATTTTCATAGTGAAATTCCTCAATAATCAATATGATATATAGGAATATTTATACAAAATTGTTTGGAATAAATTGGTGAAAATAAGCTAATCAATTAAAATTGAAAAGTTTAATTTTCAGCATGTTATCAAAAATGGACAACATGTAATCAGGAAATTTTATAAAATTCTGTATATTTGTAAAATTCATGAAATTTTCAGATTATACTTTCGACACCTACATGGTACTACTGTAACATTTTCAGAAGTTTATATCAACAGAAAGTGGTTTAAATATATATCAAAAAATAGCTTTCATAATAGATCTGCAAACTGAACACCTCTCACTCACAGATTTTTCAGAACTTATATGTATATAAATAAAATCTAAAATTATGGATATTTACATCATACATATTGATAATCATGGTATAGCATTTTCAGGACAAAATTATAAGTATAACCTCTCAAATCAATACCCAAAATTACGTTTTTACAATAGCGGAGTAAATAGAACATCAAATACTCCTGACTTTTTATACAAACATTTATACGTGATAAAATCATGAAATTTGATACATATATACTAGAAATATATAGTAATCAAAAATAAAAGTTTCAGGAATTTTAAGAATATTAATGTAACACCCCGTGTTATTTTCCTATTTCCTGAAATTAATTCAAATTTAATTTCAGTAATGACGTCACTTGTTCTTGACGCATTATTTATTCTTGGTATTTCGCGTTTAGTTTTAAAGTCGACTGGATAACTTTACGGTTTATCTTTGATGAGTTCGTGAATTATCGTTATCGACTACGCGGTATCGTTTTGACATTTAATTATTAGTGTTTCGACTGGATGATGACCTGTTTTACTGTAGGACGTTAAGGCTCCGATTTGATTAATTCGGTTACGGTATTAGTACTTTTACGAATCCGGTGTGAAGCGTATTAATTTATTTTCTCGGTGTTCCGGTTGTTGAATTCCTAACCCGATGTATTTCTTTCGGACTAATTTGGTTATTTGGCGTCCCGTGAATTTCTGGGCTAGCGTGATTTTATTTATAGGCTCCGATATATTTAGGGATTTATTGGACACGTATTATTAATGGGAGTATATATATATATATATGTGGGTATTGATATATATATTTATTTTAGATGAATATATATATAGATATATATGTATATCTGTATATTGGACGACCTGTTCTCTTCTTCTCTCTGCACGAACCAGTTCCACGTTCCCTCTCCTCTACACACGACCAGATCTAGCTCATTCTCCATGGTTGTTGAGGAGAGAGAGCAGTTGCGTGAGAGAGGAGAGTCGCGTGTCTGGGGTGAAGGTCACCAGTGTAGCGGCGGTGCAGCGGGAGCAGCGGCGGCAACGGGATGGGTTAGCAGCGACTGGGCGGTCGGCAATGGCGTGGCGGTCTAATGGTGTTGCGCAGGTGGTGGCGCAGGGCGGAGCTGGTTCACGCAGAGGCGACGCGCACTTTAGCAATTCGCGCGAGTAGGGGCAGTTTTGGCCGGACCTTGCGATGATGATTCGGTCGACTTCCCGATATCGGTTTTGGCTGATTTTCGGAGGGTAGCTTCGTCTCGATGTCAGGTATGACGTGTAAACATTTTATAATTTTTCGTTGAACGGTTTGTCGGAAAGTTCGATTTGAAGTTTCAAATTTTCGTTTGGGGTATTTTAGATTTAACCAAATAAATTAACCTATTGCTAATGGGATTTGTATATATTGTATAGGTTGTCGAGGTGGACGTTTTGATATATACGAAATATTTTCGGACGAATTTGGTCAGCGGGCGTCATATTCGGGCCCCGATACTGTTCACGGTGGGCCCGAAATGGCTGTTCTGTAAGCATATTTCAGGTGAGAATCTTCGCATTATTGACGTAGTTTAGGGTGTGAAAACCCTTAATTATTTTAATATAGATACATTAAATTGTTAATTTAAATATCTATAATTGGCTTAAGAGCGATGTAGGACTTAGAAATTAATTTGAGAAAATTAATTAAAATTATTTCCTACGAACTACATAAATTCCTATTTGAATTGAATAGGAATAAGTGGCTTAAAAATTTCCTTCAGAGTTAAATGAGTTAGTAGAGATTCGTGAAACTTAGACGTTGTGCTAGGTTCCCTTTGCGATACGTGAATTAATTGCTTTAATTATTTTAAAGGCATGTTAAGAGGAATTAAAAATATTTTCTTAAAGAATTGAAGAAAATATGTTGTTTAAGCATGAATTGTAAATGAATCTATTTTCTCACGATTTAAATGCTTTATTGTATTTTAAAAGCATGTAAAAAAGAGATTTTGAGATTTATATTATCATGTGGATATTTACATAAATATGATGCATTAAATATTTATGTTAAGGCCCGGGATGCATATTGAAAATGTCGTGTAATGTCAAATCACGATGTTGATATTATGGGTTGTGTAATCAAGTATGGGAGTGTTTTTGTGTCGGATCATCACAACAACTAGCCAGGAGGTATCACGCCTACGGAACTAAAAAGCCGGCAAATGTGAGTTAGGAGTCCAGGTAGAGGCTCATTTTCTTGACTTTTGTTGTCATGGCGTACAGAGTCGCAAGTTGGGCTCTCGTGCAACCGTCTTCCTTGTTGAAGTGATAGAGAGAAAAATCACTTGGGAATAGTTGGTGTGGTAACTCTCCAAAGTAAGTGGACAGAGTATGTATTCGTTACCCTTGGGAAGGGTGTGTTTTTGTGTGATTATCACGGGGAGTGTCGAGTCACATTACACTGCATCCCATTTATGTGATCTCGTTTGACATGTATATGTGTTATATTACATGTGATGTTGGAGCATGTTAGTTATGAATATTGCGAATTAAATTCATATTTTGTAAATGCTCAATTGAAAATGAATAATGTGAAAACATAAATTAAATGAGAAAATTGTTAAAGTATAATGAAAGGTGTATCTTTATACTTGTGATTATTTACCTTGTGCCCTTGGAGGAGGTTAGGTATATTGGCATAGTGACCCTTGTGGTTAATTATGTGTTATCTGTAAAGATTTGAGGTTAGGGATTGATTGAGTATCAATTGTGATTTGAGGCCTCAGAGAAGGCGGTGATAGTTTTGTGGTTTGGTTGATTGCATATTACTGACCCTTGATGTTTCATTCCCACTTAGAGGGAGATATCCTTATCGTGTTTTTGAGGTTTTGTGTGTGGTTAGAAGTGGTTGTGATTGAACCTATCTAGTTGAGTGGAAATGACCTCTTGATTCTGTTAATTATCAATTGTGAAATTGAGGTCATTATAAATTGGAAGAGGTATTGATCGAGATTAGTTATTCCCGTGGTATCGGCCACTAGTTTTCCCTTTTCATGATATTAGGGGGTTTAAGTGATTTTATTAAGTACTTGGGGTACTGTGGTGTTGTAGCGTTGTTTCTAGTGCTTAGTTCATTCCCCTAATCATTTATTTTATTGTACTCTGTATACTAGTACATGTCTTTGACTTACATGTCATTCCTTGAGTTGTCGGTTACGGTGTGATGCCGAACCTTTTCCAGGTGTTGTCATTTGATATCGTGGGGTTGGAAACGGATAGTTGTGTTCCGTGAACCCAATGTAGTACTTTTCCTTCTTGTCCTCTTGGACATTATAGGATTTCGTGGAGTTATGTTCGTTCTTATTGGCTGTCTTCCGGAAACGGTGTTTTCTAAGTTTTGAAATAAACTCTTTGTATTTAAAAGGAAAAACCCGTTTTCGCCTACCCCCGTAACAATGAAAAGTTTTAACACTTTATAAAATGATCTTAGGATCTTCTTTAAAAATATTTTTAACTTCTAAAAGCCGGTGATGGCAACAAACGGAGACCGGGGGCAAGACGGTCATTTTTTTTACTGTGTGGTTTCCTAAAAGAAAACTATTTTATTACTTGTCTCTAGATTCTGAGATTTCGAGACTTCTTTCTCAAGATCTCGCCGTGTTGACTTTTGAAAGGTGTTCCATTGTTTCACCTTTTCTTCGGATCATTTCTAAGTCTCGGGTATGAGGTTTGGTGTTGTTCAGAGCACACATATAGTGTTGCCTTTCACCTTTCTTGGTTGTTGGTGTCATCACTTAGGTGATTTGAGTTGTCACACGTGTTAGGGGCATGAATACCGAGTGGATTGGTTTCTTTTGCCCGGGTGTTCTCACTAAACACTTGTGGTGCTTTAACCTTGACATTGTTGTCTCGGTTATCTGTTGGTTTAGCGTTGGGACTTCTTTCCCCTCGCCTTGGTTTCCTTGTTCGGGTGTTTTCACTAAACACTTGTGGTGTTCTAAACCTTGACATTGTTGTCTCGGTTATCTGTTGGTTTAGCATTAGGAAGTCTTTTCATTCGCTTTGCTTTGGTGACCCTGAGGTGGTCGTTCTTGTGAGTTGAGTTCGTGTACTCTTAGTGATTTGATTGGGTGGTTTTCCTTGCCTACAGTGAGAGCGTTAGTGATTTGATTGGCCCTATTGATGATAGTATTATGAGGTCGATGTGATGATGTGATGATGTGGTTTATGATATTGAGGAATAGATATGATTGAGGTGATCTAGCCTTGAGAGGCAAATTTCCTTTAGGAATAGGATGAGGTTTGTTATATATATTGTACATTTACAATATATATATATATATATATATATATATATATATATAGATGACGATTGTGTTAGTACGCAATGACGTGAATACTATTCCTCCTGTGCTCTCGGGGAGTGAGTTATGAGTATTCCTTGGTACTAGTGGCGGATTTTGATCATTGTGGATATTAGAGGTGAGTGTGATTCCCTCTGTTTAGATTTTCTGGTTAACGTCGTGAGCGCTGGATGATTGGTTAGATTTGACATTAGTGTCGTGTACCTAGTGTACGTTGGTGAGAATAATGTAGATTACTGGTGTTGGTACTTAGAGTACGAGTCTTAGTTGTACATTACAGATTCATGTTGTGTATTTATACATATATATACATATGTGTATATATATATATATCCCCGTTATATATTTACGTACGGTAGTATATGAGCGCGTGCCTTGGGTTTGCGTGGATGGGATTTGTGGGCTATATATATATCTTGTTAGATAGTAAACATCACCTAAACTGCCATAGGATGTGGTAGTTAGAGTATCTTTTCCCACTGAGCTTATTTGCTCACGGAGGGAATTTCATTTGCCCCCCTGGTATTCCACGCCAGGTTACAAGAAATATACGGCTATGGGCAGGATGCAGTGCAACGACAGCTTTCTTTTGTTTCCTTGTTACATGTTTGGAGTTGCGTTGGGGGATGCGGTTACGGATGCAACACGATTGGTTTTGGGGACGATAGTTGTCTCCTATTAGCTTCCTTACCCATGTTTTGTGGGATTGTCATTTATTTCTTTTGGGAGCCAGTCTGTTGGCATATCCCTATCGGTGTATCATTTATTTCCTGTATTTATTCTTTCAGGATGTTATTGTATCTATTCTGTACAGCTAGACGCTTTTCTGTATTCTTATTCGAGCATTTGTGGTTCTGTTGATGTTAGAGGGTTTGGAGGGGTTTTGGTTTCTTTCCACTACCTCGGCCCTAGTAGGATTGATGAATGTGGGGCTTGGAAGCCATTATTATTATCGAAATGTTATTGGCAGGTTCTTGTGTTGTGGTTGTGTATCCGGATGTTCCATTTACAAACGGAACTCTGCCGGATTTTCGTTAGATTCCGCTGCTTTGTTTTGTCATTCATTTGTGTATGAAATATACCATTTTCTATCATTATTCCATACGTTTCCATGGTTATGATATCTTAGTTGACCATTCGTGTTAAGGATCGCATTCTGGATTCCTTGGATGTCCCAGTTCGGGAGTCTTAGGAATTTAGGAGTATGTCTGTTGGTATCTGAGCATACTAGTGAGTTCCTAGTATTCGGTTTGACATGGAGTATATTTTTCGTTGTTATTCCATGTAGTTCTTTGTTATTGTTGACTCTAGTAGTCGTTTGACTTACGTCACCCTTGGAAATTCGCTGATTCTCTAGATTAGAGTTTCGGGGATTCTAGGGGCGTGACAACATGGTTAGAGAATGACATTTTCATCCTTTTGTGGGTATTTGATGATTGAATGTTATTGTTCTCGTTTCTTTTTACTTCCGTAATCATTCCCTTAGTTCTTAGGCTCGAATTTCGGAATCCTAGGAATTTGGGGCTCGGTTCATTTGTAGCCCTACACAATAGTCATTTTATTCACAAATTACTAAAAACACATTGGAAGTCAAAGAAGTCATTTATTCAAAGCATCTTTTTCTTGGTTCCGGGTTGGTGAAAATTTTAAAAGACCATACCAAAGATCATGAAATTCAAATGAAAATAAATTCAATTTATTCTTCATCCCCAAAGTAGTCATTTAAATTCACATTACCAAAAAATGGAGAATCCAAAGTTCCAAGCATTCTTTCTTATTTCCACTTTTGGAAATTTTGAAAGAGACAATGAGGCAAGATCATGAAATTCTAATGAGATTGGCCAAAGATACAATTACTGTAGTAGATAAAAATTTCCAATTCACCCTTACTATTGAAACCGACTCTTAATATTAAAACCCTCCAAAAAGGCAATTTGAATAGAGGATAAGACCGTCATTTCACATCGACATACCTCCCATATTGCTACGTTATAGCCTTATAGGCGCTCATGATCAGAGTGCTTTTTGGGGCATCTCTACAGGTTTTTGGTCACTGCCCTCTGAACTCCTCAGAGCCTTATATCATCTATACATATATATATATATAAACACACATACAAGTATATAGATATATGCATATACACCTTTGGAATATCTCTCCCATTTTCACTATCTCTCTCTCTCTCTCTCTTCTAAACTCAGTTTCTAATACTCTGTTCTCTCACTAGTAAAATTAAACTCGCCTATCGTCCGTTCACCGCTCGGAAATCGGAAAAAGTGAGTTCACATTTCGCTCTATATTCATATCAGTTTACAAATTTCTGATTGCTTTTGATTTTTCAAGAGATTTTTTTGTTATCTATTTTGAGTGAGAAATGGTTAATTTTTTGTGCGTATTGATGATTATTTCACCGGCATTTCATCACAAGTTCGCGCTCATGTATATATTATAAGAGTTGTGGAGCGATCGTGCTTTCTTGACACTAAGATCATTATCGTTTCATATATATATATATATATATATATAAGTTATTGTTATACATGTGTGATATCTTTCTTTCTTTATATCTGTTATTTTAATTTTAAAGAACATATATAATTTTTTTCCTTTGTGTGTGTTTTTTTTTTGAAAGGAAAGGATAAAATTGAATAGTGTCTTTTTTTTTTGGGTTTGTTTGGTGCTTTTTTACCGCAAAAGTCGATACACATTTTCTTGTTTTTTTTTTTTATTATTATTAATTTCATTGTTTTGGGCATAGTTGTGACACAATCTTTTTCCTTTTCTTTTTTTTTTCTTTTTCTTTTTTTATTTATTCATCTTTGCTTTTCAGTTATTTATTTATTTATTTTGTTGAAAATTTATTTTAGGTTTGGTTGGTTGATATGCTATAATTTACTTTTAATATTCTCGCTAAATTTATAATGGAGCGTCAAATTGCTATATATGTTATCATTTTAAGTGTTATTACAATTAAATTCAGATAATTAATAATTTATTAAGAAAAAGTAAAGATAGAGTTTGTACTCTTCTCTTGCTGGAGGCATAATATCACATGATCACCGACTGTTTTTTAATGCTCTATCAGCCTAATTAAGAACTATCCAGATTTTTTTTCCATTTCTTGTTATTCTTGTTATTTTATTATGAGAAATGAGAGTTCAAGTTCGATAAACCATCGTTTGTATTTGAAAGTTGAACTAAAAATAGAGATCAATTTTTGCTGACATTATTTTTATTTGTTCGAATGAGAAATCGGAGTTGGTTGAATCATTGTTTGCAGTTGAATGTTGAACTAAAAGGAGAGTTCAATTTCATGAACTTATAAAAAGTTCTCTATATCTTTGAAAAAACCAGACTCTAATGGTTAAAAGGGCATAGGGGATATTAAACAAAAATAAATTGAGTTGTTGAATGCTATTAAGAAATAATGTATTTGGAACTCTAGATGCTTACCATGCCATCTTTCTCTTTATGAAGTTTATAATGTCAAATCTTCAAACATTGGCTACATTTATTTATTTGTTTATTTATTTTATTTTATTTTGTAAAAATATGCGATGTATTTTTAAATTTTATATTCTAATTGCTGTTCAATCTGTTGTTACTACTATTGTCCTGTTGTCTTACGTTGGGATTGTACATTGTTTCATGCCTGATTGGTGTGACTTATGACTATTTAGCTGTTCATATTTGTATGCAATATGTTTTGAATTTGTAATTCTAGTGGGGAAGAAGAAGAACATGAAAGTCACGTTGAAGGGAAAAGCTCAAGATTATTCATTAAAGAATTGGAGTGTGCCTGCTAGGAATCTAGGGAGGAGTGAGTTGGGTGCCGTTATTTTTGGATGCAAGAATTACACATTTCAAGAATGTCACAACAGGCTGTTGTTTGGTTAGTTGGCTATCTTTTCTGCTACACATACAGTTTTAAATATGTATATATATATACTCAGTTATGTGTGTCGGGTACTTGCATTTGAACGTATCAAATATTCAAATAAAAGGAGACATGGAGACTGCTAAAGCTTTATTGTATTATATTTCTGAACTAAAGGAATGTTTTCATGTAACCAGTGACCGATAAAGATATTTAATCAAAGTATCGATACGATTAAATTGAATGATTGGATATACTTTTTAAGTACATGTCCAATCAAAGTTGTTAGACACATCCCATAATCAGGTCCTAGCGATGCATCTAACATTGATACTTTACTACTTTTGAAGGAGGCATGTAACATAGATTTTATCTATTCAGACTCGGTGAATGTTTTAAGTACATGTCCAATCAAAATTGTTAGGCACATCCCATAATCAAGCCCGAGCGATGCATCTAACGTTGGTACTTTACTACTTTTGAAGAATACATGTAACATAGATTTTATCTATTCAGACTCGGTGAATGTTTTTCGTAATTTTGGACAGGTTTACCATCTCCACATCATGCATATGTAAAGAACATCGCTCCTGGTTTGCCATTATTCTTATTCAACTACAGTGATCGGAGCCTTCATGGTATCTACGAGGCTGCAAGCCCTGGCCAAATAAATATTGATCGACATGCGTGGATTGATGATGGTTCGGTTGACACACCATACCCTGCACAGGTATGTGTATGTTACATTCATACTCTCTTTGTAACTTCTTTGAGAATTTGGTTGCATTCAGAGTTGCATATGTAATTACTGAAGAGGTGGATTTTACTTGCCGTATGCTTTCTTCAAGGTTCGTGTCCGAATCAAGATGCAGTGCCAGCCCTTGTCTGAAGCTCAGTTCCAGCCAATAATTGCTGAGAACTACTACGAATATAAGCTTTTTTACTTTGAGCTGGACCAAGCTCAGACCAAAAAGTTGATCTCCTTGTTTTCATCTTCACCAATTGCTGGAAATACCTCTCTTTCCCAGAATATATCTAGATTGCGGACCACGGGTATTACAACTCAAATTGGTGCTGACATTATGGCTTCACATCCAGAGGTTTATACTGGTCATACATACCAGTCTAATATCCACTGGGATGCTCCTGATTTATGTAGAGAAAGCCAGAATTTGGAAGCGCCAGTGGTCGCGGACACAGCTGGAAAGTATGAGCAGTCGCTTGCACATCAAAAACCAATCGCTGAACTTTCATATTCTTCAGTTGTTAGTAACACGAGTGCTTCCCTTCCTCAGAAGTCTTGGAGCTCTCTATTCAAAACTTCAACATCTTCTGATACCTCAAAAGAAAATGATTTCAATGCTCCATCTTCAGGGTTAACTGTTCCTAATTCTGGTCAGTCAAACGTGGTAAGGGTGTCTTCATGTGCTGCACCTCATTGGGACGGAGAAAACCTGTATTTGCAAGCTCATGTAGATGAGTTGGTTGTAGAGAAACATGATCAAGAACATTTTGGTGATACAAGACAGGAAGAGGACTATCCCGAGAGGATGGAATCAGACTGGAATCTTCCACATCCAGATGAGTCCAATGTAGGATGGGACTCATTTACTACACATCATTTGGATGGAGAAATCCAACCTCCAGAAGCTTCTCCTTTGACAGAAGCAACTGCTTCTGTTCCATCTTGCGCTTCACTGGAAAGTCTGGCTTCTGCTGATACAAGACTGGTAGAGGAATATCCTAAGAGGATGGAATCAGATTGGAATCTTCCACATTCAGATGACTCATTTGCTCTTCTTCATTTGGATGGACATAGCCAGCCTTCAGAAGCTTCTACCAGCAGCAATTCAACGAAGGTACACAAGGAAGAACTACTGCAACTGAAGCCGCCTTCTGATTGTTTCTACCCCTCAACAGCAGCAAAAGAGCCGAGTGTAGATGAAAATTATTGGAAAACCCACGCTCCTGCGATGGCAGGGATACATTCTGAGGACAGATGTTTGTCCGAAGCTGTGGTTGTTTTAGGAGTAAAGTCTTCTTATACTCGGTCTGTTTTAGATATGGTAACTAAAGTTGTTCCACATCATTAACTCCCTCTCTTTGTTTTTATCACTGAAGAAGTGTTTCTGCTCTGTTTATCTTTTGTTTGTTAATACCCGTGATCTATTATTGTAGTTGATTGAACAAATTGAAGCATTGAAGTCATCTCAGCTGAAGCAAATTTTGAAAATCAGCTCTCTGGAGAAGGAGCAGGTATGATCTCTCACTGTAATGTTTTTTCTTCTATTATGATTCTCCCTCCCATGATATTTATGATTTACTTCTCATTTTTTGAATAGCTGTTTTGGTAATAGAAAATTGCAAAGAAAATTTTCAGAAAGGTATCCAAGACATTTTTCAGTTTTTATTTATTTATTTATTGTTTAAATGCCCCATATCTTTGACAAGATGGAGATTTCCCACTGGACTCTTGATTTAGGTGGTGCTTCACCTCTCCAGAGAGGAAGTAAATGATTTAAGCCTAATTGAGACCAAATGGGTGCGTCATTGCTTCGTTGGGTTTCTCACGGTTTAATTTTGGGGCATGGGGTCTACTTAACAATTTATTATATTGCACTAACAAGGTGAATTGTGCCGCGGTAATATCATTTGTCACTTGTAATAGTCAAATTTTGTGGCCCATCTTTATTGGGTCATAAACAAGGACCGATGGGCTTGGCCCATGGTAATCTCTAGAAAATGAGTGGTTCATAAGTTAGGGATTAGTCTCATATATGGAAGATAGAGCCCAAGAAAGAAAGGAGTTTATCAAATTCCATGATTTAAGGGATTGATAAACTTGGGTAGATGGGCCTGACCCATCTACCGAATTATGTATAAATACATGACTAAAGGATGAATAAACGCATTCCATTTTTTTTTACCTAATTAATTGTGTATTTTTCTGCATTTACACAATTGGCGCCGTCTGTGGGAAACAATTCTTGAAATATTTTTCAACAGCTTCCCACTCTCTACTAGGAGCTTAGATTGACATCAACCATGACGGTTATCACCCGATCACAACAGTCCGAATTACCTCCGAACGGAGGTCAACTTTCTTAAACTGAAGATCCGATCAGGCGGGCCTTGGAGGATAGGACCGCCAAGTTGGAGAGGCAGAACGCCGAGTTGGTGGCAAAACTGGCCTTGCTGCAAAACCATTGAGAAGCCCAGAATGACGAACAATCCAACCGACAGGAGCAATCCGCGGGCCACCAATCGGAAGGGGACTACCACCACGCAAAATTCAACAATGATCGAGAGGAGCACGTAAAGTCATCCCTACAGGTGTTTGGGATGCACAATCCAGAAGAAACCCAAACCATGAAAAAATTGGAGGAGATTATGATCAGGTTCCAAAGGGAGGTGCTCAAGGATATGAAGATTCAGACCCCCAATGGTCTGGCCTTTGAGGCATCCATCGACGCCGTGCAGACACCATTTACATTGGCGATCACCAGCATGCCCTACTCGGAGAAGTTCAGGCTACCGAAATTTATCCTGTTTGACGGCACAAAAGATCCGACGTGACACATCTACCATGTCCATACAAAGATGAACGTCTACAACGAAAACAAAGCCTTACTTTGCAAAGTCTTTCCCACCAGCTTGACCGAAGCAGCCCTGCTATGGTTCAGGAAGCAACCACCTCGATCCATTGGAAGTTGGCTCAGACTCTGCGAGTTATTCATTGCCCAGTACTTCGGTCGGTAATAAAAGACAAAAAGACCATCTCCAGTCTATTTACTATGATCCACGAAAAAGGTGAATCCCTGAAAAGCTGTCTCCCGATTCAATGTTGAGATGTCCTCGATTGACAATTATGATTAGCACTCAGCCGTCGAGGCCTTCAGAATGGCCTTGATTCCTGGAACCATGTTCCACCAGTCTTTGGTCAAGAGGCCACTAGCAGACATCGGGGAACTCAATTCCAGGGCATAAGGGCATCTCCGGATAGAAGAAGAACTGGCCATACACCAAAGAAGGGCAGCCTTTGCAAGCATAGAGGCAAGAGCATCCGAACCTAAAGCTAAAGATTGGGCGCCAGATCAGAAGCGACCAAGCACTCCTCCTGCACCCTCCCAAGTCTTAGAGAAACGCCGGAGGTTCGAAGACAAGATCACTCCATTGAAGGTTAGCCTGGCCAAGCTGTATCAAGAGACTAAGGGTAAAGGGATCTTCTGATCGCCATCACCTATCAGACAACCAATGGAACAAAGGGACATGTCGAGGAACTGTGCCTTCTATGGCGAGTATGGGCACCACGCTAACGAGTGCAGAAGCCTCAGGAGGCAAGTAAAAGCCATGATAGCAAAGGGAGAATTGATCGAATACGTTGCCAAGGAGGGAACCCAATCAGATTAAACCTCACATACGTTAGTCAAGGGGACAGCGGGTCAGCCCGTAAAAGTCATTCACATGGTTCACGGAGGACCAAGCCGATCAGAAGTGGAGGAAGCCCGTAGATCCCAGATGCGTCAAGCCCAGAGATTGCGAAGGGTTGGGGAGATTAGCGAGTTTCGAAACCCGAAGGAGGATGCCCGAATAACTTTCTCTTATGCAGATTTGCAGAACATTCAATCACCGCATGACGATCCCTTGGTGGTCTCACTCATGGTCTTGAACTGCTTGATCAAAAGAGTAATGATCGACCCAGGGAGCAGCGCCAACATAATCACAAAGTGGGCTTTTGAGAAGCTGGAGATTAACCCCCAGGAGATAGTCCCTTCCAGAAGCCCGATAGCCGGATTCAATGGCAGAGGAGTGGAACCAGTGGGAGAGATCCAACTGCCAGTAACGGTAGCAAGGTGCACGCTCAGAGAAACTTTTGTGGTGGTAGATGTCAAACCCTCATATAATCTCCTTATGGGCAGGGGTTGGATCCATCGGATGCACGGAGTTCCTTCCATCCTGCATCAAGTCATGCGATGCGTCGATCTAAACAGAATTGATGTGATTGACATCAAGGGAGATCAGGTGGCAGCCAAAGAATGTTACGCCGTTATCCTAAAAGGTCTGAGGAAAAGGACAGAACCGGAACGAGATTCACAATCCAAGGCAGTACCTGATGATTAATAGCAATTACAGGACGAGGGTGCGGGGTCATCTATAGCAGCTGAAGCTTTGCTAGAAGTTCAGATTTTCCCTGACCACCCTGGAAGGACGACTTACATTGGTTCTGGCCTCAATACACAAGAAAAGGAAGAATTAGATGCCCTCCTACGCTCCAATGCTAATGTATTTGCTTGGGGCCACATGGATATTCCCGACATCGATCTTTCAGTGGCCCAACATTCCCTCAACGTGGACCCCGGCGCGAAACCTGTCAGGTAGAAACAGAGACGCATGGGGGCCCACCAAAACCAGATTATAGCTGAAGAGGTTGATCAACTTCTCCAAGCCGGATTCATTAAAGAGGTGCAATACCTTTCCTGGCTGGCAAACGTGGTTGTGGTCCATAAGAAGAACGGGAAATGGAGGGTGTGTGTGGACTTCACTGATCTATCAAATGGTGGATATGCCCGAAGGATTGTTTCCCCTTACTAAAGATCGATCAAATGGTGGATGCCACCGCGGGATTCGAGCGCTTAAGTTTCCTTGACGCATACTCTGGGTATAACCAGATACGAATGAACCCATATGACGAGGAAAAGACCGCATTCATCATTGAATCAAGTACATATTGTTATACAGTTATGCCTTTCGGACTAAAAAATACAGGTGCAACCTTTCAGAGGTTGGTTAACAAAGTTTTCCAGGGCATGATGGGATCTACCATAGAAGCCTACATTGATGACACGGTGGTCAAAAGCAAGGCGAAAAGTGACCACCTGACTGATCTGCAACAGGTGTTTGACATCCTCAGAAAGTACAAGATGAAGCTCAACCCATCCAAATGTTCCTTCGAAGTGTCCTCGGGCCAGTTCTTGGGACACATAGTTGATCGGACGGGAATACAAGCGAGCTCAGCACAAGTCAGAGCTCTCATGGAATTGGGAGAGCCAAAGTCCCGGAAGGAGATCCAAGTACTAACCGGGAGAGTAGCAGCCCTCAGCCGTTTCATCTCTCGCTTAACTGATCGGTGTTGGCCTTTTTTTTCATTCTATAAAGGCATCAAAATGAGAGGTCTGGGGGCCGGAGCAAACAGAAGCTCTGAATAAGCTCAAGAGCTACATGACAAAGCCTCTTATATTGGCAACCTCGAAAGCAGACGAGCCATTGCACTATCTGCAACATCTACCAGTGCCGCTCTGGTCAAGGAGGGCAAGGGGTACCAGATGCCGATCTTCTACACCAGCAAAGCCTTTGCTGATGCAGAAACTCGTAATTCCAAACATGAAAAGCTGGTACTATCACTGATCAATGCAAAACGACGTCTTTGGCATTACTTTGAAGCACATCCGATCGTGGTACCAATTGCAACCCCGATCAGATCCATAATGGCGAAGCTCGAATTGTCAAGGAGAGTATCCAAATGGGCAATAGAATTGGGAATCTATGACATAACCTATGTCCCCCGAACTGCCATAAAAGGACAAGCGGTATCTGAGTTTCTGTTAGAAACAGAAACTACAGACTCTCCAGAAGAAAATGAACCAGGCTTATGGGTAGTATTTGTGGACGGATCGTCAAATATCAACGGAGTAGGGATCGGTGTAGAGCTCGTAACACCCGATGGAGCTAAAATTCAGCAGTCCGTTCGATTGGAGTTTCCAGCCTCCAACAACGAAGCCGAATATGAGACCCTTCTAGCAGGAATTCGGTTGGCCCGAAGCCTGCAAGTATAGAAAACAGAGATAAGAAATGATTCCCAATTGGTCGTACGACAGTTGAATGGGGAGTATGAAACCCGAGAGCCTAATGGAAGCATACATGGATTTGGTACTAAAAGAGGTCGAGGAATTCCAGCAGATAACCTTTGAACAGATCCCCAGAGGGGATAATGTCATGGCAGATCTTTTGGCTAATCAGGCCTCTGCAGCAGGGGAAAGTATGACTCGAATAACACCAGTGGACTTCATCGTCCGATCAAGCTTGGAGCCCTCCGAGGACGTGATGATCATTCCATGGGAGCCAAGCTGGATGGACTCCATAGTAGACTATTTGAGAACGGGTGCGTTACCATGGTCAAAACCAGAGGGTCGGAAGATAAGAATGAAAGCCGCAAGATACGCTCTATAAAACGACCAACTTTAACACAAGTCATTCTCCGGGCCATACTTGAGATGTCTCACACCTTCCGAAGCTTCTGTAGTCATGGAAGAGATACATGCTGGATCGTGTGGCAATCATTCCGGGGGAAGGTCTTTAGCCCACAAAGTCCTCACCCAGGGGTACTTATGGTCTTATCTATCAAGAGACGTTGAGGTATACACCCGACGCTGTAAAAAGTGCCAATTTCAAGGTGATGCATCCACCTCCCGAACTATTGAATCCAACAATTATCCCTCACCCTTTTGCCCGGTGGGGAATGGATATTGTGGGTCCTTTCCCGTAAGCCATAAATCCTACTACACGTCTTTCTGGCTACGGATTACTTTACCAAATGGGTGGAAGCCAAGGCATACTCAACTATCAAAAGTAGCCACGCTATCAAGTTCATCTGGAGTCACATCATTTGTAGATTCAGTCTACCTTGAACTATAATGATGGATAATGGCATCAACCTGGATAACAAGAAAGTTCAAGCGTTCCTGGTAAAGCATGGGATCAATCAGAACACTTATTCCGTTGGTTACCCACAGGGAAATGGACAGGCCGAAAGGACAAATCGAATAATTTTCGACACTTAGAAAAAAGCTCGAAGCAGAAAAAAGAGCTTGGTTGGAAAAATTACCCGAGGTCTTATGGTCCTATCGGACCACTCCAAGACAACCAACGGGAGAGACCCCATTTGCTATGACTTACGGGGCTGAAGCCGTTATCCCGACCGAATTGAAGGTGCCTACGCTAAGAAGTCAGACCTAGGAAGAAGGTCCAAACAATTAGCACCTGACCCATGATTTGGACCTACTGGAAGAAAAAACGGAAGTTGCAAGGATAAGGCTGGCTGCTTACCAGCGACAAGTCAGGGCCCGATTTAATCAGAAGGTCAAAAGAAGAGAGTTCCAGGTAGGCGATATGGTGCTCAGAAGAAAAATTTGGATTATTGGCAAGTTACGGGAGACATGGGAAGGACCTTATACAATAATTGAGTTCATCGGTCGCGGTGCCTATCGGGTACGGAAGAACGAGACATGCCGCATCGAGCCCAACTCTCAGAACGCTTACCGTCTGAAGAGGTGTTATCCTTAGGTAGTTTTCCCTTAAACAGTAAAATGACACTGTGTCTTGCACATGACACTTCTGTTGATTATAATAAAGCATATGTGCTCGATGTTCGACACCTCTGCTACATGTTTTTCAAGTTTTTGAATAAAATGTCACATTCTATATGAGTGATCATACTTTATGAAGATGTCATATTAATATAAAACTTTTCCTAAGTGTTGAGTTTAAACCTGATTTGAACTAACCAGAGGACATAAATGAGTCTCAGGGGCCAGATGCCCGAAGACTCCATATTAATAGAAACTTTTCCTAAGTGTTGAGTTCAAACCTGATTTGAACTAACCAGAGAACATAAAAGAGTCTCAGGGGCCAGATGCCCGAAGACTCCATATTAATAGAAACTTTTCGTAAGTGTTGAGTTCAAACCTGATTTGAACTAACCAGAGGACATAAACGAGTCTCAGGAGCCAGATGCCCGAAAACTCCATATTAATAGAAACTTTTCCTAAGTGTTGAGTTCAAACTTGATTTGAACTAACCAGAGGACATAAACGAGTCTCAAGGGCCAGATACCCGAAGACTCCATATTAATAGAAAATTTTCCTAAGTATTGAGTTCAAATCTGATTTGAACTAACTAGAGGACATAAACAAGTCTAAGGGGCCAGATGCCCAAAGGCTCCATACTAAAATGAAAATTTTCTAAAGTGTTAAAGTTAAAAAATGTTTATCTCGGGCTAGTAAATAGCTAACTGAAGTGACAAGAACAAAATGCCACAAGAAATTGGGAAAATCCTTTCATTAATATAAATAGAAAATACAAAAATAACCCTTTTAAAAGGTAATACATAATGAAGCACAGAAACCCAAGTCATATTTCAACTCAGGGGCAAAACTAGTCTTCTCTTTTTAGGAAGGCAGCAAATCGCTTCTCATTCTCAGAGGTCGGTGGGTCTTAATAAGGAAGAGGCACCCCCATAAAAGAATCAAACTCCTCAGCAGTCTTAAACTACTGATCAACTAGGGGAATGTGCTCCATCTTGTGCCTATCCCGCTATGCCCTGATCGATCGAACGTCACAGATAGTGACGTACTGTTTGTGCATGTCTAGACCACCCAAACGGCACATCTCTACCTTAGATCGCTCAAGAGCCAGAAGATTATCTGACTCCGCCTTTTCGGCAGCTATCTTTTGGTAGGCTGCCTTTGCCTCTGCTAGTTCAGCAGCTAAAGCCCTCTTCTCAGCCTCTCCGCTCTCCAGAAGGCTTTTGTGCTCAGATACACTCTAACGAAGATCATCCGCCTCCTTGGCCAGAGTGATATGATGCTCATTATTCTGCTGTAGTTGAGCCTGCATCTTGACCATTTCTCGGATGTCGGACTCCAGGGCATGATTGTAGGCCTGGATCCCATAAAGAAGTTACACAGATAGGGAAAAGGGTGCATATTAGTGCAGAACGAAGTAAAAGAATAAGCTAAGGTACAAAAGATAAGTCGAAGTGCCAACCTCCATGGCCATCGAGGAGCCTTTCTGAAAAAGCTCAGTCCTGGAAATCTTCGACTGAGCAGCCCTGCAGTAGGAGTCCAGACTTTTTTTGCCATAGCCCGAAGGGCATCTGGCTGACAGATAGTAAGATGGTCAGCACAGACAGGAGAGCCATCTTGAAGGAGAAACTTTGGCTCTCAGGGAATTGCGGTGCGGGGAGTGTCCTGAGCCTGAGGAGTATTGCTCGTTGAGGCATCAGTAGTCTGGGTCTTGGGTCTTTTATTGGCCGCTCCACCACCTATACCAGATCGAGACCTGGTGGTTGCAGCATTTGCAGGAGGAGGTTGAGGTGGATCTGAAGGACTTTGTGCAGGCGAAGGTGCCGGGGGTGCTGTCGAGAGTGGTATGACATCAACCAGATTAAATCCTTCAGGAATCTGAGTACGTTTGGTAGAAAGGGGCCTGAGGAGAAAATCCATCCTGTCAACAGCAGTGCCTAAATTAGAAATCATCTCTAGATTGACCTTAGTCAGAAGAGTAGTGGCAGATCGGACGTTGCTCTAGATCTTGGCCTTCAGAAGTGCAAAATGTTCTTTTATAAGGGATAAGGGTATTTCTCTATCCTTATAGCCGAGAAATCTATACGCATACTTTCCCTGATGCAAGTCACAGAACTTACAAAAACACGTAGCTTTATGGAGGGATGGTAGACAGGCAATCGGATAGGGCCGAAGATTCTAGGAATCGGGATTGTCAGAGAGAATGGGTAAAACCAGTTGCCATTAACAATTACCATTCTCTCCTTCCATCTTTTATCAGATTTTTCCGTATCAGAGCATATGCCCCAACCTTGGAAGGGAAAAAGGTTGTACCTAAACTTGCTTTCTCGGGCATTTTGGAAGAAATAACAGAGAAGTAGGTCGGCTAAACCTAGATTAAGGTCCAGATCCCTATTATATAAAAGAAGCATGGCCAAAATCCTGAAGCTATTTGGGTTAAGCTGGAGAGGGTATAACCCTAGCATAAAAAAGACGTAATGAAAAAAAGGGTGAAGAAGAATTCTTAATACTTTGAGATGAACCGCCGATAGCAGAATGCTACCTGGTTGAAGTCCCTCACTCTTAGAGAAGTCTAAATAGCCTGGGTAAGGGGTCAAACGAACATCACCGGGTATATTAGTTTCAGCCCGAAGGTGTTTTACATCCACCTCAGGCCTTGTTTTCTTAAGAGAAGCAATTGAGAAAGGTTCAGGAGGGTTGGGGTTTACAGGCTCATCTTTATCATGAGAACCCCCTTCAGCGGGTGTTTCTGGATTCGTTAATGAACCCGAAAGGTTAGTATTCGGGGGAACTATTTTGGGAACAGGGGCCTCTTGACGGACAGTGGAAGGACTATCTCTACTGGTTGAATCAGGATCGGTTCTAGAGGACAAAACGACATCCTCTACTGACCTAGTGTCATCACTATCAGACATGGTTTCAGAAAGGTAGAAGAGACAGATGGTGGGTAGAGATGAAAATTGAAAAAAAAGAAAGTACAATCTGACTTGCACAGTTTAGAGAATAGAGGCAGGAAGAACTTCAGAAAGGGTTAAGAGACTGCTCCGATGGAGGTTCCTAGAAAATGTCAGCTGAGAGTTGCAGAAGTCAAAGAGGAAGGAGCTCCAAGGAAGATAATTAAAAGGTATAGGTTTGGACAATGATCTGCTAAGAATGAAGAAATCAAATGATTTGAGTGTGGTTTTATAGTGAGATAGGGGCAAGCCAATAGTCCACACGAAGCTTGAAGGTCGCACGTTACACGACAAGTCGTCATGGTGCGAAGAATAAGGCAATTGTGGCCTCACGTTTTGAATTCAAATAAATGCCAACAATAAAGGACTTGTCACATCACCACCATCATTTCCCATGAATACATTGAATGTATGTGTATATATAATTCGGTCATGGGCCATGAATTGACCCATGAACCCATGACCTCAGGGGCCTATGTAATAGTCAAATTTTGTGGCCCATCTTTATTAGGTCATAAACAAGGACCGGTGGGCTTGGCCCATAGTAGTCTCTAGAAAATGAGTGGTCCATAAGTTAGGGATTAGTCTTATATATGGAAGATAAAACTCAAGAAAGAAAGGAGTTTATCAAATCCCATGATTTAAAGGATTGATAAACTTGGATAGATGAGCCTAACCCATCTACCGAATTATATATAAATACATGGTCAAAGGATGAATAAAGGCATTCCATTTTTTTTTACCTAATTAATTGTGTATTTTTCTGCATTTACATCACTATACCTAGTACATGCGTGGAAGATGGGAATATTACTATCTGCAGGTATCCTGTTATGATAAACTACTGGCAGGAAATATCATGGTCTGTGACACCGATTCTGGTCTAGAAAATAGTCTCTCTATGTTGGAGGATATAAAAACACCAAATTTGTTTATATTATAAAACACCCATAGACCTCCGTTTTTGAGCTTCCCAACATATTCCTTCTTTTCCATATTGTCTAATGGAAAGCAATAAAGATTATGTCAATGATCCAAGTCCATTTAATAACTACCTTCTGAATCTGATTCACATGATCTCAGTTGTTTCGAGGAGTCTATCCAAATCACCCTTAATTTTGAGGCCAAATTTTGGATTGTGACAAGACAAGAATAAACTGGCGTTCAGTGAATTCTTTTTGCTCTTTAGACTAAATAGAATGTTTTGGTAGCTTTGAGATTGCTAAGCATTGACGCCTACATGAGCTTCTCAGAAATGATTTTTTATTGCTGCTAACTGAAAATTCAAACAAAAACTTTGTAATTGATTAAAATCTCTGAAGTCCCCACATATTTGATCCCAACAATCCCCTAGCTGACAACATCACACTGTACGAAGTCTGTGTCAAGCTTTCTGCAGGCTTCACTTGGAAACCTATAGTTTCCTCCGTGGAACATATCTTCCTTCTAATCTAACAAGGTATCCAGAGCCTCTAGAGCCCTCCCTCTCTAGAGCTTTGTCATAGAAGTCAAAGAATGCAGTTTGAAATGGCACTCCAAACATCATTTTACAATTCACTGTAATTTTAGCAAGTGAATATTTGCAGTGGTTCCACAAAGAGTAATTACATGGCATGCTCTTTCTTGATGCAACGGTAAAAGTCCATTCTCATGATTGTGAGGGTGAGGTTTATATTTCGAAAGAGACGCAAGTTCTAAAAGTGAATATCAGTTCTGTAATCAGTCAACTACTGCTAGCAAGTTAATGATGGATTATGTGTTGGTTTATGTGGAGGTGCTGGTGTTCGCATCATAACTCATAAGCCCAGTCTATGTTGCCGTTTTGCAAACTTCGTTTGGGAAGTTCATAGCAGGTGTGCTTATTTAATCTTAGTGAGGAGTGTTGGATGCAATCTTCAATCAAAATTTGATTTCATGATTGATTGCAGGTCTCGGGGAGCATTTACACTTTCAATAAGAAACTAGGAATTTATTTTCTTCTTGATGTTTCGTCAACCCAAAATTTATTACTTAAATAATACATCTAGTGGTCATGGTGGAATTTTCTATTGCCCTTGGCGAATGTTGGGGAATTTGTTTCATAAATCGTACGCTTCTTGTGTTTGTCTAATTCCCCAACATTCGCTTTTACCACTTATTTGAGTGGGATTATAGTCCTTACTGAAATTACTTTAGAAGTGTATGCAAGGCATTATCACCACCTTTGATTTTGTGGTGTTTTGGCGCACTTTCCGTTTGTATATTTGGATATGACTGTAATACTGTTCCTTGTGACCAGGTTTCTGAAAAATAACTGAACGAAATTTCACTTTCGATAATATGTTTTATGGTTCCAATTTTACTTTGTGGAGTTTTTACTGGTTTTACTTCATCTTCTTAGCTTGTGTTCGGATTGTGTTGGTCCGTGTTCATGCTTAGTCCTATCCAACCTAATGAATGGAAATTGTTGTGGTAATTCAGGAGAGATCGAGGAGGGAAATTCAAGAATTGAAAAACAAATATAGTGCATTGCTTGACGTGATGATTGAAATGCAGACGAATGAGAGTTCTCGTAGCATTTGATGGTTCTCTGGGTGGATTGAGATTTTTGTGCTAATGATCTTTTGGGTTCACAGTACTCAACCGCCAAGTTGAATGGTGTTATTAAGCCTGTTACGAGGTAATGATCTTTTTGGGTTCACAGTACTCAGGCCACTAAGTTGAATGGCGTTATTAAGCCTGTTTTAATGGTGATGAGTGGTATCAACAGTATTGTATGAGATATAGATATTATCATATTATCAGAACTGTTCCTTCGTCTACATCGTTTTATTTGCTCACTATTTTGTTTTCTCCACATAATATGTGAATGTGCTGTTTGATAAAACTGAAATTACGTATTGAAAATTTTAAGAACGAAATTCTAAACATTGAAAGGTAATTAGTATTAAATATTTGGGGTTAAACAATGTCAACGCCAACAAAGAATCTGAACTGAGAAGGGTGATTTTGAACATGGAACCAAGTTAATTACAACTCCTCATGGAGTAGAGAGAAAAATATATGGACATGCAATATCCTTGTTTTAATGTGATATACTTTTAGGGTTTTATTTACAAATTCCGGATGAAAGAGCTGTAGAGAATGTTGATCTGGGTGTGCAAAAGGTCAGCTTGTTTTCTCACAAGAGACAGTGGAACAGCCATATAAACTCCCATAAATATATGTATATATATATATATATGATTTATTTTTATTTTCCTGACAAAAGAACAAAACAGAGCTAAAAGAAAGGACTGGAAGGGCCCAAACAAAAAGAGAGTTCCATCCTCACCGTCTCTGGTTTTCATTTTCATGTAGCAGAAATTTTTGGTTCAATAACAAATTCTCATCCTCACTAAGAAACAATAATAACATGTCATATATTTGCTGCCATATTATACTGAATGATGATATAGGTTGTCCTAGGGTTTATTTTTTTTATTTTTTTATTTCCTTCCCTGTAGTAAAACATGTGCTAGCAATAGGCCGACTCTCGTATCATAATTGACTAGCATAAAGGAGAGTCAACAATGCATTTCGCAGTGTGTTCCAGATTTCAACACCCTTTATTTTCCAAAAATGTTTAGTATGATTTCATTGGCATCAAGTATCAATAGCTTGATTAATTTACAAAAACATGTCACGCACAAATAAAACAGTAATTCTTCTCAACTCTATGAATAATCAGTTATTTTCTGGATCTCCCAATTTAAACTACCAGCAATAATAGCAAGTTCATATCACCAGCTACAAGTGTATCTCCCAATCGCACTAGGCTAGATGGTAAGAATTGAAGTATTTCATAAAGAAAACTGCAAACCTCAGGCTCTTCAACATATATGAACCGTGAAATTATCGCAGATAGAGGGACACAAATCACTTGATATCATGAAATGATGGCAAGACAGCAAGAAGAGGGTCTCCGTAACCAATAGCCTCTGCGAGCAACACAAAGTATAAACATAAGCAAATCAATGTGCAGGGTGCTTTACAGCCACACATTTTACATGCACCAATATCGAAGCAGTCTTGGAGCTCCTAAAATTTAGTAGCATGAACTCAACAAGGTGAGATAGGTTAAGAGTTTCGGTAGATAGTGACAATAATGGACATCTCCGTTTCTCTCTCAACTTTCATGAAGAGTATCTTCTAAGTACAAACTAAACCTACAAATAAGTGGTTTATCTTACCCAACCAAGTTTGATTGCTCAAATCAATATGAATGATCTTACTGATGAAAAAGAGTTGAGTATTATATGAATGATTATAATGGATGTATTACGTTCTTATACTAACATCTATATGGTTATAAAAGTACAAAAACTCATTGCATATTCTCAACTGACAAACAAGAAATGCAATTGCCTGACACCCAATGTCTCAATATGAAAAAGAAAGTAACACATCCCATAAGAAAGAATCTGAAGAAAGAGGTGGAGGGGAAGGGGGAAACCGTCATTTTTTAAATCATAGTTACGTAGAACCCTTTTATTGTACATTTGTTTAGCCATTTTTCCATCGCTACCAAGGACTGTCACATAGTGGTATTTCTTCACCGTTCAAAGTAGAAGATCAAAAATTCAAGTCTCAGAGGGACAAAGTGAATGAACGAGTCTCAAATAGGAAAAAAAGAAAAAAGGGAAAACCCTTTTTGTCTTTGAAAACATCATAAATATATAAAGCTCTCCTATCGTATTTATCAAGCATCCAGTCTCCTTGTTGACTAATATTATCTCGACCCTCCAGAAAAATTCTATGGATGAAAATGGGCAACCCTTTCAGCCAATGTTTTATGGGGTAGCATCCTTACCCTGTTTGAACTCCATATGTAATAGGCATCTGATATCTGATCTATGCCCTTATGATATTCAATTCTATCTCAAACGATGTGATACGTCAATGGTATCTAAAAGAATAATGAAAAGTTAAGATATCACTGAGAACATACCTCCATCATCAAAAAGGATCTTTACAACTTCTCCAGCCACATCTGACTGCTCAAGAAAGGTCATAATAGCATAGTCATTGAAAAGAATTCTATCATAAAAGAGGTATAGTTCAAGAACTTTAACCGAAAACTCACCTTAAGAGGAAGTTCAGTGCCAAACTGATCCAGAAAGCCTATTGTTTGACCTTCTTTGATCACATCACCCTGGAATTGCCAACGATGATGGTCGCACACCAAAGTGCCAAAGAGATGCCATCAGATGCAATTCCAAACATAAACCAATTATCAGCTAATTTTTCTTATGTTAGATCTCCAAATCTGGATCGCTGATGTCAACTTTATGCGCTAAGCTTTTTGTAGAATCATCTTTTTGTTACCGGCAAATTCAGGATATTTCTACTAAAATTTGTCTCAGCATGACATAGCCAAGTGTAGAAGATGATTGGATTTAATCATCAGCTATCAAATTCAGGCACTTAAAAACGTATGATCAAGGAAGATAAAATATTAATAGGTTAATTGACGATGGAGAAATTAAATGTACATGAATTTTAGAAAGGCCAAACAAATACAACACACGACATTTGAAGGAAGAGGTTAGGGTTCAATTCTCACCAATATTGAGCGAAAACAATACAAGAACATAAACAGGAGTGCAAATCATACCTCTTTACATATAGGAGGTTGCTTCTTCCCTTTCAATGTTCTGCCCCTTAGGAATGATCCAACCTGTTTAAAAGTGATCACACAGAATAAATAACACAATACGTTTCATAAGAACAATACGTGAGACACACATGCACAACCAAAAAAAAAAAAAACAATAAAGCAAGAAAAATAGAAAAAAGAAAGAAACCCGAATACGAACATTTGGAGATGACACTAGAACGTATCCGCTAGCACCAGAAGCCTCCAAGGCTGCTAACTTTGCTGACTTCACTTCTGAGACATTTGTAAATGGACTGGTTTTTTCTGAAGAGGATGTTGGTGGTGGGACAGCAGGAGCGGATGCAATTATTGGTTTAGATGGAATAGGTGTTGGTGTTGTCTGAGAAACGACAGGCATTGGAGCTTTTGTGACTGCAATGTTTCGCTTCAAGTGCATTTCAAATTCTCCAACCTGTCACAGAATAACAAGTGTCCAGTCTTAGATGAGATGTATACACCCATATAACTCAAACCTGCAAATGACAAATGGTTTGAGGAGAAGCAATACAATTATGTCCTAAAACTGTAGATAGAACCTGATGTCCTTACATCAATGGACGCTTACTTATGTGTTGGTTCAATCAACCGGATAAAAAATAACTGTACTGGGCTCTTCGTTGCCTTAATTGATGCATCTCATCGACAGATGCTTGAAATGGAACACATCATCAAACAGGAAAAAAGCCTACAAATTTTGCCATGTCAGATTTTTTTCTGTGTCTATGCTTCGCATTATAAACCCCGTCAGGAATCATTGATGTCTAAGGGAATTAGGCCATGTTTGGTTCGCGGTCCGGTCCCATGTGGTCCGGTCTCATAATGGTTTTTTTGGGACCGGACACTGTTTGGCAACACGGTTCCAAAAAAACAAGGACCACTTGAGACCAAAAGGAGTAATTTGAGACAACAAAAAATTATGGTTTCAAGTGGTCTCAAGTGGTCTTATATACAATTGTCTTAACACATGAGATCATAAAATTTGAAATATATATATAAAATTAAAAATATATATATAATTTGAAAATAATATACAAAATTTAAAAAAATAATATAAAAAAATTGAAATAATGTATAAATTTGAAATATATATATAAAATTCAAAATTAATATATAAAATGCAAAAAATATATTTAAAATTTGGGAAAATAAAAAAATTCCAAAATAATAGAAAAAATAAAAAATAATGTATAAAATTCGAAAATAATATATAAAATTTGAAAAATAATATATATATGTTTAAAATAATGTATTAAATTCGAAAAAAATATATAAAAATCAAAATTAATATATAAAATTTAAATATATATATATAATTTAAAAAATAATATATAAGTTTTGAAAAATATTATAAAAAATTTGAAATAATGTATAAAATTTGAAAAAAATATAAAATTCAAAAATAATATACAAAATTAGATATATATATTTGAGAAAATATAAAAAATTTGAAAATAATATAAAAAATAAAAAATAATACATAAAATTCAAAAAATAATATAAAATTTTGAAATATATATTATTTTTGAATTTCTTATATTATTTTTAATTTTTTTTATTTTTTCAAATTTTATATATTTTTCATACTTAATATATTTTTTGAATTTTATATATAATTTTTTTATTTTTTGTATTATTTTCCAAACATAAGACCAAACAGTTTGAATAAGACCATAAAACCAGATAGCTTTACCAAACAGACTTTCAGAACACCATCCAGATAAGACCAGACCAGACCAGCCCAGACCAGACCGGACCGCCTACCAAACGGGCCCTTACATCTCAGACCATCTGACCATAAGCATTACGAAATCATTAATTTTTGTTATATCAAACCCTATTTATTAATCATTATTCTGCCCGAAGACAAAGTGCAAATGGAGTGTCATTGTCTCATTGGCAACCAATAAGACCATACTTCCTGGAAAATGACAAGTGCATCCTCTTTGGTGCATGTCTACCAAATATTTCGATCATATATCAAACTCTCTTCTCAGAAACCAAGTTTTCGCTGTTAATATAAGTTGGTTTCATATGTAGCTGCCACCACCAATCCACAAATCATTTTTACTTGTTTTAAAGAATTCAATAGAAACACAAAAGAGAGAGATGAAAATTTGTAAACCAAAACTGCAATTTGGGAGTTTACCTTTAGCTTCAGCTCAGCAATCTGTGTCTCATCACAGACATCCAACATCAATTTCTGATATAGAACAAGCATGAGTGTCAGGGTTCAAGCAAAAATACAAAGACAAAGTTAAATTTTGTAGTAAAGAATTGAAGAGGAGCCATTAATATCAATATGTGTAGAATAAGAAGATTAAAAAAGAAATAGCAAGAAATTTAACAAAAACAATATAAATTTGATGTGGAATTATATTTGCTCTTGCCCTAAGAATCTTCTATAAACACAAACTGTATCCAGTGGTTGAAGAGTCATGGCATGATGCCATATGAGGTCCTTATTAAGATATTATGTCCATGACATGTACAGACACACAATCATGAATCCCAGCATATATCCCGCTAAATAAGTCTTCGAAGAGCATAACTAATAGATAAGTATTTAAAATAAGCCTTAGAAGAGATCGAAGTTCATTATCAAACCATAATCACAACGAAAACACAAAACAGGAAAAAATAAAACTACTTTAAAAAAACTGTTACGAGTTGAAATTACACTTAACAGCTTTGGACTAAAGAAACCAAAAGCTAAAGCATTAACATTCCAAGTCATAAGACCTTCCAGGCAAAGACTGCCATTGTTTTAATCTTTCAGAAATTAGTTTCACAGTTCTCAACTTTGGGGTAACTGTAGTATTAGCTTGATAAAAATTTCAGAAGAAGGATGCCTATACTACTTGTTCAATACTTCCCACACAGAGACTTGCCCAAATTGGGGGAAAGAATCTCCCTATGCAGATAATTGGAAGGATTCCCCTAATCCTCGTTACCCAGAGAACAACTTGAAGTTCCTTTTCGTTTCTGCAGGGATCCAATCAACACAGTCATCCAACTGCATGTAACATGACTATTAACTGCACTTTGATTGTATGTTATTGATGTTGTTGTTCTTAGATCTTGGTAATTGTTTGGCCGTTTGTGTCAGCATGTAGCTTATTGTGGTAAAATGACAACGGTAATCAACACTAGGGTCAATGTGCAGCTTGATTGGTGTAACATGATTCATTTAGAGTGTAATGGATGATAGAATAATGAGGATCACATTCAAGGTGGCGGTGGTTGTTAAGTGAAATGGTGAGTATAATAGCAGTCTAAACAATAGTTTTTCTAAGGTTTATAATGGACTTCTCATATAAAGGCTAAATTTTGAATATAACTTTTTTCCTGTACTGGTAACTCGGTTTAATTTGTAAATAATATGTCAGCATATTGTCACGACCTGCCTATGGAGGTTATGCCATGCAGGCGTCACGAGTGCACAGAGATGAAGATTATATGGCAAGGAGTGTTGTAGAGTTGTGAAGTGTAACCTAGAAGACTCTAGAATGTAGTAGAATGTTCTAGAATGTAGTATTATGTTCTAGAAGTTTGAAGAATTGTAGAGAAATATGTGGAGAGTTCTAGAAGCATCTTAGCCATCCATTAGGGATGGAGATGCCTCTAAATAGGGAGGAGTCCCTCATTTGTAGATCATCAAGTCCTGGAGAGGAACTTAGATCATCAAGTCCGAGAAGTGGGACTTGAAATCAAGTCCTAGAAGTGGGACTTGAGATCAAGGGATCAAGTCCGAGAAGTGGGACTTGAAATCAAGGCCTAGAAGTGGGACTTAAGATGAAGAGAGCCTTGTAGAGAGCTAGCATTGTACACGCATTCTTTGTAGTAATAAAAGTAGTCTTGTTTCTTGTCAACCAAAGTGTTCTTATGTGTGAGTGACATGTGTGAGTGAGTGCCACAATACCACCAAGAGTGCACAAGAGTAGTGTGTTGCTAAGAGCAAACAAGGTAGTAGGCTGACCAAGCCTTTGCAAGAGGAGTAGCAACGACTTGGTGCCGCACGGGTGTGGCTGGAGTAGTGCCAAAACACTAAGCCCGTGACAATATGCTGTCAGTACTGGTAGAAGAATGTACTTTCAAAAACATATGGGTGTGGGATATGCCATGGGAGGTTTATGCAATTTATGTCATCCAGAAGTAACTTAATGGTTAGTTTTTGCATAGGAATCCATCAACATCACTGTAAGGAAATACTAGAATGAAATTGCAACCAAATAGAAACAATTTGAGCTTTGAAGAAGCAAGCTCACCTCAAACCCACTAGGGAAAGTTGCACTTTGAATAGTCTTCACCACTGATCCTTGTGGCTCCTTTGAAACTGCTCCATTATAGTTACCAACTTTAAGATGCAAAAAGGTATATAAAATGCTTAAAAATAGCAGATAGTTCCATTATATCAACAAGTAAGGATATCAATGACACTCCAACTACTCTCTATTCATAGTTGCCAGAAATTTGCAAGACAAGTGCAATGACTAGATTGAACCTATAATGAAATCTAAAACACAAATAAATCTCAACCAATGTGCCATGTGATTTTTCGTTCAAAAAGAGCAATAGATAATCACAAAACATGGTTATATGTAAGCCTCAAACAGATGAACAAAAAAATAATCACAAAAGAAAGTTCCATGTAAGCACAACATAGATGAATGATAAATTGACAGGAAGATGCCCACTAAAAGCAGAAAGAGAATATATGTGGGGACAATTACAGAAGGATATCAAAGCACTCTTGAGCACCTAAATTGAAAGACAAGCAACTCACCATCAGACTTAGCTGTAGCAGTAGTTTCAGATGGCTTTACACAAGATATAAATGTTCTGTCTCTCTTTAATGGGGCAGCAACAAGTTTTCCACCAACTGAGAAGCCTTGAATGTGCAATTTACTTGACATGTTACAGGCGGAGTTATTCACGGGAATCATGCCTGGTCTGTCATGTATAGACCGCACACGGGAAACAGTGCCTACGAAATATGGATGCAATAATACTACATTAACATTGAATCGTGGTCATGGGCTAATTACAGATGAGTAGTAGTATATAGAATGAAAATGTACATATATAAATATACATACAAATAATAAATAGAGAACTAGAGGATATGGCACAACAAGCAAACCCACAGTAAGACATATGCTAAGCAAACAGTTAAAACTTCAGCAAAGAATTTGACTTGTGAGCTTTATAATTCAAAATAGATATTATGAATCAACCTCACGTGAAGATGGGTAAGTGGTAACAAGTAAAGAAGCATAAAATATAATACGAATCAAAGCCACTAATAAAAGTTTAGAATCCAGATTCACCGGAACCACAACAATATTTTTCCCATTGATGGTATGTACATTCCAATTAGGCACAACAACCACTTCAGTAATATTGCAATAGCCCAATCTGAGTCGCATTAAAATTTAAAACAAAAAGAAAAAAAAAAAAAATATCCAATTGCTCGCCATATAGAGACAGGACTTGGGTCCCCTCTTGTGTCACAAGAGGTTCGGTGCATTAAGGAGGGTGGTGATCTGTGAAGTGCTTGATATGTTTGTGGGGCGACAATCTGACATGAGGTGATTTCCTTCCTATGCACAAGAGGTGATCCTCTTTTGTAGAGCCAAATCATAGCAACCGTGAAGGAAAAAGTAAAATATATGCAGCAAAGGGACAAAGTGGAACCGTATGCTCAGTTGCTATATGTGGCATCAGCATATTAAAAGTTCTAAAGACTGTGCACGAGATGGTAACACATTAAACAAACAAACGAAAATCTAATTTATTTGTTGCAATGCTGGAGAATCAGGTAGACTCAACTGAATTTAGCCACCTCTTTGATCTAAGTTCCCTTTGGAATCTTTCATAGCCCTCCAACAAAAATAGATACACACACACATAACCAGAACATCTGTTTGTTTACCTATTTCGACTACTGGTCAGTAATTCCATATAAAGTTCTCGAAAACACTGCTTACGATTTGAACTTAAACAAAATGCCCTTATTCAAATAGGTTATTAGAAAAAGAAAAAACGAAACAGAGCAAAAAAAAACTAAATCTAAGACCGATCTCCACCTACTAACGGTTCTACAGTGAAAAGGAATGTTTTTATAAAGGCACCCAAAATGAAGATTATAAAATTACCCTTTTGAACAAGTTTCCTGATACCACAAAATAAATTTCACAAAAAATATTTTTGACAAAAATCATTTAGAAAACTTGACATTAATTTGATTAGAGGGAAGAGCTCATTAAATTTCCTAAAAAATTCGAATGACTTTTTCCAATATTATCTTAAAATTCAAAACTAGAAGACCTGCCTTTGTCAATTAAATAAGTCTAAATGAGAAAATCTACGCATATCCATCACTCCAAATTATAGAATATAAATTTTGTTTCAATCAGCCCCCACTTAGGTCACCAGAATACAAAAATGATACAGAGAAACATTTGCAAAGCTCGAATACAGCTCAAGACATGAAAAACAGATTACGAACATCAATATTACTCAAACGATACAGATCATTTACACACACATATACACAAAACAGATTACGAACATACATCAACACTATTGGATCTGAGACATGAAATTGAGAAAAATTGAGTATAGAGATCAAATCATTCAAGCTTGAATATTAGGAAGAATGCTCCAAATTTACTATCGCATTGCCTGACAAAAAACATTTATACGCGTCCACATTATGCATCGTAAACATATATTTACATAAATATATAGATATATATATAGAGAGAGAGAGAAACATACAGTTGAAAGAACGTAGAACAGCAGCGGACTCCATGAAGAGGGGGAAAAGATGGAGGAGGTGGTGGTGGTGGAGAGAGCTGAGAAATGAAGTGAGGCTAGAGAGAGAAAGTGTGTGTATGTGTGTGTATATGTGTGTATATATGTGTAGAATTGAGGGAGGTTATGAGTTAGGTTAGCAGGTGATTGTCTTCGTAATGTCCGCCTCGCGCATCAGTTTCTCCACCCACAGCTACGGCTTCATTTCTGTCTGCTAACTTGCGCCGGGTTGTTTTTGTCTACGTGGCCTTATCTGGAGCCTCTGTCCGAGAGAGGTGTCATTTGGTGCGCAGGGCAACATCGTCCTAGGCTGCACCCTCGGTTTTGTGGGCGATTAAATAATTCGAAAAGTATAAAATAAACAAATATATAAACCTCTGTTTGCGAAAGTTTAATTTTGTTCAAATAATTCTATTGTAACTTAATTATGTTCCGACTCCCGAATAATTGTAAGTTTATTATGTTTAAACTCCTTTAATGATGAGTTACGGGAAACTAGAGGCTTGTTTGGGAAGTGGGTTTTGGTTTTGGGTTTTGTTTTGGTTTTTGATTTGAAGATCAAACCATGTTTGGTTGGTGGTTTTTGGACTTGGACTTGGTTTTGGGCTTTTTAAAACCAATCATTAAAATATTAGTTTTGGCCTACCAATTTTGACTTTTCTCTCTCTCTCTATATATATATATATATGACCGAAAATATGAATTATTTTGAAACAAATAATATATATTACTTTTTGGAAAAAAATATTATTTTGAAACATAATATATATTTTTCGCAAAAAAAGTATTTTTCAGAAATTTTTTTATATTTTGGGACATAATAAATTTTCGGAAAAGTATTTTTCAAATTTTATATTTTGAAAAAAATATTTTTTGGAAAATAAATCATATTTTAATATAATTTTTCAAAATTTTATATTTTTTTTTGAATTATATATATTTTTTTGAATTTTAAATATTTCGCACTTTTAAAAAAATATAAAATAAAGTGCGAAAATTTAATAATAAAATATATATATTTCGCACTTTTCAAAAAAAAAAAAGTGCTAAAATTTTATAATTTTCTGGAAATATTTTTTTAAAATATAATTTTCTTAAAATATATATTTTTCAAAAAATATATTATGAAAAACAATATTTTCGGAAAATTAAGTTGGAGAAAAAAAAATTGGAAAAAATTATAAATATTTCGCACTTTTTTATATTTTCTGGAAAGTGAGAAAATTTTATAATTTTCTGGAAATATTTTGTTTAGAAAATATAATTTTCTGGAAAGTGCGAAATATTTTTATCAATTATATATATATATTAATATATATTATTTGAATTTTAAATATAATTTTCACATTTTAAAATATTTTTATCAATTATATATATATTTTTTTGAATTTAAAAAAAATAGAAATTTAAATATTGTTTTATATGATTTTTGAATTTTATATATTTCTTTCGAATCTATATATTTTTCCCCATTTTATATCCTTTTTTCTAAATTTTTTAAAAAATTCAGTATATAATATAATTTTTCAGAATTTTATATTTTTTTTGAATTATATATATTTTTTCGAATTTAATATATATTATTTGAATTTTATATATAATTTTAACATTTTAAAATATATTTTTTGATTATATATATATTTTTTGGAATAAAACAAATAGAAATGTCAATTGTTTTCAGGAATTTTAAATATTTTTTAATTATATATATATTCATTTTAATATTGTTTTCCAATTTTATATATATATTTTCATATTTATATATTTTTAATACATATTAGTATATATATATAATTATACCAAGACCAAGACCAACTCCTTACCAAACATGGTTTTAGATTTACCTAAAACCAACCAAGACTACAAAGACCAAAATCACAAGACCAAGACCAAAACCAATACCAAAACCAAGTTACCAAACGGGCCCTAGGGGTTTGTTTGGAAAACGGTCTGATCTGGTATGGTCTGATCTTATCCTAAATCTAAAACTCTATTTGATAACGATTTGGTCTAGTTCCAAATTTTATTAATATATATATATATATATATATATATATATACACTTAAACAAAATCAAATGTTCCAATAATTATTCGATTAGTCAAATTAATAAAAGAGATAAAAAAAAAAGAAAGAAAAAAAGGGAAAAAACTATCTGAGAAATACAAGAAATCCACATCAAACTCACAATTCAATCATTTTCTTCTTCTTTCTATAATTTTCCCTCTCCACAACCTCCATTTTCTCACCAACCAAACAAGTACAACCATCCATATCCCAACCCTTGCAATTCGCTGATTTCTACAATTTCATACCCTTGCATTTTCCGACCTTTACTTTGTCATATGTGCTTCCAATTTGAATTTCCGACCATTACTTTGTCACTCAGGTCAACTGTGCTCCCAATTCGAAATTGCGACTGTTTTATAGTTTAACACACACAATTTGATTTCTTTGTTTCTTCCTCTCTCTCTCTATATATATACTATTCTAAAAGTGTATGGCCCTTTGATTATTTCTCCCCACTTTTTCTAATATTTTAAATAAAAAATGAATTTGTTTTATTGAATATATTTCATTTAATGACACTTCATATATTTTATATTTTATTTATATCTATATCTATCTATAACTAATAACCATTCTAAAAGTGTGAGGGCTTTGAATTATTTCTCCACATTTTTTTAAAATAGAAATAATATATTTTAAATATTAAATGTATGGTGATATTTAATGACTAAAGTCTTTCATGAGCTTCCAAATATGATATTATTATCAATATTATTATTGTATAAATGTACAAAACTTGTACTATTTGTATATATTTTTAAAATATGTTAAATAGGAAAATCATATTTGAGCTTTCCGCTATATATAATTACTAATACTATTATTACAAGTTACATTTTCATATTTAAATAAAAAAATCATAACATTTAGATAAATTATAATGTTACCAATTAATTCATGGTCTTATACAAATACTTATTTCTAACAATTTATTTTTGAACAATGGTTACTAATATAACTTTTATAAAATAAAATAAAAATTACAAAGACACTCCAAATGAAACAAACCAACCACGTTTAAAAATACACTCAGACTTCAAGAGAAGATTGCCAATCCAATTTCCAAATTTCGAACCCAAGATGCAAATGTTAATGGCTATTGATAATGATAATAAATTAGAGTTATTACTACATTTATTTCTAACACATTAGGCACTCCAAATGACACAAAAGCTAATATACTAACAAAAAGTAGACTCTAAATTTGAGAGATCGTTGGAAAGAATTTCAAAAGTTAGAGATTGTTGGAAGGAATTTCAAAAGTCAAAGATTTATAAACTTATTTAAAATATTTAAAACATGTAACTCATGTAACCTAAGCTCAATCTTCCATTTGTCAATTTTATTCTTAGATTTTTCTCTCAGGCTATTGATAATGATAATAAATTAGAGTTATTATTACATTTATTCCTATCACATTATTTTACTAAAGACACTCCAAATGACACAAAATCTAATATACTAACAATAGACTCAAAATTTGAGAGATCGTAGGAAAGAGAGTTTCAAAAGTTAGAGATTGTTGGAAATAAGTTGAAAAGTAATATAAACCTATTTAAGAGATGTATATCATAATTTATATCTCACCCAACTCATGTAACCTAAGCTCAATCTTCCATTTCTCATTTTTATTTCTAGATTTCTCTTTCAATGTAGTTGTTGGTATAATATTTTCTCTTTCTACATACTTTTTATTTCATTGTTCTTTAACACCTTTTCTTTTTCAAGTTTCCACGATACAAAAATGAGAAGCAAGAATTGAGTTTTTTTATATGATGAGATATTTGATGGGGCAGGAAATAGTACGTAACAAAGGTAACAAAAGTGATATTTATTATTTGATTTTGTTTTGATTGCTTGATAATGTTTAATTTGATATGAGCATACTTTTCGATATCCAATTTCAATTAATTGGGAAACAATCACTTACTTCTGCTTTGTTTTTTTATTTATTACCGAAAAAATTACTTGGTCTATAATCTCTTTGTTAGTGGAAATTCTTAATGCTTGCAAATATTTTGATGAAATTTAATGACTAGGTAGATGTGGTTTGTTATACACTAGAGTTCAATCATGCATAACCCAATCCTCAAAAAGGTATTTTATTATGTTTTTAAAATAATTTGCATTCTTAGTGGTGGTGGTGTTTTTACACATATTGCTATTTTAATACTTTTTTGTATTTATCGATTCATAAAAAAGAAGAAAATTTGACCACTTTGAAGGTTAGCAATACCTTCTCAATTGTCCTAAGTAAAGCTATATATATATATATTGAAGTTTTTTCAAAAAATTAATTACATTAAGTTTTGATTAATTGTACAACACATTTTTTAAAATACTAAATGCATATTATATGTTTAATGCATCTTCTTGCTAAACTTCACAATTATTTATACATTTTCATATAATCTACTTAGTTCAAAGTTTTTTCATCACGTGCATCGCACGTGCTTTATGTTAGTATATATATATATATATATCACACACACACACACACTCTGTTTAGGAGATGGAGGTATGTGGGGAGCGGTGCCCAGGGTTTGTTTGGGGAAGGAGATAGCGTTACTGGAGATGAAGAGGCTGTTTGAATCCGGTAATTCTTCTTCTTTTTCTTCTTTATGTACTTTTTATGTAATTCAAAGCCCCCTTTGTCTCAACTAGGGTTTGCATATTTCCATTTTTTATTTTTTATTTTTTTGGGGGGAATTTTGTAGTTATTAGACAATCATGTATTAATGATTGAAAGGCCAGATTGAAATTCAAAGCCCATTCCTACTCTGTTTAAAAACAAGTTGATTTCTCTTTTTTATTATTTTTGTATTTCAACTAGGGTTTGCATTTTTTTTTTTGTATCTTATTGGTTTTATAAAATTGTTTTGATGCTTGGGTTTCTCATAAGTTATTTTTATTTGCCTTTGTTTTCAAGGCACAATATTTTTTAATCCTCTGTTCTTCTTCATTTTGCCTTTGTTTTCAATGTACATTGATAGTTAATCATCTCATTTACTTTAACTTGCAGATAAATTAGTAGGCATCCAATTTACGACCATAGTTCTTCTTTTAAATTAGTAAGATGTAATAAAAAGGTTGAGTCAATATGTTGTCAATCCCATAAAAATGGGAAAAAGAAATTGATGTCCATTTGTAATAATTGATGTCATCTTAGTGCTTCACTTACAACAATATATGAGAGCTAGCATGAAGAAATATATGCAAATGTATTTCAAGACCAAAGGGACATTCATAAATTAATTGAAGAAGGAGAATAATGATAGCTCCAAAAAAGTAAATAAATAAACATTACATGACTAGAAGAACTAATGTTGCCTCCTACGAGTTGTGTATGCATAAATGTCATCCGCTATTTTATTGCACAATCTGTCCATTGTATTGTGGTGTGAACTCGATGCAGGATTCCGAACTGTATGGTCCGCATCGATATCAACATCGTCATTTTCAGTTCTATCAAATATATCATCCGATCGATTATACATCCTAATGAAATTATGAAGCGTACAACAAGCAGTCACAATTGATACTTGTGTTTCGAACTTGTACCCAGGCATGTGTCTGAGTATACTAAACCGATTCTTTAATATTCCGAAACATCGCTCGATTACATTTTTCAACGCGGAATGCTTGTAATCAAACGTTTCCTCTATGTTCATTGGATTTCCACCGCTCTTTTTGAATTCTTGCAAGTGGCATCGATGACCCCGATATGGTGCTAAAAAACCCAATCGATTTGCATAACCAGAATCGACAACATAGTATTTGTCTATTAACATTTGACAAAAAAGAAATTAAGTATAACAAATTTAATACATGTTTTTAAAATTTTATGCATAATATATTGTTATTTGCAAAATACCTTGTGGTGGCTTTGGGAATCCAAGCATTTGGCCTTCCATACACTCATTCAGGATGCGAGAATCATTTGCAGATCCTTCTCAACCTGCTAAAACAAATGTGAACTTCATATCAAAAGAACATACTACCATGATATTTTGGGTCGAATCCCCTTTTCTGCCATGAAATGGTGTTTACTGGTGCGAAGGGATCTGTGCACGAATGTGGGTGTCATCTATTGCACCTACACAATCTTTAAAGAATGGGTAATTTTTTTATTCTTTTTAATCTCTTTTGGGATGACATTAAAATCGGGTGGAACAATAATTTTCGTGGCCAGTTGTAGAACCATTCCTAACACAGAATGGAAGTGTCGGCTAATCGTTTCTGTGGAGTGTTGAAATCTTTCTGCCGATATCTGGGTTCTAATATTGTGCGATAAAGTTAATAAAACAATACCTACTTGTTCCGATACACATGTATGCCTCATCTCCTGAAGCCCAAATGTTTTTAGTCAATCACATAGTCGAATGAAAACAAGTCGCGTCATACGGAAGCTGTCAAAACAACGTCTATCGCCGTTAAGGATTTCAATTATGTAATCTTTACCACATAATGCAGATGTCCTTTGTGGAACCGGGTTGCCATATTCCATATCGATAAAGTCGAAGATTCATTGCATTAAATCACGACTCGCTTTGAATATCTGATTCTCATGCAGGTAGTGATTCACCAACAATTCATGCAAATCGTTGTCCATGTTTGAACTACTCTGGCCAAGGACAGAAAACTGGTATTATGGGAAATTCTCATTCATGGCTAACAATCAGAAAAGAACCAAACAAAGCTTCCACAGGTAGTTAGTAGAGATTTCAATACATGTTCATATATGGTACAAAAATTTGTTCGGTAAGTGGTCCACAGGTGAACAAATGAAATAGATTCATGGGCAATATCATTTATAGAATAGAGAAATTTCTTTTGGAAATTATTATCTTTTTCATTGTCTTTGGATATTGATCATTATAGTGCAAATGATGTAGGATTATCTGGAGTATTCCATGATAGTATATCATCTAGTACTCAATTTCAGCCAATGTTCTCATATTCTTAAAACTGAAACAATGCCTAGTTACTTAGGAAAGAATTAATAGAACAACTCTCGAGAAATTCTTGCTTTGTGGAAAAATGTTTTACTGGTAAGGCCTATCTCTATCAAATTAAATGTGATCAAGTTAAGACTAGTGTTATCGATGTGTAGATTGTTTCAACATATCAGTAAAATCACAAAGATAACACTCGTTGGAGATAAATGGAGTGAAATAGGCAAACATAATGTCCCCATGTTTCCATTCTGTGTAATATTTAATATAAACAACAAACTAATTAGGTTCCTAATTTGTTAACATTAGGAAATTAAATAGGACAAGAAAATTAAATAATACAAATATATGAGATCAATTGTTGAGTGACAATAGCTATCTTGGTTAATGTCAACAAGAAAATTAAATAGGACATTTATGACATCATTCCATTGAGGAAAAGCGAATTACTACAGTGATTGCAATGTACAAAGACATGATTAACTGAGAGTGGTGTTATTGATGTTAAAATAGGAGAAAAATAAACTACTGGTATTCATTGTGTCAAAAATTAAGCCACAAATGGAAAATCAATAGCCACAAATTCAACAATTACAAACAAAACAAATAAATTTCTTCTCAAATATAAAATCCCACGACTACCCAATATTCAATTTCACCCACTAAATTTCATAAAAAAAAAAAATAGAAGGATAAACAAGTGAACATATCAATTTGCAAAGTCCTATAAATTCTTATAAATTCAAGCAAGAAATATATTTCTTTATTATATATGGAGATCACTTGTCTCATGAAAGATCTTGGAAGACTCCAAATAATAAGCAACGTTTCAGAAGAATCTGTCAGTTATATATTTATACTCTAAATAAATTGAGAGAGATAGAGAGTGTAACATTGGGAATGCATATTGAGCATTTGTGGAAAGTGCATTTTATAGAATAATAATAGAATATATTCTTTCTGAAAAGAAGCAAACAAAGTCTGGAAACCAATGTCACATTGGTTCACATGCATAGAATATATTATCTTTCACACACATAGAATATATTCTCTTTCTGAAAAGAAGCAAACAAAACCTGGAAAAGTGTATGCAGGTTTCAACTGTTTACTTTACATGTATGTAGTATATATATGCAGTACAATTCATCCAGTATGTATAGTCAATTCAAGCTAAACAATACTGCATAGTCATTAATAAAACAGGCCAATTCAACCGCAGTTCCCACACAGTCCATCATTAAAACATAATACAAATTAAAACATAGTCCAAATTAAATCATAGTCCAGACTAAAACAAAGTCCAAATTAAAGAGACAAGCATTAAAACAACAGTTTTGGAACTGCGAAGAACCCCCCACATATCTAAACACTAATGTCCCCGAATGTGTTCGCAATCCATGACCTCCGACTTGCATCATCCTTTACCAAAAACCACTCCCTACAAAAAAACATCTTCCTTAAGGGTACTAAGAACCTTGAAGTGAAGGGTGGTATCCAATTCCATTGTCTTCAAGATTTGATTACACTCCATAAACATCTCCATGAGAGTTTTTTGGGTAGAACGGTTTGGAGATGTCTCCTCTTGCTTTACATTTATCGACTGTGATGTATGAACAGTTGAAGACTACGCCTTCATATGTTCTATGACTTTGTCCCAATTTTCGGTTCTAACGGAACCTAATTTTTTAAATGCACGGTCAATAACATCAACAACAATAAATAAAGCCATTTATTTCTTTGCTTTCTTAGGAACAGGTTTGGGAGAAGGAGTGAACTCACCAACATCCTCATCATCTAGATCCAAGTCACTGGGACGGGAGTATGATGTTGGTACCCTAGTCGAAGACTGAACATACCTCCCAGTGGTAGTGACATCTCTGAATAAGTCTCCCAAAGCATGGTAATGAGAAAAACCTTTCTTCCTCCACTTCAGTTGGTCCTACAGAACAGCCATACCATATTAACTTAAAAAATGCATAACAATATTGGTTAGTGTCTAACACTTTCATATTAACAATGCACTAGAAATCCTTTAGACCTAATGGACAGTAATAACATAATGGTAATGCTTCTCTTAAACAATGGACGAGTTAATGAAATTGCAAAAATACCTATAATGGTAGACCTACCACACAAAGAGACACTCAATGGACAGTAATAACATAATGACAAAATATTGGATTGAATGTTTTTTTCTTTTTTATTTGGGAAGGCAGGAATAATAAAATAAAAATGACAACATAATGATGATAAAAGTTATTTTGTTATAACATAATGACAAAATAGTGGATTGATCATGTTAATGAATTTTTTTATTCTTTAAAAGTCAATTAAATTGAATAAGAATGGTAGTACTCACCTTAGGTAAACTCGCCCATTGCTCTATACTCGAATTGTAGTCATAGCCAATTCCAATCATGTTCATTAATTTGTGAAACATATTCCATTCTTTTCTCAAACGTTTGAGTTTCTGCCTAATTTGATATGTATCCCATTGAAACCTGGGCGGCTTCTCGATCATTTTTACCAGTAAATTATTTTTGCTAGTGGTAGTGAGGTTGCCACCAGTCACATTACCCTTCTTGAGCTCCTCCACCAATTTATTCACAAAAAACACTATTATGTCATCATTCCATTCAATCTTTTGTCCTTTTCCATCATTTTTCTCCTTCCCCTCCCCTCCCCTTTCTGCAAATCTTCCACTCCCTCTACATTCTCCACAACCATTTCATTGATGTCCATTTGTTAACAAAAAAAAGATATCAATCATAATATCAACAAAACCACTTAAAATAAAATGAAAACCACTGCATGATCAATCATAAAGAGTGGATTTATCTAACCAATTGGATCTTTTAAAAAAATATTATTTGAAACTAATGTAGCCCTTGAATTTTTCATTTATAAGGGATGGTTGCAAGCCCTCAGATCTCATACTATCATAATTCATTGAGAGTTGAAGTCTAAAGCCTTCATTTTTCTCCCTCTCCCAGCCAATATAATAATAATAATAATAATAACAATAACAATAACATGAATGATGGTGGTGGTGGTGGTGGAGCCAGCTATAGAGACGCTCGTAATGAAAACCAAAACAATCGCTCCAAAATATGAGTTTTCCATGATAGGGCCCCCTCAAAGATTACTCCTCTTTTTTTTTTTTTTTTTTTCATAAATTGCAAATCAATTATGAGAAGAATTTCAACACACACTACAAGAAAAAAGGGTATTTACGAGGGGTCAAACTTGTCGTAAAAGGTTTTTTTACGGGAAACATGCCCCCCTTATAAATGGCGGCCTCGTAAAAAGTCTTAAGTTTTTACGGGGAACAACGTAGTTCGTAAAAGATTAATTTCCCCTCGCATAAACGTTATTAAGACATATATATTGGTCGTCAATAATTTATTTAAAGGAAGATTTACCTCTCGTAAATATGTTTAAATATTTACAGGACAATAATCTTAATCGTAAAACATATTTTTGCGACTTGTATATTCATCGTTAATAATTTATTAACGGGTAACTTGACTTCTAGTTATTATATTAAAATATTTACGAGACACTAATGCAAGCCGTAAAAACATTTATTTACAAGTGTTTTGACACCTCATAAATGATTTAAACTTTTTACGGCTAACTTGTACTCCACGTTAATACTTTATTTACAGGAAGCGACACTTGTCGTCAATAACGCCAAGTATTCACGAGCCACTAATACAAGTCGTAAAAAATATGTATTTATGAAACTTTTGACATCTCGTAAATAATTTAAACTTTCACGACCTACTTTTATTCCTCGTGAATAACATAACCTATATAATTCAAATTACCCTGTATTTGCAACAATTTCAATTGAGCCATCATTCCATTGCGACATAGTAACAATTACAAGAAAAAAAGAAGCAATTCATTAATTAAGATGTCATCATAATTCACCGGAGTTCAATGCTCCAAATAAAAATGTAAAAACAATATCTTTAACCATTTTCCAAACGCCGTTAACAAATATTCAAAATACAACAATAATTCACTTCAAAAACACAAGTAGCTTCACTACACCAATGTTTTTTCGTTAATCTTGAAGTAAGAAGCAAAACACCCAAGCTGCTAATGACTTGGTGATGAGTGATCCTGTCAAAATAATATAATGGTAATGTCAAAAAATATAATTAATAAATCATATAGTTAGTTAGTAATTTGTGAAAAAAAAAATCATAATTTACCTCCAAGATTTTCACAAATGTTTTAGGCCATGCAATCGAGCTTGTCTGAACATCGTGAATATAATACTTTCCAACTAGGCTTTCTCGATACAAAGGACAAGTTCCAACGATGGCATAATCAACCCAAACTTTCCAACAATCTTGACCAAGTGGAACAAAATCCTCGGTTGTTGCTTTTGAATCTGTTGAACCAATCTCGCCATTGACAACAATGACACCTGACCCATCCCAATGTAACAGTTCACATAGGTAGCCTTGTAAATTTTCCGAACTAGGAGATGGCATAGGATTGGTTTCGGAACCCAAATTAGCATTTTGTGACTACAATTGAATGAATACATAAATTAATTCTAAGCAGTAATTTAATATCAATGATAACTAAATAATTAAAATATGTAGTATGTATATTAACAAATCGTAACACTTACCAACATGGATTTTAACTCATTCATAATTTCAGCTTTCATATCTTGTTCTTTTGGGTGAGAAAATAAGAATAATAACTGTAGAAAATAAGAACAACTTTTTTAGAAGCCCATCAAAACCAGTGTCAGATAAATTGTGTGCTGCTTTATGCTTGTATAAGGCAACAACTGCAGACATAACTGTATACTTCGTGCAACCAGGATACAACGGGGTCTCAGCAAGTTCTACCGCTTTCTGAAACTCCGCCTCTCTTGTTTCATAATTAGGATTAGAAACATTATCACTGTCTCCATCAAAGTACGCATCTCTATACATCTCATATATCTCTGGTAGTTCAACATCATTTTCATGACATTCACGTTGTGGAGAATCACTCAGATTTTCGCCGTGAAAGTACCAGACCGTGTAGGTTGGATCTATTCCATGTTGAACTAAATGGCCATACACCGTATTAAAGTGATGAAGTTTTGCATTTTTACATTGAACACAAGGGTATAAAATATTATCAGGATTCCCCGCGTTCTCTTGAGCCTTATCTACAAATTTACGTGCTCCTTCTAAATACCTTGGATCACATCTACAAATTAAAATTTTACTTTAACTCACCCTTTAAATTAGTGTTAAAAATATTAACTTTAATAAATACGATATATTATATACAAAACCTGTAAGTGATGTGCATCCATTCTTTATCCATCACTATTAGCCTAAGTATTTAATAAGAAGCTGTCACAAGAGGTGTATAATGAAATATATTATGCATTGACGAAATTGAGCACAAAAGAAAACAGTTATTTAAAACACTTCTTAGACAATAGACTAGTCATGTATATGACAAAGAGAAGGTGTAGAACTTCTGTTGTTGCAGCTTAAAACTCAAATTCTGTACAAAATAGCGTACATTGCCCACTCACACACAAATAGAATATGACCTAAAATGGTGTTGTCACCTAGCCTCACTTACCATGAGTAAGGATCAAGGTTTCAAACCCTTTTTTGTGCGAGTAAACAACGATTTAGTCAATTAATTACTTATAAGCAGGAAAGGCAGAAACAAATACCTGGTCAAGTGCACATGCAAAGAGATCAAGTACGTGTCCTTGATGTACAAGCTGCTTTGAGAGTCTTTCATAGAACTTCACAGCTTTTTGATAACAAGGGGCAAAATCTTTATCCAAGTCCTTGTGAGAACGTATAGGTTTGGATAGCTTTTTAAACACAATCTTGTGTGCTTTTAAGAGAAATGTTAAGCAGAGACAACAACAACAGTTGTAAATGTCATATGAAATTTAAATAAGAACATACTGGAACCAATCAAATATAGATATTATAGCCTCTCTTAATGATCAGCGGGACTAATAATTTAGTAACTTCATGCCTTCAGATATCAACAAGAATGGTCATTTTCGTGATGGTAACACAGGAAAAACCACAGCAACAACAAAAATGAACTGAAAACTTTATGATGTTATCACGTAATTTAAATATCAGGTAATTTCTTCTTTATTCTTATTTTCTCGAACTACCAGCAGAACCAGTCAAAGCCAACTTTCTGTCTTCACTTTGTCGATCCTACTTTAATCTTTGTTAGCAGTACCATCATCTACTTTTCCATTTTTGTTCTTGTAATACTGATCCCAAGTACCGAAATAGGTATTTTCAGTTATCAAGTGGTTTATGATTACTATTGTTCTATTATTACATTTCATGACATCATTAAAAATAGATATAATATTGTTAGTCACTAATTAACCCTAGAGGGGGGGTGAATAGGGTATTCAAAAATAAGTCTAACTCTTTTCGAACATGGAACACAATATAATCAAAAATCAATTTCTCAATATGCAAGTGGATGATTCAATTTAAACTTTTATAATAATTAATTTCAAGACAAATTAGCATACAAGATATTCAAGCAAATATAGCATGCAAAATACTTATGTAAAGAGAAAGAGATAGAGAGATTGACACCGTGATTTTTTCGAGGTTCGGTAACTCCTACTCCTTGGCTCAAGAACCCCTTCTTGAGACTTTTTCCGATCCTTTCACTATGGCCCTTCCTTCACAGGTGGAATGGCAAACCTTTACAACACAAGCCTCTCGAGCTTGTCTCTCAATCAAGAGAACAACCCTCTCTTGAACAATCGGTGGACTTCACTTGTCCGAGATTACAAATTCGTATGTAATCAATAAAATCACTCAAGAACAAAAACACTCAAAACCCAAAGGTTTTTATGGAAGATAAATCAATATAAGCTCAAGTGTTTTTGGTGATTTTACAATAGATCTAGAAATGTATTCTCAAAAGATATAATCAATGAATGATATTTGGAGAATAAGAAGAGATTCTAGAGGTTTTGATTTTCAAAGAAACTTGGAGAAAATCAGATTTTCAAAGCTTGGTTTCAATGGCTTTTGTAGAGAAAATTTATGCAGAATTTTGAGAGCTTTTCTTTCTTTTCTTTCTCTTTTGTTTTTCAATCTCTTGGTCTACAATGAACACATATCATTCTATATATATCAATACATTAGGGTTTTGTAGAATGAATATTGTAATTGAAAGACAAGAGCCGTTTGAATACCATTAAACACGATCCACAAAACATGGGAATTGTTTTCTGAAAATCTGCAGATTTTAAGCAATCTTCTAGTCGACTACTTCTTCATTGTAGTCGACTAAAATGGTCCATCTAGTCGACTAGATTGAGTTCTAGTCGACTACTTTGGACCATCTAGTCGACTAGAATGAGTTCTAGTCGACTACAATGAGTAGTCTAGTCGACTCAAGCTTGTTTCAGTCGACTCTTTTGATGTGGATGAAAAACCAATAGCTACTGGTTGAAATAGTCGACTACTAGAAAATACACAGGGTGATTCTAGTCGACTATAACAAGAAAAACATTTAATAAAAATATTTTTCTTTCCGTTTAAGTTTGGTAAAGCGTTTTTCATTTCATTTGAGTTCGGTTCATTTTATACTTGAGCTTATTCGATAAAATCGACACATAAAATTACCTTGTTACAATGATCGCTCCCCGACCTATCTACCCCGAGTCTTGAGTCTTCGACTTTCGCTTTTGCCGTTTAATTGATTTTCCTTTTTCGCTTCAATTTCTTTCACAGCTTTTCGCTTTAAATCAAACTTTCTTTCCGAGCTTGTTTTTCGAGTAGTTTCCTTTTCGAGTTTGATTTCTGAGTCGTTCACCTGTCTTTTGCTGAAAATATAAACTCGATAATTCATTAGTATCAAACACTCTTCAATGGTTTGTTATCATCAATTTTGGAATTGTTTGCCGAAAGTAAATTTCAAAGCCAACAATCTCCCCCTTGATGATGACAAAACATTTTTGTGTTTGCTTGACATTTGGCGAAACATTAAGTGATGCTCCCCCTCAACATGTGCATAATATTTTGTTCAAATGCTCCCCCTTAGTAAATGAAATTTGCAGTTTAATAGGTACTTTGATACAATATATAAAAATAGGCGCACATTTGAGACAACAAAAATAAACAGCCTATCATACATGTTTCAGTTTAATACAAGCTGCTTATACTAATGAAAAACATGGAAAGGAAAACAAACAAGTTCGCAAATAACCAAAACAAGTCGCCAATAACCATAACAAGCCACACAAAAATAGAAATTGCTAATGTCGGATAATGAAATGCATGACAGTACAATAGCATAATTTCTCCCCCTTTTTGTCAGCGTCGAGGGGTGCGTGAGCGAGGGTTCCTGTGTGCAAGAGTGAGGTCATCAAGTGACCCTGCCAGATTTGTAATACGGGTAGACATTTCCTCATCATGAAGAACAAGGCGCTCATTGATCAATCGAATGGCTTCCGTATTCTGGTTCACGGTCGTATCAAGGCGCTGAAGCATTTGTTCATGCTGCCTAAGGAGCTCCGTATTGCTTTGAACAACCCCAAGAAGTTGGTTGAGAAGAGCAGCTTGAGAAGCCGAAGCACCGTCTAATGGAGGGACCGAGGAAGAGGCTTCCTGGCGCGATGCAGAACCGCTAGGAGCAGTACGCGAACGAGGAGCAGGTGCAATTTCATAAAAGAAATTTCCTTCCGCATTAGAAGAAATATGCATATGTTTGACATGAGTGGCGTCAAGAAAAATAGGGTGATGCTCGGACACTTCATTCGGAAAATTAAAACCTTTCCGCTGCAGTAGATATGTAATATGTGCAGGAAAGAAAAGCGGGCCAGATGGCTTGCGCTGACATGTGAGGATGACGGAACGAAAAATATAAGCTAAATCAACGCGGGTTCCTGTCAAAACGCAATAAACCAAAAAAGCCTCCATACGAGAAACACTGCTACGACTACCAGTTTTAGGCAGAATAGAGTAAGTAATAACATTATGAATTAATCTAGCCTCGGGTAGTAGCATAGAAGAGGTAATACCGGCGTTTTGCGAAATTTCCTTGTCGACACATATTGCCCGAGCAGCCTCAATACAATCGAAACCATCTTCCTTATACCAGTCCTTGGAGAAGTGGCGGATACCGTCATTCGGAAGCAAGAAAATGCGCTTGATTTCACTGTCATCAACGGTCTCGTCTTCACCATATAAGTTAAAATGAAGATGAGAGAGAAATTTCTTCTCGTGATTTTTAAGAGAAGCGTAGAAAGCTTTGACAATTAGCGGAAATACCGGAATGTCAAGAGAAACGAAAAAATCCCAACCAATTGCTCGGAATAACTCGAAAGTTTAAGCCCGAATTTCAGTGCATAAATCTTGTGTGACAATACGGCAAGGTGTAGGAGCACGGTGATAAAAAACAGTGATGAATTTATTTCTATTATCATCATCAAGAAGAAGTACCTCAAGAAGAAGAGGTTCATTTGACTCCTCTTCGTCAACGGCCGTAGGACTGCGTGGATTGGTGGAGCTTTGGCCTCCATCAATGCGGGAACGTTTCCGAAATAGACCTCGAGTCTTCGGTGGCATTGTAGAAGATGATGCACAAATGTATAGGGATATATAGATATATGATGGTGTATATATATGGATATGTGAGAGAGTGAGAATGATGAAATTTGGATGATGGAAATGTGAAATTAATGAGGGATAGGTGAAGATTTGAAGGTATAAGTGGTAGTAGGAGAGGGATTGAGAGGAGAGGGTTTGAAGGTGGGTGAGGGTTTGAAGGAGGCGAATGGAGAAGATGAGATAAGGGTTAGGTTTTATAGTGGGTTGAGTCGACTAGGTCTAGGTGAGTCGGTTAGATTTAGGTTTGAGTCGACTAGGCTAGGTTTGAGTCGACTAGGAAGGCAAAATAGTCGACTACAACAATGTTTGAGTCGACTAGAATGGAAGAAGTAGTCGACTAGAATGACAATGAGTCGACTAGAAGGTGAAGACCATGAAATGGTGTAGCTTCTTACCAAAGTAGTCGACTAGATTGGTTTGAACTACACAGGATGAGTCGACTAGAATGAGAAAAAATTGATAAAAATAGATAAAAATTAGGAAATAAATACATAAAAATAGAAAAAATATTAAAAATAAAGATTATGACAGAAATTAAGATAAAACATCAAAATCCATGACCATTCCGATTTCACGACGAATTTTAGAAAATGATTCGTCCGCAAGTGGTTTTGTAAAAATATCCGCCAATTGATTTTTAGTGTCGATAAAGATCAATTCAACGTCACCCTTAGCGACATGATCACGCAAAAAATGATGCATAATCTCTATATGCTTGGTGCGTGAGTGATGAATAGGATTCTTTGAAATACAAATCGCACTCGTATTATCGCATTTAATAGGCACGTGAGAGAAAGTAAGACCGAAATCAAGTAGTTGTTGCTTAATATAAAGAGTTTGAGCGCAACTACTACCGGCTGCCACATATTCAGCTTCGGCCGTAGATAATGCAACGGAATTTTGCTTTTTACTTGACCAAGAAACTAGTGAGTGTCCTAGAAAATGACAAGTACCGCTTGTGCTTTTACGATCAATTCTACATCCCGCAAAATCGGCATCCGAATAACTAATAAGATCAATTGAAGTTCCACGTGGATACCAAAGCCCCAAGTATATTGTACCACTTAGGTAGCGAAAAATGCGTTTGACCGCAAACAAGTGAGATTCCTTAGGACATGATTGAAATCGGGCACATAAGCATACACTAAACATTATATCCGGTCTACTAGCGGTTAAATAAAGCAAACTACCGATCATGCCTCTATAATTAGTAATATCAACACATTTACCATTTTCATCTTTATCAATCTTAATGGAGGAACTCATAGGAGTTATGGCATGTTTGGTAGCCTCCATACCAAATCGCTTTAGCAAATCTTTAGTGTACTTGGATTGGCTAATGAATAAGCCATCCGAGCTTTGCTTGATTTGCAACCCTAAGAAGAAAGTCAACTCACCCATCATGCTCATTTCAAATTCGTTTTGCATACTTGTGGCAAATTCCCTACATAAAGAATTATTTGTTGAGCCGAAAATAATGTCATCAACATAAATTTGGACAATCAACAAATTATTCTTAATGGTTTTTGTAAAAAGTGTGTTATCAATCTTCCCTCTTGTAAAACCATTTTGAGTTAAAAACCCGCTAAGTCTCTCATACCAAGCTCGAGGAGCTTGCTTTAAACCATATAGAGCTTTAGCCAATTTGAAAACATGATTTGGAAAAAGATTATTTTCAAAACCGGGTGGTTGCTTCACAAAAACTTCTTCTTCTATGACACCATTTAAGAAGGCACTTTTGACATCCATTTGATAAATAGTGAAATTTCTATATGATGCAAATGCAAGAAGCATTCTAATTGCTTCTAATCTAGCTACCGGTGCAAAGGTCTCATCATAGTCGATGCCTTCCTCTTGATTATATCCTTGAGCTACCAATCTTGCTTTATTTCGAATAATTACTCCATTCTCATCCTTTTTGTTTCGAAAAACCCATTTTGTGCCAATTATAGTTTGATTTTCGGGTCTAGGAACTAAATGCCAAACTTGATTGCGTTCAAATTGATTTAGTTCCTCTTGCATTGCTACGATCCAAGAATCATCACATTGAGCTTCGTGGAAGTTCTTGGGTTCGAATTGCGATACAAAGGCCATGTGGTTGCAAAAATCTTTAAGTTGAGATCTAGTACTAACCCCTTTTGAAGGATTACCTATGACTTGATCAAGAGGATGATTGTGAACAATCCTCCATGCTTTAGGCATTGAGTTGGTCAAGTCATCATTGGATTGATGCTCAACTTCCCTCATTTCCTTTTGGCTACATGATGAGTTTGAGATATTGAGAGTATTTAGATTATCCTCAATCCCAACAACCTCATCTTCTTCTAGGTCAATTCTAGGTGATGGTGGTGAGGGTGATTCATCAAAGACAACATGAATAGACTCAACCATGGTTAGAGTCCTTTTGTTATAAACCCGAAATGCTTTACTTCTTGTAGAATAACCTAGGAAAATTGCTTCATCCGATTTGGAGTCGAATTTTCCAAGATTATCTTTATCATTTAACACAAAACATTTACACCCGAAAACTTTAAAATACCCAATATTGGGCTTTCGACCATTCCACAACTCATAGGGCGTTTTTCCCAACTTCATCCGAATAATAACACGATTGATTATATGGCAAGCGGTGTTTACCGCTTCCGCCCAAAGGCTTCGGGGTAGGTTGTGCTCATTTAACATGGTTCGAGCCATCTCTTGTAGAGATTGATTCTTTCTTTCAACTACACCGTTTTGTTGAGGGGTTCTAGGGGCCGAGAGATCATGAGAAACACCGAGATCATCACATAATTTCTCTAAGTCTTGATTTTCAAACTCCCTACCTCTATCACTTCTAATTTTCTTGATTTTCAAATCTTTTTCATTTTGAATGACTCTATAAAATCTTTCAAGAATGGAGTGAGTTTCATTTTTATGAGCAAGAAAGTGAACCCAAGTATATCTAGAGTAGTCATCAACAATAACAAGTACATAGAGTTTCCCGGCTAAGCTAGCCGTTCTCTCCGGACCAAAGAGATCCATGTGAAGTAATTCTAGAGGTCTAGAAGTGGTAATATCTTTCTTTCTCTTGAAAGAGGATTTAACTTGCTTGCCTACTTGACATGCGCTACATATTTTATCTTTCGAAAATTTAGTCTTTGGGAGGCCTTTGACTAAATCATTTTTGGAGGTCCATACTAGCATGTCCTAGACGCCTATGCCATAACCAACTATTTTCGCTAGATGTGACAAAACATTTAACATCTTGGTCATGCAATTCACATAGCAACAAAGTATACAAGTTTCCATTTCTTTTGGCATTGAACATTTGCTTCCCATCTTTCTTGATTATGCATGCATTTGTCCTAAATATAACATCATAGCCCTTGTCACAAAATTGACTAATACTAAACAAATTATGCTTCAACCCATCAACTAAAAGCACATCATCTATAGAGAGAGAAGAGGAAATACCGATTGAGCCAATTCCTATAATTTTGCCTTTAGAGTTGTCTCCAAAAGTTACGTTTCCTCCTTCATATGTTTTTAGTGAAATAAACTTTGATTTATCTCCCGTCATATGCCTTGAGCATCCGCTATCGAGAAACCATTTTTCTTTTGATGCGGACTTCAAGCATACCTACAAAACAAGTTCAAGTAACTTTTATTGGTACCCAATCTGTTTTGGGTCCATTTTGGTTAGATAGATACGCAATAGTTCCTTTTGGAACCCAAATTTGTTTTGTTACAACATTTTCTTTTCTATGAGAGCATGCAATAGATCCTTTCGGAACCCAAATCATTTTTGACATAATTTTCTTCTTTCTATGAAAGCATACGTTTGCTTTGTGTCCTTTTATATTGCAATAGTAGCAAGTAACATGTTTATAATCATTTGAAGATGCATGAGATGATTTTTTAGTAAATGTAGAGCTAAGTGATTTTCTCTTTTTCAATATAAGAGCATCATTGTCAAAAGCATCATACCCTAGACCACATTTATCAAATGATCCTTTTTGTCTTCCTAACATGATACTAAGGTTCTCTTTTCCTTTTGTAAATTTAGCTAAAACATTTATTTGATCATCAATAGTATTTTTCAACCGAATATTTTCCTTCTCTAGCTCAATGCTTTTGTTATTGCAAGAAACTTCTAAGTTTGAATTAGTGAGACTACATGAAGACTTATCTTTCTTAAGAAGGATATATTTTCTAGCTAATTTTTCAAATTCATCATGTAATTCTTCAAACACATCTTGCAATTCATTGTAATCAAGAAGAAGTTCATCATATGATAGTTTATCTAAATCACTTAAATTTAAATGTACCTCTTCTTCATTTGCCATGAGGCAAATGTTTGCCGTTTCCTCGCTACTTTTATCCTCATCCGAGTCGCATGAGTCATAGTCCTCCCATGTGACGTTCATTGCCATCTTGCTAGGTCTTTTGTCGTTTTCCTTTTTGAGCTTGAAGCAATCACTTTTGTAGTGTCCCGGCTTTCCGCAATTGAAACACGTTGGGGGTTCCCTTTTGCTAGTCTCGCCTTTAGGTTCGATTCTCTTCATGAATCTTCCACCGTTTGCTTTCTTTCTTTGAAGATGTCTCTTGAATTTTTGGGTGAACAATGCAATGTCCTCATCCTCTTCTTCTTCACTCGGCTCATTGATTTCATTTTTAGTGAAGGCTTGCAAAGCTATTCCCTTTCTTGGCTTGATGTCGTCTTCACGAGCTTTCAACGTTATTTCCCAAGTGAGTAGAGAGCCGAAAATTTCATCGAGACTCATGGTGTTGAGGTCATGAGCTTCTTTGATAGCCGTTACTTTTGCATCCCACTTTGCCGGGAGACTTCTAAGCACTTTTCGTGACGCATCGGATCTAGGAACAATTCTACCAAGATGCTTTAGTCCATTCAAGATATTTGTAAAGCGAGACATCATAGAATTCACATTTTCATCATCTTTCATAGCAAATAATTCATATTCATGCATGAGTATGTCAATTTTAGATTCTCGTACTTGAGATGTACCTTCATAGGTTACTTCAAGTTTATCCCACATTTCTTTTGCCGTTGAACAAGTAGATACACGATTAAATTCATTTGGACTTAAAGCGCAATTTAAATTTACTTTGGCTTTAGCATTATATGACATGAGTTTACGGTCATCATTATCCCATTCATTGGGTAATTTGGGGACGGTTTTTCCATCAACAATTTTGGTCAATACAAATGGTCCTTCAAGAACTACTTGCCAAATTTGGTAATCGATAGCTTAAAGAAAATCTATCATCCTAGTTTTCCAATAGCTATAATTTGATCCATCAAACCATGGGGGCCTATTATTCGATTGTCCTTCAATATGAGTGACTAAATTTGATGACATGATCGTTCTCTAAAACGGTTAAGTCTAAAATAAATATAGATTAGGCTCTGATACCCATTGTTAGTCACTAATTAACCCTAGAGGGGGGGTGAATAGGGTATTCAAAAATAAGTCTAACTCTTTTCGAACATGGAACACAATATAATCAAAAATCAATTTCTCAATATGCAAGTGGATGATTCAATTTAAACTTTTATAATAATTAATTTCAAGACAAATTAGCATACAAGATATTCAAGCAAATATAGCATGCAAAATACTTATGTAAAGAGAAAGAGATAGAGAGATTGACACCGTGATTTTTTCGAGGTTCGGTAACTCCTACTCCTCGGCTCAAGAACCCCTTCTTGAGACTTTTCCCGATCCTTTCACTATGGCCCTTCCTTCACAGGTGGAATGACAAACCTTTACAACACAAGCCTCTCGAGCTTGTCTCTCAATCAAGAGAACAACCCTCTCTTGAACAATCGGTGGACTTCACTTGTCCGAGATTACAAATTCGTATGTAATCAATAAAATCACTCAAGAACAAAAACACTCAAAACCCAAAGGTTTTTATGGAAGATAAATCAATATAAGCTCAAGTGTTTTTGGTGATTTTACAATAGCTCTAGAAATGTATTCTCAAAAGATATAATCAATGAATGATATTTGGAGAATAAGAAGAGATTCTAGAGGTTTTGATTTTCAAAGAAACTTGGAGAAAATCAGATTTTCAAAGCTTGGTTTCAATGGCTTTTGTAGAGAAAATTTCTGCAGAATTTTGAGAGCTTTTCTTTCTTTTCTTTCTCTTTTGTTTTTCAATCTCTTGGTCTACAATGAACACATATCATTCTATATATATCAATACATTAGGGTTTTGTAGAATGAATATTGTAATTGAAAGACAAGAGCCATTTGAATACCATTAAACACGATCCACAAAACATGGGAATTGTTTTCTGAAAATCTGCAGATTTTAAGCAATCTTCTAGTCGACTACTTCTTCATTGTAGTCGACTACAATGGTACATCTAGTCGACTAGATTGAGTTCTAGTCAACTACTTTGGACCATCTAGTCGACTAGAATGAGTTCTAGTCGACTACAATGAGTAGTCTAGTCGACTCAAGCTTGTTTCAGTCAACTTTTTTGATGTGGATGAAAAACCAATAGCTACTGGTTGAAATAGTCGACTACTAGAAAATACACAAGGTGATTCTAGTCGACTATAACAAGAAAAACATTTAATAAAAATATTTTTCTTTCCGTTTAAGTTTGGTAAAGCGTTTTTCATTTCATTTGAGTTCGGTTCATTTTATACTTGAGCTTATACGATAAAATCGACACATAAAATTACCTTGTTACAATGATCGCTCCCCGACCTATCTACCCCGAGTCTTGAGTCTTCGACTTTCGTTTTTGCCGTTTAATTGATTTTCCTTTTTCGCTTCAATTTCTTTCACAGCTTTTCGCTTTAAATCAAACTTTCTTTCCGAGCTTGTTTTTCGAGTAGTTTCCTTTTCGAGTTTGATTTCTGAGTCGTTCACCTGTCTTTTGCTGAAAATATAAACTCGATAATTCATTAGTATCAAACACTCTTCAATGGTTTGTTATCATCAATTTTGGAATTGTTTGCCGAAAGTAAATTTCAAAGCCAACAAATATTACCAAATAAAGAGTTAGTAGTGCTACAATGTATGACAGATTGCTATATTATTACATTTCAAGACTTTATTAGATTTACATTTAGTATTTAGTTTCCAATATTATTTAGAAGTACCATGTTATCACTAAACAACATACACCATGGAATGTCTTCCAACAGAGCTTTCATTATTTCATCCAAGAATAGTGCATACAGGTATGAATTGAAACGAACTATGGTGTAGTCTCCTAGCAGAAAAATAGATCATCAACCAATGTAAACCTTTAGTATTTGTGTTTTTATGCAGAACCTTAATAATATAACTAAATTCCAAGGAATTAATTTTGTTTGAAAAGGTCACCAAATTATATCCAAAGGTACTTTATAAAATGCCTTCTCTATGTATGTAACAACCATGTGACATTTTTTTTCTTTGCTTCTTCATTCTTCAATCAACTATCCAACTAAATAAATGACCTTTGACTACCTGGCACAGAACTATGTGATTTTCAGAAAACGTGGTTTTATATTTACCCTATTGTTCTATTAAACATTCCCATTATTCCATTCTAAAAAATAAAAAATAAGAGTAAACAAAAGGGTTCAATTTGATTATTATCAATGTCCTCAAAACCATTTTAAAACCAAACAAATTATCATACTTTTTAAAAGCAACATGTAAAAAATACTATATTTCTAGATTTATATAAACAAACCACCAAATATAGGTGCACAGTATTTCTGAATATACATATTGTGAGAGTGTACGCCCCAAAGGTTAATCTATATATATATACACACACACACAGAAACATGTGTCACAATTAACACCATATACAACCAAGAGTGGAGAAAAAAATAAATATTCCCAATAACACCCAGTTAGGTAATTGTATATCTATGTTCCAACACTTCACAAGATCACAAATAACCAATTTTTTACTTACAATCAAATAGAAAACATTTACTTACAATCAACTATGGGAGTCGGCGCCAATCAGTCACCACTGTCGATCAGCCGAAGGTCATCACCACCAGATTCGCCTATCCATGGGTCGAAGCGTCTCTTGCGCAGATGGGTAGTCTGGGGTTGAATGGAAAACGTGCTAGAAACCCTAAGGTCATCTAAAGAGCTATGATACAAAGACGTATAGACATGGGTATAGTTCTAAATATTTTAAAACTATTCAAAAATAAAAATAAAAGTGCTTGGCACAATGTTTGTGGCGTCGGAATGATTAATTTTTTTTTGCTTATTTACGAGGAAAAATAAAGGTCGTTAATAATTTGAAAATATCCGGTTAATAGATAAAAAATAATGACGAGAGTTTAGCCCTTCATAAAAAAAAATCAAAAGTAAAAAATAAAAATAATTTTTTTAGCGGGATAATGAATGTTTTTAAGAAATATAATAAATACTTATCCATGGGTAAAAGAAACCCTCATAAATAACTATTACTAAAAGAAAGGGAAATATCTAGAAGGAACATTATCCTTACACAATCAATAAAAGCAAACAAAAGATAAAAAGGATTCATACATAATAACGTATGACTATCATTATCTAACTGTATAGTGCTTAATTGACTTATTAATATATACAGAACCTCACTTTTTAAAAATAAAATTAAAAAGTAGAAAAAAAAAATGCATTGCGCCTCCTCAAAAACACAAAAAAAAAGGTAAAAATTAAATCACATTGTGTAAATGGGAGCCAAATGTAACTGGTCGAATTTCGCGGTTCAACTCAAAAGGTTAAGTATTCTCCCCCAATTGAATCCACACAATGCACTCGTTGTGGTTGGACCACTCTACCTGCCCGTTTTGGACCGGGACTCGTCGTGGTTAACACTAAATGAGTATGCGGATAAATGTATAATTTATTGTGGGCAGTTAATCAAGATGAGATATACTTTTTTGTATTTTAATACCATGAATATCCTGATATTGGTGGAAAATCATTCAGATCTCTCATGTGATTTAGGAAAAATACACAAAAAGAAAGGGGGAAAAAAATTTGTTGAGTAGTTTTTACTTGACCTCTTTGAAACTGTTTGTGAAAAAAGGACTTTGATTGTGGAGAATCATCAATGCCTTTTAAGTATATGATACATATCATGATTCTCACTTTATAATCTTGATAATCTATTTTTAGTAGTAAAACGTTACCCACACGGACACCAAATTTCGATGGATATAAAAAATGCTTGATAATTTACATGTATAAAATTTGTTCAAACTTGAAATCAGTATAGTTTTTTTTTTTTCTTTTGCTTTTTTCACTTGGTCACCTTTAATACACCAAAGTCAAGAAGACAAAAGAAAAAAAAACTTTTATAATATTGTGCCATCAGATGTGTGCAACTCAATTATTTTTACGGCTGACAAAAATAGAGTTCTTCAAATAACTCTTTAGAAAATAAATGGAAGTTATTGTTACCTTCGAAAGTGGTCTAAAGGTTAGAATGTTGGTCGCTCTGTCAAAAAAATCCCAAGATAAATAAGACAAAAACATATATAAATGAACAGAAAAAATCAAAACCACACACGCACATCTACACATACAGACGCGTACATACATAAAAATAATTACAGAACAATCGATCAAATTGAGCTATAACATACATATTAGATATGGGGGAAGAGTGGACAAGCTAAACACGAAATCAATGAAACAAAAACTAGTTAAAAGCAAACCTGAGTTCAAACGTTGCTCTGAATCCCAAACGCGCCCCAATCAAAACCCTAGCGTTCGCCTCTCTCTGTCAAACCCTAGATTGAGCGAAAGTGAGGATGAAGATCACGATCTCATGGACGGATCTGAAGTGTTAAGAAGAATCACCCTTTGTCACCTAACCCTAGCCCAAGCTCTTGTCGACAAAAGATGAGAGAAGAGTCCACAATTTTGATGTATTCATTTTTTTATTTTGTGTGTTTTTTTATTTTTGTTTTTTTGGTTTTTTAATTTTGAGTGAGAGATGGGCTGACAATTGGTTTTAGATGAGTTGGTTTTAAAAAATCCAAACCAAGCAGCCCAAACATGGTCTAGTCTTCAAACCAAAAGACCAAACCAGACCAGACCAACATGCCTAAAACCCACCAACCAAACAGATCCTAGGGGTGGAAAATGAGTTGGTTTGGGTTTGGGTTGGGTCGTAAGCGGACAGGTCATTAACAGGCCAATGACCCATTTTCTGTTGAAAATTATGAATTGAGAAGACTTGGAAAATATTATTATTCCACTTGATTGAAACATATTGAGTACATAGGTTTATATATGCATCAATAGTATAGGAGCAACCTTTACATGTAAATACAATTTAACACCCACTAACACACTAATATGATATTTAATTGAGTAACTCTCACTAACATTCCAATAAATTATAGAAAAAATTTCAAGTACCTTTCCTGAGGTTTGACAATAAGCCAAGGACCTCCTCTCTTATTTCAACTTTGTCAAATACCTCCCCTGAGGTTTACTTCCTCACCACAAACCTCCCTTATGACTAACTGGTCGTTAAAATGGATGACGTCATCGGCAAAAAATATATGATATTCCTAAAATACCCTTCTAAGTGTTAAATGACTTTACTATCCTTCGTTAATAATATGTTGTTACTGAATTGCTCCTTAGCTCATCCTTCCCAACTGTTACAAACACTTCTTGTGTGCAACTTTTTGGGTTTGTCACTGTATATCCAATTTGGGGAATATTTAGGGCATTCATGTGAAGAAATTGAGGAAGAAACGCAGCTACAAGGCCAGCAAAAAAGGAGGTCAGTTGTGGGTTCTCTTGTATTTGGTGTAAATTAAAGCTTCATTTCAACAAATCAAGGTTGGTTCTTATATTTTTTTATTTTTGATAAAAAATGGAAGAATATTTCTAGGGGTTTTTTTATTTCTGGTCGAAGAGGGAAGAAGATTTTTGTCCTGCTACAGGTTCTAGGGTTTCCGGGTTATTCAATTCTTATGGAATGTATTGTGAAACTTCTCATCCCCCTCATCACCAGAAGCATAGTTGAATCCACAAGCGGCATATGTATGTAGGATAAAATCAAATTGACCCAAATCTAAATGGTATTGTGCATAGTTTATCTTCTTGTTCACAACATTTTCAAATATAGTGGAAACAGGTTTGGACATTGAATTTACTAAATAGAGTTTCTTCTCTGCTTGACCAACTGATCCACCACTCTCACTTTATAGACACACATGTATACATACATATATACATATATATATATATATATATATTAGTTAAAATGTCTTAATTCAAAACAATGAAGCAAATTGGGGCTAAATGAGGGTAGTTTTGTAATCTCACTGCAAAACTTAAGGACAATTACGTAATTTTAACCATTCTGTTAGATGATGTAACGGCAAGTTAATACTAGGGGAGGTCTTTGCAAACAACAGGGGAGGTCCTTGACTTGATGGCAAACCTCAGTGGAGGTCCCTGAAATTTTTTCTAAATTATATAACTCTCATGTCTTCCATTAACTCACCCACTAACAACAACTTTAAGAGACAAATTAAAATTTTGTAACTCCAAAATAAAATAAACAATCAAGTTTAATGTTATTTTTCTAACACCCCCCTTAAACTTGATTTTTTCCACTCCGAGCAAACTCTTTAAGTTGTGAAATTTTGAAAACTTGAGGGGCTTTGTGAAAATATCCGCAATTTGGTTTTGTTACTTGATATGGGTGATAGAGAAGGAAGGAAGAAAATAATAGAAAATAAGTCACAACTAAGAGAATGAGGATAATAACAAGAACAAAGCTTTATAATTTCATATATCAAAATGTAGTTGTCTAAAAATATGATCTTACAATACCATCAACTATAGATATTAGTCTTCATCTCCAACAACTTGCTACAATTTTCTAATATTTCACACAAGACTCAATGTTGACTAGAACAACTTACAAACCTCAAAATACCAATAAACATAAATAAAGTAGTTGAGAAGCTAGACCATTTTCTAAAGTCATTGAGTCTTGCAATGAACCACCTAAGCACCCACATAGAGTTGACAAGGCTGCCATATTGGCACTACATCATCCTCTCTGTGTGAGAAAGAACTCGTCCACGAGTTTTCAACCAACTCTCCATGATACTCCGACAAGTCTTGAACATTAAAAGTAGGATGAGTTCAAATATTGGGAGGAAGCTCTACCTTGTAAGCATTGTTATTGATTTTATTTAGAACTTAACACGGACCAACCTTCTTTTTCTTGAGCTTGTTGTAAGTCCCGCCTGGAAATCTTTTTATCCTCAAGTAAAATAATCTAAGGCCTTATTATTTGAATATCTTAACCCTTTGATGAGCATTAGCCGCCTTTTGGTACTTATCATTACTCTCTTCAAGCTTCTTTCTCACTTTTTCATGAACTCCTGCCATGGATGTAGCAAAATCTTCAACTTTCTTATCAGGCAAAGATGTATTAGGAATTGGTGCAAGGTCTAGGTAGTGTCTTGGAGCTTGACTATAAACCACCTAAAATGGACTCTTTCCAGTAGAATGATTCACCACATAATTATAAGAAAATTCAGCTTGGGGAAGAAACATGTCCCATTGTTTGGGTTTGCCAATATTCTAAGCAAATTTCCCAAAGTTCTATTCACCACTTTGGTTTTCCCATCCGTTTGGGGTGATAGGCACTACTATAAAGCAAACTAGTATTAATCCTCTTTCAAAAACACCTTCGATTGCTACCTGTGAAGATCAAATCATCTATTATCACATAAAAAAATACATATCATAAAAAAAAAAATACATATCTATTATCACTAATTTTAGTGTAAAGAACATGTTTATATGGACATTTGAAAAAAATTAATTTTTAAAAATATTTATCAGTCATCTTGTTCCATGCCCTTGGTGCTTGCTTCAAACTACATAAAACATTTGTCAACTTTAAGACCTTATTTTGTTTCCCCTTCACAACATATGTAACAACCCCCTCCCTATTCTGACACAATACTGTCCGCTTTTGGCTCACCTGTACCAGAGACTTCCCAGGGGGTCACCCATCCTAGGATTACTCCAGGTTAAACACGTTTAACTGTGAAGTTCTGGTGGGTTCCCAGCTGTCACGGTTTTAAAACGCGTCGTGTCATACAAGGGTATGAAACTCACATATAGCATTAGCATTTCCTTACCAGGCGATGTGGAATTGTGCACTTGTAGCTCACCCAGTGTGGTAGCCTGTTAGTGCCATTTGCACCTGCCCACGGCACACCCGCTCACATAGGTCGCCATAACATACCCCATGGGTTGTTCCACATACACCTCTTTTTCAAGAAACCCATTCAAGAATACTGTTTTGACATCCATTTGATAGATTTTCAATTGGTTTGAGCTGCCAAATAAATAAGCAATATAATAGTTTTCAAGTGAGCTACGGGTGCAATTTCCTCATCATAGTTGATGTCCGGCTTTTGGTTGTACTCATTGGCCACCAATCTTGCTTTGTATCTTTTAACTTCACCATTTGCATTCTTCTTGATTTTATACACTCATTTAACACCAATTACCTTTTGTCCTTTTGGAAGTGTAACATGCTCCCAAGTGTCATTTTTCTCTATGAATTTAATTTCTTCATCCATAGCATTTTTCCATTTTTTTTCTTTTGAACCGTCTCTTCAAAACCTACGGGTTCACAATCCGCAAAAAGGCAAAAAAATGTTAAATTACTAAGTATTTCTATTACATCACCCATTTCATCATAGATATCATGAAGACTCCTTGTGCGAAGTGGTCATGAGCCACTTGAACTTGGTGATGATGGAGGTGATGGGAGATGAATGGGTTTCTCCATTTCTTCATTGTCTTGTTCATCCTCCAAAGGGAAAAAATTGTAATCTTCATTCGGAGTGTTCCAATCCCATGTGGCATTTTCCTCAAATTTGACATCTCTGCTAATGACGATTTTTTCATTGATTGGATTATATAATTTGTACCCTTTGGAACTTGAATCATAACCAATGAACACCAACTTCTCGCTTTTGTTGTCTAGTTTGGTCTTTGTAAAGAGGGATCCGCGATTTAGCATAATGGCGAAATGGCTCATATTGGGATATTGGCCCAAGAATTAAATCATTTTGGGATATGGCCCAAAAGTTGGTATATTTGGGGAAACCGGCCCAAGTAAAAGATTAGTTGGGAGATTGGCCCAAATAATTGATTACTTGGGGAAATGGCCCAAATAAGGTTTGCATGCGAGAGCTTGCATTAGACAGAGGGAGGTATGAGGAACTGATGTGTTTTATAGCTCGTATCAGGAACTCATAACCCTATATGCTGCTCGCGTAGCGAGTACTACTCGGAATCTAAGGAAAATGTTCGGGATGAGTAAATAGTGGGTCATGACCTTATTTACACCATCCTAAACAAGAATACCTTAGAGAGGCCGATAGTATTCAGGGACATGACCAAGGCATGCATGATTGGCTATGACCCAGCAAAGCTATAACAACATCCTTGACGAAGGATAAATCAGATCCGAGATGCAATAGGCGCGGATCACAGGGCATGGCGCACAGCATGATCTGCGAATCCGTTTCACGAATGTTACTGTGCAAGGTATTTTTGGCGCACAGTATTATCCGCGCATAAGAGTACGTGAATCCATTTCGCGTAGTCAAGGGCATGAAATAATAATGTGCATGGTATTTATATAGCGGATTGTTACGTAGGAATCATGTCGCGAGACAGGTGCTGACGTGGCAATACATCCGCGAGGACAGTGGCAGGTGTTGACGTGGCAATACATCCGCGAGGACAGTGGCAGGTGATGACGTGGTAATACAATCCGCGAGAATTACTGGATACTCGTGTCTATAAATAGAGGTGCAGGAGCTCACTTCAAGGGGACTTTTCCGGAAACTAAGAGAGAAAGTTGTAGAGAGAGAAAGTATTTTGCAATCACTTGTACTTGCTTTCTTTTCTTCCATTTTCTCTTTCATTCTTCTGTAAAGAAAATAAAAATAAAAAGCAATAAAGGCATCAGTATTATCCTTTGACTGACAAACTTGTACACAGAAACTATCTTCACATCACTTTGACTCATCCGAACCCCCACATTAAAGGCGATTACTTGAAACTTAGAAAGTTCTCCAAGTCTTTAACTGGAACAACATATACTTGGTATACTGGCCTCGCTCCGGCTTCAGTGACGAGTTGGACGGACATGGTGCTCAGATTCTACACCAAATTCTTTCAAGTTGATGAGGAGGTCTCAATGATTTCACTTACAAGGCAAAGACAACGCTTTGGGGAAGAGGCGACAGCTTATGTCAAGAGATTTCGCGAAGCCGCTTTGCAATGTCATGAACCAATTTCCGAATTGCAATTGATCAAAATTTGTATAGAAGGAATGCTGCCGGAATACAAAGTGCATTTGGTCAATCATGAGTTCAAAACTTTTTCAGCACTAGTTGATAACGCCCGCAGATTGGGAGAAGTTTTGGTTCCCCCACACGACCAAATATCAATACTAGGCGGATACCAATGATGGCAGCTACGTAGAACGAAAAGCCCAGGGAAGAGCGTGCTGGGAGATCTGAACCACCCCCTTTACCTTTCAGCGAAAAAGAGGTAGTTGTTTTGCTGAATCGATTGATTGCAGATCATGTCATATCGCTACCTCCAGTGCAAAGGGTGTCGTCGAGAGAGGAAAGGATGAAGAGCAACTACTATCCCTATCACAGGACTATTCGTCATTCGCTGATGGATGTTGGGCATTTCATGGTTTAGTACACCGAAAAATAGCACCAGGAGAGTTAGAAGTGGCGAAGAATGTAGTTCATGAGCCCTTCCCTGCACATATAGCTGTAGTGACTGCCCGAGACAATACTGAGGATACCGTCAAGAATGAGTGCCCACTAGCACGTGAAGCAAAGGAAAATGATAAGATAGACGTTTTCTTCGATGAGCTCCCGATACAGGAACATGTGAAGGAATTCTTGAAAGAGCAAACAGTAGTTGTTCTTAATCATACCATTGCGATTTCTCAGCATGGAAAGACCTCTAGTAAGATTACATTTTCTGAAGCAGACAAACAAGTGTCATTTGCCCACAACCGACCTCTGTATGTACCAGCTATGGTGAATGGTCGGGAGATGAAACGAGCTTTCTTGGACGGAGGAACATCAGTTAATTTAATCCCGCTAGCCACTTTCCGGATAATTAATTTTCCTGAAAGCAAGATCGTAAACCATACCATCGCAGTTACTGGTTTCAATGGAGACCAGCAGGCCATTATGGGATTCGCGACATTAGATCTCAAAATCGGGAAAATAAGGGGCCCCACTAAGTTTCATGTCATTCAAGGAGAACCCTCATATCAATTATTATTGGGCAGACCGTGGATACATGCGCATGGCATAGTATCGTCATCCTATCATCAAGTGATGATAATTGGGGAGAAGGGATTATGACTGTAAAAGCATCCAGGAATCCATTTTGTGCATCAGAAACCCATTTTGCAGATGCAGTCTATTTTTTGGAATACAGTGAAGATGAGGGGCCCTATGTTTTTGCTACACCGTTACCGAAATGGAAATGAGCGGAGGATGGAAAGCCAATTAAGCGGAGGCTCAAGGAGGTAAGTTGGTCGCGGGTCAAAATGCCCGATGGGCGAGTAATGTACAAATTATGACGAGGTTGGGGGTCAGAAACTTGCACAGTTGGCACTGACCCCGGGAAAGAGGAGATTGAATAAACAAAACTGGACACAGATCCTGAAGTGCTGAAAGTGAATCCGCGACCAGAGCACTGCTTGTGTGAAGTGGACATAGGCGATGGTACAGATTCGAGACCTACCTTCATAAGCAATACATTGCCAGACGAAACTAAGAATGCTTTGATAGATTTGCTCAAAGAGTTTCGGGATGTATTCGCTTGGGACTATAGTCAAATGCCAGGACTCAATATTGGATTGGTTAGCCATCATCTTCATGTACGACCAGCATCAGAGCCAAAGAAGCAGAAGCAACGAATATTTCATCCAGTGCTTGAAATACAGATTAAGGCAGAGGTTGAAAATTTGTTGAAAGCAGGGTTCATTAAGCCGACTCAACATCCGACGTGGCTCGCTAATATTGTACATGTGAAAAAGAAGACTGGACAGATCCGCGTATGCGTAGACTATCGTGATCTCAATAAAGCCTGCCCAAATGATGATTTCCCCTTACCCAACATTGACACTATGGTGGATGCAACCTCAGGACATGATATTTTTTCACTTATGGATGGATTCAGTGGGTACAACCAAATTAAGATGGCACCGAAGGATGTTGAGAAAACTGTTTTTCGCACCCCAATGGGGAACTTCCATTATACAGTCATGCCATTTGGTCTTAAAAATGCCGGAGCTACATATCAACGTGCCATGACAGCCATATTCCATGACTTGATGCATAAAACTGTGGAGGACTATGTAGATGATTTAGTGGTAAAGTCCAAGGCTGTGCAGGATCATTTGGGTGATTTGAGAAAAGTATTGCAAAGATGTCGCGAATATAACTTGAAAATGAATCCTCTAAAATGCGCCTTTGGAGTACTAGAAGGAAATTTCTTGGGATGTGTAGTACATCGGCAGGGGATTGATATGGACCCGACAAAAGCTAAAGCAGTATTGGAAATGGCACCACCCACAACCCGAAAAATGTTGAAAACTTTTATGGGAAATATATCTTATTTAAGAAGGTTTATCCCAGCACTGGCAGAAGTAACTCACTCATTAATGTCGTTGTTAAAATAAAAATCTATATATAGCTGGGGAGAAGAGCAGCAGGAGGCTTCTGAGAAAATCAAGAGGATTTTGGCATCACCAAAAATAATGATAGCGCTAGAAACAGGGAAACCATTGATCATGTACCTTACTTCCACAAAAAATTCTGTAGGAGCTCTCCTGGCCCAGGAACGTGAAGGGGAAGAAAATCATGTTTACTATATCAGTCGGGTATTGAAGGGACCCGAGTCGCGATACACCTCATTGGAAAAACATTGCCTTGCTTTAGTATTCGCGGCCCAGAAATTCAGACATTATTTACTGGCACATCCGTTGGAGCTAATCACAAAAAGCGACCCTATACGGTACCTGCTCACAAAGCCTATACTCAGTGGAAGAACTGCTCGATGGTTGTTAGCATTATCTGAATATGAGATCACATGCTCTAGACCGAAAGCAGTAAAGAGTTAGGCCTTGTCAGATTTGCTAGCCTTATTTCCCAGGGAAGCCGAACCTAAAATAGAGGAAGTGGGAGTAGCAAGTGTGACGCAAGAAGCAGAATATACTTTGGAATTTGATGGATCATCCACGGAAAAAGGAGGTGGGCCGGTTTTGTATTAAGAAATGAAGAAACAAAGGAGGAATTAGTGATGTCTTACAAACTTGATTTTTCTTGTACCAACAACGTTGCGGAATATGAGGGGCTAGCGCTGGGATTAATGATGGCCCAAAAGCTGAAGGTGAAAATACTTCATGTAAGGGGTGATTCCAAATTGGTCATTAAGCATGTAAAAGGGGAGTATGTTGTCAAAGAACCCCATCTCGTGTCTTATAGAACTCTCGTCCGCCAGATGATAGAAATCTTTGAGAAAGTGGATTTCCAGCACGAGCCGCGAGAGAGTAATCGACGATCCGATGCGTTGGCAACATTAGGTTCATGACTACAGTTCCAGGGGTTAGAAGCTTTTGTGCAGATAGTGCGAAGAACCAGCTCTGGAGGAATTGGAGGAGTATGAAGAACATGATTGGAGAGCACAGATAATACAAGCTCTACTAAAAGATGACAGCAATGCCTTGAGACGAGAATACCAGATTATAAAAGGCATATTGTATTACAGAGCGACTGGAGGAATTCTAGCCAGATACGTAGCAATGAACGAAATAGACGAACTACTACAGAAAACTCACAAGAAAAATATGTGGCCGGGCAGACGTCAGTCTCTATCGAGTTTTGCAGCGAGAAGTTTTCTTTTGGCCATGTATGAAAAATGATGCAGTCAAATTACAAGGTAACTGTCAGAACTGCAACGCATATCCCTCCGCGAACGAAGGTAATGTGGCAGACATGATAGACTGACGAAACAAATATGTGCATTATCTGAAAGAATGAATTTTGCCTGAAAAGGATCACCCGTTGTTCAAAAAATTGGCTTCGCGATTTGTTCTACAAGAGGGTAAATTGTTTCGCAAAAGTTTTGAAGGAAAACTGATGAAATGCGTAAGTGAAGAATAGGTAGGGGAAGTATTAAAACAAGTCCACATGTTTGGTTACCAAGGCCCGAGAAAAATGTTCCAACAACTCCTGTCATCCGGGTATTACTAGCCAACAATGGAAAGGGACTGCAACGATTTTGTCAAAAAATGTCATGTATGTTAGGTGCACGGGGATCTTATTCATGCTCCAGGAACTGAATTACACAGTTTGGCAACCCCCTAGCCTTTCCACACTTGGGCACTGGACATAATTAGACCAATCACGCCACAGGCTCAGGGATATGCATGGTTATTAGTGGCAACAAAATTATTCACAATATGGGTAGAAACCATCCCGCTGCGACGGACGACAGCAGACAATGTGGTTCGATTCATAAAAGAAAACATCATCTGTCGATTTGGAATTTCGAAAATGATATTGTCAGATAATGGGACTCCTTTTGTCAATAGTAAGGTCGCGGATTTGTTGGGGAGATATTCAATAATTCATCACAAGTCCACACCTTACTATCCAAAAGGAAATGGACAGGTTGAAACCTCTAATAAAGTGCTAATTCGAATCCTGTCCAGAATGGTGCATGATAATCAGAAGAAATGGGCAGAAGAACTTCCAATAGCACTATGGGCGCATCGAACCGCATACCGAAGAGCGACAAACATGACCCCTTATGCACTGGTATACGGAGTAGAGGTTGTACTACCTGCAGAGTTAGAGTTGGCTGCTAGAAGGCTGGCATGCAAAAGCAGTTTGGAGGACAGGCTAGTGGAGATAGAAGGATTGGATAAAACTAGGGCTGAGGCGTTTACGAATCAGAAAGAGTACAATCAGAAACAAGCAAAAAGCTACAACAAAAAGGTACGGTACAGATGGTTTAAGATGGGGGACATAGTGTTGAAAGTAGTACCAACAATCATGAGGGGACAAAGGGTGAGAAAATTTGAAACCAAATGGGAGGGTCCGTATGTGATTGTAAGTGAAGGTAGTAGTGAGTACTACATAATGGAGCATGAGATCACCAGCGAAAGAGCAGGACCTCTTAATGTAAAATGGATCAAATTATACCAATCTTAGATAAAAGAGGTGAATGGTGATAAATGATAAAACATACATCAGCAGAATGTATAAAAAAATAAAAATAAAAATTGCATATATAAATGTATGGAATACATCAAAAATCATCACTAGTACAAAGTGCCGCTAGTACAAATCGCGGCTAACAGGAGAGGAGATATGGAGATTTTCATGTTCCTCTTGTAACTCACGGGAACGCATAGAATGCTCCGTGGAATCTTTAAGCCTCAATGCATCTTGCTCTGCAACAGCTAATAAAGCATGAACTTCTTCCACTCTTGACATACTGGTTTGATACTCAGTAAGAGCTTTGACCTCAGCACAGTGTTTTGCGTATAAGCGCTCAATCTTTTCAAGATGAACCTCCCACCAAGTCACATTCATTTTCATATTTTTCCAATCCTTGATACGGGCGCGACAAAGTGGCAAAGTTGTAGAAGTAAGGTCGCGGATGCAAGTAGTTGTCAAGGAAACGAAAGTATCCGCAATAATATGTAGAAATGTAGGTTGGAGAAGGGGATCATAGAGCTCCATGGTAGCAAAAGTCTCTGGATGACTACTGAAAATACGATCCAAAATGGCCATATCTCCTTAATAGCATAAAAAGTTATGCCAGTAGACTTGATCCTGCTGAGGGTTTTAAGCTAAAGGCGCGGGAATGGCTTGAGGAGGGGGTTGGTAAGTTTGGACTTGTTGCGCGGATGTGGTAGTAGGAATGGATGTATGGGTAGGCGAAGGTTGATGAGATGGTATATATGGCGCGGATGTGGTGGCAGGAATGGATGGAGGCGTTTGTAAGGTTTGGTGAGGCTGCATTTGTGGCGCAGATGAAAGGTCAAGAATAGTTTGCATTTGGGTCTGTAAAGAGGACTGAGGAGGATGAATGGGAAGGAAAAAGGAATCGGAGTTAAGAAATGTCAGGTTTTGTAAAGTATTTGGGGGCGAGGGGAATTCATTAAGTAGCATTTCTAGATCCTCGAACGCAGAGTCGGGAAACAGTGATCCAGGATCCATGTTTGACTTATATGTAGAAAAAGATAGAATTATCAAACAAAACAGCGCAATACAAAATTCTATGCAAAGAGTACCAAAGTGGATAAAATTTACCTTCATTCGCAGGCTGAACTTGAGTCGCTCCCAGGGAAGATTCAGCAATGGTCTCCATATCAGCCTCAGGACCCCCAAAAAGAGACCTTTGAAGTTGAGGACCATCTTGCAAAGTAGCAGCAAGCTCAGCAACAATATCACAGATAAGAGGTTCCATATGTCGAACATCTGTGTCAGAGCTGGAAGCTTGTAGATCAGTTGTTTCTGCGACATTTACTGCTTAGACAGGATGGGTTTCATTCTCTTCAGAGGTATTTCGCGGATTCGCGGCATCATTTGGTTCCACAACATCATGATTGGTTGGTACCGCGGATTGACCATGAGGAAGTGAGTTCGCGATGGATGGCTGAGCATCTTTACGAATCACAATAGAGATGGGAAGATCATCACCATCATCTAAATCATATAGCAAAATATGCCTCACAATTTTTGATAACTTTGGTGTTTTCTCTTGTCCCTGATCCGGGAAGTCCGACAGAATATCAGCAACCTCGCGATCAGAGTCATCAATGGAATGGTCGGCCTCCGTTCCAGTCCCGCGAGCTGAAAATGATAAATAAATACTATAAGTATAAAAGCAGGCAAAAATGAGAAAAAAAGTATGAATAAGAAGATTTGACAAGTCAGAAAGTACATGAGAATAAGGGATCTAAAGCATGAATATCCTCCACATCCTTTGCAACTGTATCCAGCAAAGAGTTTACTTTTGCCCGCGGAGAAGATGTCTCTAACTGAGGAGATAAGTCTTCTATTCGCGGAAATGATGATTCATCTTCTCCTTGAGTAAAATCTGCAGTTTCGTCCTTGACTTGATGTGACTGAAAATCAAGAGGTTCAACTCCAAATTTGTCAGGAGAGAATATCAAAGCAGAAGGATTCGACCTTCTGTGAATCAAGGGAATAGTATCTACCTCATCATCTTCGGAAGTATTAATAGCAGCCTCTAGAATTTGAGCTCTATGATCTCTTCTTCGTTGAGATAAAGGGATATAATCCAAGGAATCACTCGTAGAGTTAACTGCTAGCGGGGGATCTATCAATGGAGGAACTCGCGGCAGAGATGTGACAGCCAAATTCGCGGATCTCTGAAAAACAAATAAACTAGATAAAAATATATATATATAGCTAATTGGATTGAGAGTAAGGGTAAAAGTATAAGATTATAACTTCATTACCAGGCATTTAAAAATAGGTTCCTCGCGAACCGGAATAGATGTGGAAACTTCAACATGTTCAGAACGTTTTCGTTTAGGCGCGGATGAGGGAACCTTGGATTTTCCTTTTCTGTCTTTGAAGGATTTTTGTTGTCTAGAAACCTGAATAGAACTAGTTGGTACCTGGCTCTCAGAAACATGAAGAGCCAACTTGCTATAAAAGCCGCGGGAGCCGTGAGGTTTGTGTAACTTCAAAGAGGAGTCCCCCGCGAATATCTTTATAGGAGAAATGGGCCTTGGAGGACCCATCATGAATGTTTGAAATTCTGTGGTGACCTGGAACCAAAAGTCTATATAAGCTGCGGTTCGGCCACCTGCTCAAGATCTCGCAGGAATAAAGATGACAAAAGAGAAATCTTGGTGTTTTTTCTCATAATCCTCGTGGAATCTCACTAGGGCTGCATCATAGTTATCAGGGGAATCGCTTAAGGGAGGAGCAACGTAAACTGGAACCGCTTGCTCAAAGCCCAGTTAACGAGCCACGCGCGAAGGATTGTAGACTGTGGTTCGCGAGAAAGAATCATCAAAAATTGGCAAGCAACATTCCAATGAAAAGGAAACAAAAGTAATTTTTTCATGGTGTTTATAACTATAAGTGGTCTGCTCCTCTAAAGGGTAAAAAGAAGGAAAATAGATGCCATCCAGAGACATTGAGTAGGGTCTCCAGGAAAAATTCCGACTGAAGTCAATAAAATCTTCAAGTCGCTTGGTGGAAAGAAGGCCAGACCAATGAGCAGCTCGCGATCTGGGACTAATGGTTGCAGTGTTTAAGGATGAAGGAAAACTGAGGGGTTTGGGGGTATATTTTGGGAATCTTTCAAAAATGAAGAGCATAAGGAAAAGGCAATGGATGTGGATGCTTATGTCATACCTACCAACTGACCTGAGGAAATCGTTGGATAAAGTATCCAACTGGGAATAAAGGGTACCCAGGAAGAGGGGGGCTAAGGGAAGTCTAATGCCCCGCGAGGCTATAGAAGCCATAAAAAACACTAGTTTATTGGGCCCATCTTCAGGACGTCCCTGAAAAATATAGCGGTCCAACCAATAGGCTAAAAATCATGCCAGTTCAAAGTCGCCGTTGAATTCAGGGTAGGGCACCGACTCGCGGTCTTGACAGCAAAGGAGAGGCAGCTTTGGTTCATACTCCCTGAAGAAGTGATGACACCAGTTTGAGTACTTTAACTTCGCACTTTTTATAAAAGGTGCCTCGTCAAGTATGGCACCATCCTTAAAGCGGCTACCTCTTTTCGCGGCATATGCTGCGCAAGACTGGAGGTGAGAATGAATCATCTGGTCTGCTTCGCTGAAAGCTGGGGCATCAAGGGACCGCGAGTCAAAAATCGGAAGTCTGAACAACACGTACACATCTTCCAGGGTTGGGGTAAATTCCCCCCAAGAGGTTACAAAAGTGTGCGACACCAGAAGATTGAGAGCATCCGCGTCTCGACGGACAGACAAGTCCGAAAATAGTTCTATGGAATCCAGTAAGCATGTTTGTCTAAGAGTCTCGCGGTGCCTATCCTGGCTGAGTATGTGGCTGGACCACATCCTCCAATGAGTAATGGGTGACACATGACCTTCATATTCTATAAAAGAATAAGGGACATCACATCTTTCAATGAGTAGGCGAAGAAGTGAGGTGGTGGGATATTGGCTAAGGGGGCTTCGTCATCAGAGCAAATAAGCATGGGTTCATCCGCAATATCTCCCACAGGAGGAAGGTTCTCAATAGAACTCCAGAAATGATCATGAGAAACCTCGAAAAATGGAGCCTTTCTCCATTCTGTTGATTGGGGAACAGATGGGACACTCCCAGACGAAGGAACTAAGAGTTTGGGGGTTGAGGACTTGGCCATGAAAATATAGAGGAGTAAGGATTTAAAATTAAGACTGCTAAGGAAATGGGGATCCAAGGATAAAACAATAAGGATAAGAATAATACAAAAGAGGTCAGGAAGCAGCAAAACAGAAAAAGGGAAGAAAGAGGAAAAAGTGAAATGAAATGGATAATGGAGACTTATAAAGGGAAGAGGCACGGAAACCTAGGGGGTGCCATTAATGATCGCGGAAGCCGAACCGACGCCAGGGTTTCCGCAAATTCAGAAGTCGCGGATTAAAAGATATGAAGAATTTGAGAAAAGCAAGAAAGATATGGGGAAAATACAACATGTACATGCATAAAATGGGTTGAAAAAGTGCGAACAACATATTCGCGGATCGGATTAATTGTTTGAACAAAGAAGTTGATTCGCAAAGCCACAGGTTATTGCACTTTAATACTTAGCCAAGTATCAAAAGTGCAATGGGGAAAAATGTAAAGAGGGATCTGCGATTTAGCATAATGGCGAAATGGATCATATTGGGATATTGGCCCAAGGATTAAATCATTTTGGGATATGGCCCAAAAGTTGGTATATTTGGGGAAACCGGCCCAAGTAAAAGATTAGTTGAGAGATTGGCCCAAATAATTGATTACTTGGGGAAATGGCCCAAATAAAGTTTGCACGCGAGAGCTTGCATTATACAGAGGGAGGTATGAGGAACTGATGTATTTTATAGCTCGCATCAGGAACTCATAACCCTATATGTTGCTCGCGTAGCGAGTACTACTCAGAATCTAAGGGAAATGCTCGGGATGAGTAAATAGTGGATCGCGACCTTATTTACACCATCCTAAGCAAGAATACCTTAGAGAGGCCGATAGTATTGAGGGACATGACCAAGGCATACATGATTGGTCATGACCCAACAAAGCTATAACAACATCCTTGGCGAAGGATAAATCAAATCCGATATGCAATAGGCGCGGATCACAGGGCATGGCGCACAACATGATCCGCGAATCCGTTTCGCGGATGTTACTGTGCAAGGTATTTTTGGCGCACAGTATTATCCGCGCATAAGATTACGCGAATCCATTTCGCATAGTCAAAGGCGTGAAATAATATTGTGCATGGTATTTATATAGCGGATTGTTACGCAGGAACCATGTCGCGAGACATGTGCTAACGTGGCAATACATCCGCGAGGACAGTGGCGGGTGCTGACATGGCAATACGTCTGCGAGGACAGTGGCAGGTGATGACGTGGCAATACAGTCCGCGAGAACTACTGGATACTCGCGTCTATAAATAGAGGTGCAGGAGCTCACTTCAAGGGGATTTTTCCGGAAACTAAGAGAAAAAGTTGTAGAGAGAAAGTATTTTGCAATCACTTGTACTTGCTTTCTTTTCTTCCATTTTCTCTTTCATTATTCTGTAAAGAAAATAAAAATAAAAAAAAGCAATAAAGGCATCAGTATTATCCTTTGACTGACGAACTTGTACACAGAAACTATCTTCACATCACTTTGACTCATCCGAACCCCCACAGTCTTCATTTCATCTGACACATGTACATGGGCAATGCTCCCAAAAACTTGCAAATGGGAGACACTTGGCTTCCTTTCACTCCATGCTCCTTGTAGTGTCTTGTTTTGCACACTTCTAGTCGGACACCAGTTGGAAAAATACACAACACAATCAACAGCTTCTGCCCAAAATTCTTTAGGCATTTTCTTACTGTTTAGCATGTTTTGGGTTATATTAAGAATGGTCATGTTGTTTCTTTCGGTATCTCCATTTTGTTGGGGCGATCTAGGAACTGTTAGAGGATGGTGAGTTCCATTTTCTTCACAAAAATTTTAAAATTCATTTGATGTGAATTTACTGCGTCTATCGGATCGTAGAGCTTTACATCATTTGATGTGAATTCACCATATTTTTCGGTAATTATTCTTACCGAATGATGATAGAGAAATCGGGACACACGCATCCGAGTGAATAAGTTCTAGTGACTTTGTTGCTCTTGTGGTAGCTTGTTTGGGAAAACTCTTCATTGACTATTTTCCTACAAGATAACTTTCACACAATTGATTTGAATTGCTAATGATAGGCAACTCCTTCACCATTTTCTTATTGGCCAACATTTCTAATCCTCCAAAATTCAAGTGCCCAAATCTCAATTGCCAAAACAAGCATTTAAACACTTAGCCATATTAGTTTGAAGATTTAGCAAAAACATTTCTTTGTCATTGGGACTTTTTCAATAAGATTTTCCATTGGGTCTTTTATGAAAAGACTACAATCCTTCATTGAAATATTGTAGCATTTTCTAAGAGTTGACCCAAACTCAAAATATTATTCTTCATGTTAGGCACATAATAAACATTAGAAATAATTTGGAGATACCCATTTGATGCGGTCAAACTAGGGTTAAAAAAATTGATTAAGAATAGACCCTTACGACGACCTAGTTTTACCTATCGCAAGTGCACAAATCGTATTGTAGTACAGTTCGGTTTGAGAAAGGATATTGAACCCAAGAGATTAACTTGTATTTTGAACTCTCGCAAAGTAATACTCTTGAATTGCTATAAAAGTATGATTTGTGATTTATTAACTAATTAACTAATAAAGCAAGTAAAAATGTATTAAGACAGGAACAGTAGAAATAAAAAGGGTAATTTGCACTAACACCCCCTGAGGTTTGCATCTATTCCACCTTGGTGCTGATTTTCGAAATTTTGACACAAACACCCCCATAGGTTTGGTTTTGCTTGCCATTGATAAGTGCACAAAATAGAGTAATTTATCTAGCATAATGTCCTAATATATATATATTTTTATTTCATGCAGGGGTTGATTTACAAAAGAAAAGAAAAAGAAAGCAAGAAGGAGGAAAATGAAGAAAAAGAGAAAATGGTGGGGGAGAATGTAATAACTACATATATATATATATGTGTGTGTGAGTGTGTACGTGTGTATATGTGTGTAAGTGGGTAGAGGAATATTAAATAAGGTAAGAGAAAAAGAGAGAGAAATTGTTGTTGAGAGAAGTGGTTGAGAGAGTAGGTAACATTTAATGTAGAATTAAATGCATCAGTTGCATTATGCCTATATATAGAGGCCATGTAGAAGGAGTGTGGGGAGTTGAGGAGTGAGAGTTTAGAATACTTTTGTACCATTTTCATATTTTGTGTAATTTTTGTTCTATCAATGGAATTTTATTCTATTACCTTGTTTCATTTTTTTATCAACATGCTAGCTTAAAACTCTTCTCAAGGGGGTGATGAAGTCACCATGGGTAAGAAATAAATAATTTTTATTTTATTTCGTATTGTTTAATTCTCGTCCCGAGAGTATTCATTTTATGAATCTCAATGAATAAAAACCTTACAATAGAGGTTGGACACTAAAAAATAGAAGGAGGATTTTTCGTGATTACCAATTAATGGAAATACGGGGAATGCCTACTACTATTTACATTTTATTTAAACCAAAACATTAGAGGGAGGATTCTTCGTGATTACCAATTAATGGAAATACGGGGAATGCCTACCAATATCTATGTTTATGTTTAATAGGTTGGAGGAGAATTTGCAATAGAAATATATAATATTATTTATATAGACCCGGGTGGTGGATTCTTTTCCCTTGAGATTTTTTTCCACCATTTGATAATTTTATCTAGTTATTTTAGTTTACTATTAAAAAAAAATTCAAGAGTTGTTTTAAGTGATTTCTTTTTATCTCGAAAAGTAAAGTTTTGGATCCTTGTCTCAAAACGAGTTTCAAGTTGAGAGTGGTTCGACCCTACTTATTGCTATACTATTTTAAGTAAAGTATTAGTAGGTATAAATTCTTGTTGATCGGGGTGTGGTGAAACAACGACACAATATCATCAAATCTCAACCCGTCAAATGGCGCCGTTGCCGCTTCAACATTGAATTCGGAGTCAACGATCCTCAACTTAAATTTTTCAGGAACCCACCCGAAGTTTCTATCCCTCCTTTTATTTTAATTTTTTCTATTGTGTGATTTTTGTTAATTTTCGAAAAAAAGAAAAAAAAAAAAAAAAAAAAAAAGAACAAACTGCAGTAGGCTCCAACAGTGAGTAACTTCCATTTCTTTTAATTTTTCTCTATTTAGTGTTGTCCTAGTTAATTAAAAAAAAAAAAAAAAAAAATTGAAACTGCCGTAGACAGTGTATACTAGTAAGGTCTCATTTGAGTTTTTGTTTTGTTTTTTTTTTTAAAATATAAAAAAAAAAAAAAAAATCTGCAGTATTCCAGCACTGTAAGGTTCTTAAAAAAAAAAAAAAAAAAAAATTTCAAAAGTCAAAGTCGAACCTCACTTTTGCTCCATTTTTTTTTTTCTCATCTCATTTTCGTGTACCCCATTTTCTGAATAACTGAAATCTAAAAAAAAAAAAAATAAAAAAAATAAAAAAAAAAAAAAAAAAACCTCATCTGTGTAAGTGACTTTCATAGTTTAAACAAAAAAATAAATAAATAAATAAATTCAGAATCAAAGCCGACCCTCACTTAGCACAATTTTCTTCTCCTTTCATTATCGTGGGCCCATTTAAAAAAATAAAATAAAATAAAAAATAAAAACATAAAGGTCCAGCCGCTCACTTTTGAATTGTATGCAATTTTATCATAACATAGAGTAGTAGCTTTAGGCTTTTGAATGTGAAATTTTCTTTTCTTTTTATTTTTTTTGTGGGCCCGTTTAAAAAACAAAAAAAAAAAAAAAAAAAAACATTTAAAAATACAGTCCGAAACACTCAAGTAAACATTTTGAAAATTACTTTTGCTTCCCTACTTATTTTCAAAATAATCAAACCCACCCATAAAAGAAAAATAAAAAATAAAAAAATAAAAAATAAAAATTAGATTAGTTTAATTCTTATTATTTTTATTATTCACTCAATTTTATTTTCATTTTTTTTTACTTACTTGTTTATTTTTGTTGTTTTCTATTTGCAGGAGTTACCGTACCGAGTCGTCATCCAGGTTCCATATTTCTATACTCTTGTTATTATTATTTTCCCCTAGAATAGGTAAAAATTTTGCATGCGACCTCTAGGGTAGAATAACATTAGACGTTATCCTAGGCTCCCGTTATTTGTATTTAGTTTTTTTCATATAAATATTCTATTAAAAAAAAAAAAAAAAAAACAAATTGTATATTTCTTTCGTATTTTATTTTATTCTTGTCTTGCTTGTGCATATTTTAAATTAGCATTTTGCATAAGATACTTAAGGGCAAAAATTCCCACAAGATACGGTCGGGATTTCATCACCCGTCTCCGTGGCCCACAAATCACAAAAATTCCTTGCATTTGTTAAACCATGAGCCGGATTTGCTTAAAATTCATTAGCAATCAGCCACTTTAGGGTTACGAGCTCATAGGCCCTCTAGGAAGGAAGCGGTTGGTAGTCACTCCAGTGAGTCATTATCAAATTGATAAACGGTAGGACAGTTCTGTCTAGGAAAGTGAGGTTGACTCGGCATTAAGCAGGCCACGTGCCTCGCCACACTTTCCTGGGAACTACTCCGTTGTTAGTTTGATGATCCTTAACTGGTAATCTATCGACTTAATCTGGAATAGAGTAGGAGCTGTCTAATTAGGAGAGAATTAATTTGGACATCATCCTATTAATTCTCTACAATATTAGATTTAAAAATTCACCACCTTTGAATTTAAGCTCAAGATAAAAAAAGCCAAAAATTTTGTGTGATTTGTCCCTCATCTAGCCCTTTTAGGTTTCTTTTTGTTTATGCCCCAGTGGTTGCGAGTTAACAAGCGTCTAGTCAGGTTTCCTAGTGATCTGTCTCTAATTGATTTAGAAGAAAAATCAATTCCCTTGTTATATCTGTCAACCACCAATAATTCATCAATGGCTGCACCAAGAACTCTTAATGACTATTTTGCCCCAATCACAGCCAACCCACCCAATAGCATAGTTCTACCTGAGAATGATGCACCCCAGTTTGAGATTAGACCCGCCACAATCAATATGTTGCCAAAATTCCATGGACTGGAAAGTGAACAACCCTATATCCATTTAGGGAAGTTTTTGACAATATGCAACACATTCAAAAATCAAAATTTGAATGAAGAGGGTGTCAAACTGCGTCTTTTTCCCCTATCCTTAGAAGATAAAGCTGCTTCATGGCTAAACTCCATTCCACCCAACTCCATTAGATCATGGGATGAACTTGCAAGAAAATTCATGAGTAAGTTTTATCCCATGCAAAAGACCGAATCAATGAGAGATGCCATTAGTACTTTTAGAGGGAAAATTGAAGAACAATTCCACCAAACTTGGGACCGATTTCATGACTTGCTCCTCAAATGCCCACATCATGGCTTTGATAAAGCACAGTTAGTCCATTTCTTTTATAAGGGACTTTCCCCTATGAACCGAACCATGATTGAGTCCATGCACCAAGGAAAGTTCAATGCCCAAACCCCTGACCAAGCCTATATATTTTTGGAGGAACTAGCTGAAAATGCCCAAAATTGGAATTGGAACCAAAGTGAGAATGATTTTTCTAGGAATGATCAAATGAATAGAAAACCTGGTTTTTATGAGATCAAACCTGAAAATGAGTTAAAGTCTGTGATGCAAAATCTTGCTGATGGAGTGAAAGACTTAAGCAAAAAGTTTGATGCATTTGCCCTAATCTCTACCCCTGCACAATGCAATGTTTGTTCTGGTTTATCTCATTCCATAGAGGAATGTCCGGTCTATTGTACATCTGAACCTTCGGATGCGCAAGTTTGTGCTTTCAATACCTTTAGGAGACCATTGCCTAACACATTTAGCCAAAGTTACCATCCTGATACTAGAAACCACCCTAATTTTTCATGGAGGCAAAATTTACCTCCACAAAACTTAGGTAGTCCATCCGGTTTTCAAGGTAACTCCAATAGGCCACCTCCACCTCAAGGACAAATCATTCCTCAAAATCAATTCCCCAAGAATAACCAATTCAATCCCAGCCGAGATTTAGCCGTTGATCCCATGAACAACTATGCTGCTCCTGTCCCACCGGTCCATAATACTTCCAATTATGAGGACACTTTGAAAATGCTTGCCCTTAATCTTGATCAATCCAATAAGCATTCCAATCAGAGATTCCAAAAGTTAGAAAATAACTTTGATCTCTTGACTCAAAATCAACTGCAATTTCAGCAGTCTCTCCAAAATCAGTTGAGTCAACTCACTGCAGCTCTTTCTGAAAGACAAAGGGGTACATTACCGAGCCAACCCGAAATCAATCCAAAAGGGAAAGGAGTTAATCACATAGGGACCACTTCTAATTCTGACCACTCAAATGACCATGTCAATTCTATCACTACCTTGAGGTCAGGAAAGAAAATTGATAATAAGGTTGAGCCACCCATCAGTCATGAAAATGAACAATCCAAATCTCTTCGACCCAATCCCCCAAAATCCAAAAAGGATCAAGATCCTGAGCTTGATGAGGTTATTCCTAAGCCGGTTGTTCCACGTGCACCCTTTCCCTCTAGACTAGTCAACAATAAGAAGGATTCTCAATACAGTGAAATCTTAGAGATTTTTCAAAATCTCCAGATTAACATTCCATTTCTCACTGCTATTAAGCAAATTCCTTCTTATGCCAAATTCATCAAAGACTTAGTCAAGAGGAAAACCAATATTCCTAAGGAAGCCTTCATGGCCCAACATTGTTCTTCCTTCCTACAAAACCAAGCTGTGGTTAAACATAAAGACCCTGGTAGTCCCACTATCACTTGTAGGATAGGAGAAAATTTTGAAGGCCAGGCTTTATTGGATCTTGGTGCCAGTGTCAATGTGCTACCGTATTCAGTCTACTTGGATTTAGGATTGACTGATTTGAAGAAAACTGACGTTAGAATTCAGTTAGCTGACCGATCCATAAAAATTCCAAGGGGTATCATTGAGGATGTGATAGTCAAAGTTAATGATTTTTATTACCCCGTAGACTTCATTATGCTAGACACTCAGCCAACTCAAGGGAATCAAATTCCAATCATTTTAGGTCGACCATTTTTAGTCACAGCCAATGCTTTGATCAACTGTAGAAATGGTAGCATGACCTTGACCTTTGGGAACATGAAAATGGAAGTCAATGTGTTTAATTTGATGAAACAACCCATTGAATCAGAATCTGTTGAGGAAGTTTGTCTTATTGATTCATTGACCACCCACACTTTTAACCACTCTTATCCTGAGGATCCACTTCAGCAGTGTTTAGCCCATTTTGGTGATAGTTTTGATGAGGCTAATTATATTAGCCAAATCAATGATTTGCTCAACTCTGCCCCACCTTTTGAAGCCCCCAAGTATAAATCCAAATTTGAATCATTGTCCTTACCGGTTACCACTGAATCTGAACATGCAAAGAAACCACCTAAGATAGAATTAAAGCCTTTACCCGAGACTTTAAAATATTCGTATCTCGGTGAATTTGAGACTTTTCCAGTGGTAATATCTTCTGAGTTAACTGAGCAACAAGAGTCCCAATTACTTGAGGTTCTTAAGACAAATAAGGAAGCCATAACATGGTCCATTGATGATATCAAAGGCATTAGTCCTCTAGTGGTGCAACATCGCATTCACTTAGAAGATAATGCGAAAACCTGTAGGCAACCTCAAAGGAGACTTAACCCCAATATGAAGGAAGTTGTCCGCGGAGAAGTTATCAAACTTCTTGACGCTGATATCATCTACCCGATTTCTGATAGTCAGTGGGTGAGCCCAATCCAGGTCGTTCCAAAAAAGTCTGGCATCACTGTTGTGTCCAATGCCCACAATGAGCTAGTTCCTACTCGCATTCAAACTGGATGGCGAGTTTGCATAGACTACAGGAAACTGAATAGTGTGACTCGGAAAGACCATTTTCCACTTCCCTTCATCGACCAAATGTTAGAGAGATTAGCTGGTCAGGCCTTCTATTGCTTTTTAGATGGCTATTCTGGTTACAATCAAATTCCTGTCCACCCAGATGACCAAGACAAGACAACTTTCACCTGTCCATTCGGTACATTCGCTTATCGTCGTATGCCATTCGGCTTGTGTAATGCCCCAGCTACATTTCAGCGGTGTATGATGAGTATATTTAGTGACATGGTTGAAAAGTTTTTAGAAATCTTCATGGATGACTTCTCTGTCTTTGGATCATCTTTTGAGCAATGTCTGGACCATCTTTCTCTCGTACTTCAACGTTGTCGTGACACTAACTTGGTACTTAACTGGGAAAAGTGTCATTTCATGGTTACAAAGGGAATTGTCCTAGGTCATAATATCTCTAGTGCAGGAATTGAGGTCGACAAAGCCAAAATTGATCTAATCTCCAATCTACCTATCCCTAAATCTGTTCGAGATATTAGAGCATTCCTAGGTCATGCCGGTTTCTACAGGCGCTTCATCAAAGATTTCAGTAAGATAGCTAGACCTTTGACCCATCTTCTCGCTAAAGATGCCCAATTTGAGTTTACTGATGCCTGTAAGTCCGCCTTTGAGCACTTAAAGTCCACACTCACTACTGCACCTATCATTCGCTCACCTGATTGGACCTTACCTTTTGAAATTATGTGTGATGCGTCTGATTATGCAGTAGGTGCTGTTTTAGGCCAGAAAGTGGATAGAGCACGACATGTCATATACTATGCTAGCAAAACCTTAAATGATGCCCAAATCAACTACTCAACCACTGAGAAAGAGTTGCTAGCCGTCGTGTTCTCCTTTGAGAAGTTTCGATCTTATTTGATTGGATCTAAGGTCATCATCTATACAGATCATGCAGCGTTAAAACATCTTTTGTCCAAATCTGATGCAAAACCTCGGTTGATACGCTGGATCTTACTCCTTCAAGAGTTTGACCTTGAGATTCGAGATAAGAAAGGTTCTGAGAATGTAGTCGCTGATCATTTGTCCCGTCTTGTTATTGAATCCACTAGTGACTCCATTCCAATCTCTGATTATTTTCCTGATGAGCAATTATTTGAGATATCTCATGCACCATGGTATGCTGATATTGTCAATTATATTGTGATTGGTCAAATTCCTTCCAACTGGTCCAAGCAAGAGAAAGATAAGTTTTTGGCCAAGGCTAAGGAATATTTTTGGGATGACCCCTACTTGTTTAAATATTGTCCAGATCAGATCATTCGTAGGTGTGTTCCTGAGGTAGACCAAAAGTCTGTCATTTCCTTCTGTCATGACCAGGCCTGTGGTGGCCATTTCAATTCCAAACGAACTGCTGCAAAAATCTTGCAGTCAGGATTCTATTGGCCAACCCTTTTCAAAGACACACACACATACTGTCTAGCTTGTCATCGATGTCAATTGCTCGGTAAGATAACCAAAAGAAATGAATGGCCTCAACAATCAATTCTCGTCGTTGAAATCTTTGACGTCTGGGGTATTGATTTCATGGGACCATTTCCATCCTCGTTTGGCAATCTCTACATCCTTCTAGCAGTTGATTATGTGTCCAAATGGGTAGAAGCTTTAGCCACCAAAACAGCTGACCATAGAGTTGTCGTGTAATTTTTCAAAGACCAGGTTTTGCCTCGATTTGGAACACCTCGAGCCATAATCAGTGACAATGGTTCACATTTTTGCAATAAAGTCTTTGGCAACCTGTTGTCCAAATATGGAATCAACCATAAAGTGGCCCTATCATATCATCCTCAAACCAATGGTCAAGCTGATGTATCCAATAGGGAGATTAAGCAGATTTTAGAGAAAACTGTTAACCCCACAAGGAAGGATTGGAGTCTTCGACTCCAGGATGCGTTATGGGCATACCGAACTGCTTACAAGACCCCTATAGGAATGTCCCCATATCGATTGGTCTATGGCAAAGCCTGTCACTTGCCTGTTGAACTCGAACACCGTGCTTATTGGGCTATCAAGGCCATGAACTTTGACTATGATAAAGCCGGTCAACGTAGGACCCTTCAACTTGATGAGTTAGAAGAAATTAGAAATGATGCCTATGAGAGTTCAAGACTTTATAAAGCTAAGACTAAAATGGAACATGACAAACACATTCTCAAAAAGGAGTTTTTCATAGGCCAAAAGGTTCTTTTGTATAACTCCCGTCTTCAATTGTTTCCTGGGAAGTTAAAGTCACGTTGGTCAGGCCCGTACTATGTCCATCACATTTCTAGTTTTGGTGCCATTGAGTTACAAGATCCTAAGAATGGACAGTTGTTTAAAGTCAATGCTCATCGCCTCAAGCCTTTCCTAGAACTTGAAGCTTCTGAAACTGAGGAAGTCCTTCTCATTGATCCGATTTATTCGGACTGATCCATTTAGGGGTAGCCCCTCCATTGAGTCTGGCTGAAGACAGTTAAACTTAGCGCTCCTGGGAGGCAACCCAGTCTGTTGCGTAAATATTTTCTAAAATTTTTTTTTCTTTCTCACTCTATTTGGGTATGTTTAGATTTTGTTTGGGGGTAAAGTCTGTCATAATATTTCCAATCACTTGACTTTTCTTTTGCCAAGAATCTTTGCAGGGACTCTACTCCATAACCTCCACCTCAATTGCGGTAATTTGTTCCAATTTGTCTCTTAGATGTATTTTTAAACACTAGGGACAGTGTTATTTTTGTTTGGGGATGGATATCTATTTAATCAAATAGAGTTATTAAAAAAAATAATAATAATAAATAAATTGGAAAAATTGAAATATTTAAAATAAAAAAAATAAAAAATAAAAAATTCTTTGTTTTTATGCATAAGTGTTTTGCATTATAAGTTGATTAAGTTTGTGTTTAGGATGTATCAGTAGTATGTGATGCGATATTCCCGCTCATGAGAGTAATGATTAGATTGAGTTAGTGAAGTGATGTGGTTTTACATAGGTAAATGAATTAGTGAAATTGAAACCGAAAAGGACAACTTTGACCTATAAGCACATGCACACATTCACTATGGGAAAAACAGTTGATCTTTGACTATGAAGTTGAAAAAATAGCTTTGCCGCTATAAAAAGGGGAGATAGAATGGAGAAAATTTAAAAATTTATTTTGAAAGAAATGCAAAAAGTAGTTCTTCGATCTGAGTAACCGGGCCTTGGTATCACCAATATCACTGCTCGCGTAAAAAGGGGAGAAAACTAATGAGCATAAATCCTATGGAAGAAGCTCGGGCCCAGTTGGTCGGGACTAAAAATCCTCGCTGGAAAGTCCGGAGCTTAGAAAGATAAAAAATGGATAGATGTGGAATGATGGAAAGAATGAATTTTTACGAAAAATGGCAAAGTTTGATCAATGAAGTAGAAAAAGAGAGATTGACATACCATAGTAGAATGTTCACAAAAACACGGAAGGTTGTCTAGATTGGGAGTAGAGAGTAACGAAGTTATTTACTTTAGTGGGGACCGTTCATATCATTAACTTGAGATAGTTATTGTTCGGTAGTGAGTGGGAGTATTTGCATTCATATTATCTTATATATTGTATCATGGCTTAATTAATGAGTGTGTGAATGCATGAATGCGTGAAAATGAAGAAGTTTGTGGGTATCTTCACTGTAAACCCTCACGAGGCTATTGCTCGTCCACTAGGGTAACCTAGGGGTTTAAGGCCTTATTGCATACGGTAAATGCAATCGAATGCAGCCTGCGAAAGTGGCACATCTTTAGTTAAACTTCAATAATATATCATTTTCGTGAACTTATCTATTTTTTTTTCCTTATTTGCTAGAGGACTAGCAAAAGCTTGTTTGGGGGTAATTTGATAAGTGCACAAAATAGAGTAATTTATCTAGCATAATGTCCTAATATATATATATTTTTATTTCATGCAGGGGTTGATTTACAAAAGAAAAGAAAAAGAAAGCAAGAAGGAGGAAAATGAAGAAAAAGAGAAAATGGTGGGGGAGAATGTAATAACTACATATATATATATATATGTGTGTGAGTGTGTGAGTGTGTACGTGTGTATATGTGTGTAAGTGGGTAGAGGAATATTAAATAAGGTAAGAGAAAAAGAGAGAGAAATTGTTGTTGAGAGAAGTGGTTGAGAGAGTAGGTAACATTTAATGTAGAATTAAATGCATCAGTTGCATTATGCCTATATATAGAGGCCATGTAGAAGGAGTGTGGGGAGTTGAGGAGTGAGAGTTTAGAATACTTTTGTACCATTTTCATATTTTGTGTAATTTTTGTTCTATCAATGGAATTTTATTCTATTACCTTGTTTCATTTTTTTATCAACATGCTAGCTTAAAACTCTTCTCAAGGGGGTGATGAAGCCACCATGGGTAAGAAATAAATAATTTTTATTTTATTTCGTATTGTTTAATTCTCGTCTCGAGAGTATTCATTTTATGAATCTCAATGAACAAAAACCTTACAATAGAGGTTGGACACTAAAAAATAGAAGGAGGATTTTTCGTGATTACCAATTAATGGAAATACGGGGAATGCCTACTACTATTTACATTTTATTTAAACCAAAACATTAGAGGGAGGATTCTTCGTGATTACCAATTAATGGAAATACGGGGAATGCCTACCAATATCTATGTTTATGTTTAATAGGTTGGAGGAGAATTTGCAATAGAAATATATAATATTATTTATATAGACCCGGGTGGTGGATTCTTTTCCCTTGAGATTTTTTTCCACCATTTGATAATTCTATCTAGTTATTTTAGTTTACTATTAAAAAAAAATTCAAGAGTTGTTTTAAGTGATTTCTTTTTATCTCGAAAAGTAAAGTTTTGGATCCTTGTCTCAAAACGAGTTTCAAGTTGAGAGTGGTTCGACCCTACTTATTGCTATACTATTTTAAGTAAAGTATTAGTAGGTATAAATTCTTGTTGATCGGGGTGTGGTGAAACAACGACACAATATCATCAAATCTCAACCCGTCAGCCATGACACCCCAAATGACCAAAATACCCTTCACAAAATTCGAAAATATTAAGGGTAATGTGAAATGACCTTTATGCCCCAACTCCAAATATATAAAATTTTGAAAAACAAATATATAAATTCGAAAAAATGTATAAAATTCGAAAACAAATATTTAAATTTTGAAAAAAATATATAAAATTAGAACAAAATATATAATTTCGAAAAATATATATAAATTTCAAAAACTATATATAAAATAAAAATATATATATATTTTGAAAAATATTTAAATTCGAATATATATATTTCAAAAAAAATATATAAAATTAAAAATATATATATTTTCAAAAACAAAATTCAAAAAATTATATAATTTCGAAAAACATATATAAATTTCAAAAAATATATATATAATTCAAAACCATATATAAAATTTGAAATATATATATAATTCGAAAATATATATATAAAATTTGAAATATATATAAACTCGAATATATATATATATTTCAAAAAAAACAAATTCAAAATATATATATTTTCAAAAACAAAATTCAAAAAATTATATAATTTTTAAAAACATATATAAATTTCAAAAACTATATATAAAATTCAAACAAATATATAAAATTTCAAATATATATATAATTCGAAAATATATATATAAAATTTGAAAAATATATAAACTCGAATATATATATATATTTCAAAAAAAACAAAAAAGCAAAATATATATTTTCAAAAACAAAATGGAAAAAATTATATAATTTCGAAAAACATATATAAATTTCAAAAAATATGTATATATTCAAATTATATATATATATTTTCAAATTATATATATATAGTTTCGAATTATATCCATATATTTCAAATTTTATATATTTTTTGAAATTTATATATGTTTTTCGAAATTATATAATTTTTTGAATTTTGTTTTTTAAAATATATATATTTTGAATTTTTTTTTGTTTTTGAAATATATATATATTCGAATTTATATATTTTTCAAATTATATATATATATATATATATTCGAATTATATATATATTTAAAATTTTATATATTGTTTTGAATTATATATATATTTTTTGAAATTTATATATGTGTTTCGAACTTATATAATTTTTTGAATTTTTTTTTTTTGAAAATATATATTTTTTGAATTTCTTATTTTGTTTTTGAAATATATATATTAGAATTTAAATATTTTTCAATATATATATATATATTCGAATTTTATATATATATTTTTATTTTGTATATATATTTTTAAATTTATATATATTTTTTAAAATTTATATATATTTTTCGAAATTTATATATTTTATTCGAATTTATATATTTTTCAAATTATATATATATATTTTTGAATTATATATATGTTTCAAATTTTATATATGTTTTTGAATTTTATATATATGTTTTGAAATTTATATATGTTTTTTGAAATTATATAATTTTTTGAATTTTGTTTTTGAAAATATATATATTTTGAATTTTTTTTTGAAATATATATATATATTCAAATTTATATATTTCAAATTTTATATATATTTCTGAATGTTTTATATATATTTTGAAATTTATATATGTTTTTCGAAATTATATAAGTTTTTGAATTTTGTTTTTGAAAATATATATATTTTGAATTTTATATATATTTTTTGAAATATATATTCGAATTTAAATATTTTTCAAAATATATACATATTTTCAAATTTAATATTTGTTTTTGATTTTATATATATTTTTTGAAATTTATATATATGTTTCGAAATTTATATATTTTATTCTAATTTTATATTTTTTTTTCAAAATTTAAATATTTATTTTCGAATTTTATACATTTTTTTGAATTTTATATATTTTTTCGAATTTATATATATGTTTGTCGAAATTTTATATATTTGGGGTTGGGGCATAAAGGTCATTTCACATTACCCTTAATATTTTCGAATTTTGTGACGGGTATTTTGGTCATTTGGGGTGTCATGGCAAGCAAAACCAAACCTCATGGGGTGTTTGTGTCAAAATTTTGAAAATCAGCACCAAGGTGGAATAGATGCAAACCTCAAGGGGTGTTAGTGCAAATTACCCAAATAAAAACTAGGGTTTTCATACTCCATCACTAACCACATAATATAGCTATTTATTTGATCACTTGTAAGAGGGCGATCCATCACCCGTGAATCAGATTATACTGCAAATAGTCGAATATATTCCCCAAAGAGATATCGTCAACCGGATTCGCTACAACCCATATCCGGACAGAGTTTGATTAGTGCATGCTATCAACTTTACTCTAATCTACTCATACAACATGAAATTAAACTAAAGCATGTCTATATCACCTCGTCAAGGCATGACCTGTGTAAACTTAGGGTTTCGGGTGTTAAGCACCATTGTGTAAAAAATCATGGTATACTGGAGAACACCAGATAAACATGATTGGTTGAGATATTGCATTTATTCAATCTAAGACAAGAGTGGAATAAATATAGAACCTCCTATATTAAATAACTATGGTCACTCATCTACACAATCATCAAAGGCGTGGTCTTCAGTTTCTCCTCGTTACAATTAAAACAAATAAATAAACTACATTACTTGGCTAGGGTTTTGCTAGAAAATCCTAGATACCGGTTTAGTTGCTCATGGTGGAAGGAGACTGCATCGTTGATGTAGAAATGCCCTTCATGATCTTCTGGATCTCTAGATCTTGAATGACTCCCTTCTTCAAAAGATGTAAATCTCTAGAAATAGTGTTATGAAAATTATGTAATTCGAATCTCCCTAGATCTGAATCAGACATTGGTATTTTTTAGTCACTAATTAACCCTAGAGGGGGGGGGGGGGTGAATAGGGTGTTCAAAAATAATTCTAATTCTTTTCGAAATTGGAACACACTCTAAACAAAAATCAATTTCTCAAAAATCAAGTGGATGATTCAATTTAAACTTCTCTAACTATTAATTTCAAGACAAGATAGCATACAAGATATTTAAGAAATTATAGCATGCAAATAAATCAAGTAAAGAGAAAGAGATAGAGAGATTGACACCGTGATTTTTTCGAGGTTCGGTAACTCCTACTCCTCGGCTCAAGAACTCCTTCTTGAGACTTTTCCCGATCCTTTCACTATGGCCCTTCCTTCACAGGTGGAATGACAAACCTTTACAACACAAGCCTCTCGAGCTTGTCTCTCAATCAAGAGAACAACCCTCTCTTGAACAATCGGTGGACTTCACTTGTCCGAGATTACAAATTCGTATGTAATCAATAAAATCACTCAAGAACAAAAACACTCAAAACCCAAACGTTTTTATGGAAGATAAATCAATATAAGTTCAAGTGTTTTTGGTGATTTTACAATAGCTCTAGAAATGTATTCTCAAAGGATATAATCAATGAATGATATTTGGAGAATAAGAAGAGATACTAGAGGTTTTGATTTTCAAAGAAACTTGGAGAAAATCAGATTTTCAAAGCTTGGTTTCAATGACTTTTGTAGAGAAAATTTCTGCAGAATTTTTGAGAGCTTTTCTTCCTCTTCTTCCTCTTTTGTTTTTCAATCTCTTGGTCTTCAATGAACACATATCATTCTATATATATCAATACATTAGGGTTTTGAAGAATGAATATTGTATTTGAGAAACAAGAGCCGTTTGAACACTATTGAGCAAAACCCACAAAACATGGAAAATGTTTCCTGAAAAATCTGTAGGTTTTCAGAAGCTTTTAGTCGACTACTTTGATGTTCTAGTCGACTACTTTGAACTTCTAGTTGACTAGATTGGTTCTAGTCGACTACTTCATGTAGTCTAGTCAACTCAAATGGTTTTAGTCGACTAGATGGGTGGTTCTAGTTGACTACTTTGGAGCTTTAGTCGACTACTTAAAAAATGGATGAAAACTTGATGCTACTAATTTGTTTTAGTCGACTACTAGAGAATACAAATGATTCTTCTAGTCGACTATAACTTAAAAAACATTTAATAAAAATATTTTTCTTTCCATTTAAGTTCAGTAAAACGTTTTTCATTCCATTTGAGTTCGGTTCATTATATACTTGGGCTTATATGATAGAATCGACACATAAAATTACCTTGTTACAATGATCGTTCCCCGACTTATCTACCCCAAGTCTTGAGTCTTCAACTTTCGCCTTTGTCGTTGAATTAATTTATTTTCCATTTGCGCTTCAATTTCTTTCACGGCTTTTCGCTTTAATTCAAGCTTTCTTTCCGATCTTGCTTTCCGAGTTGTTTTCTTTCTGTGCTTGTTTTCCGAGTCGTTCACCTGTCTTTTGCTGAAAACATGAACTCGGTAATTCATTAGTATTAAACACGTTTTAAATGTTTTGTTAATATCAAAATATGATTTATTGTCCGAAAATAAATTTCAAGGCCAAGAGTATTTATAGAAGAAGTTGAGAAAAGTCATACTTGTATTAGAGGAGTCCTACTTGAAGTAGCATTCCTATATGATGTGTTTCTCCTCAATTCTGAGCCCAAACCCTTTAATATGATGTAGATATACACTATACACGTGCTTAGAGGTGTTGGAGTCGAAGATAAGTCGAAAGAAATTGAATCGGACAAGGACTCAAACTTGCCAAAATCCCAGTTGTGCGTACGCTTGAGCGTAGGCCATGTGCGTAGCTCGTGCGTTGAAATGATGATTCCAACCACTTTTTTCTTATTGTCTGCGTAAGTATGCATAGGAAAATCATTAAAATCATTTTTTTCCAATTCTTTCTCCATTTGAATCCCCTTAACTCCGTTAGTATGTTTCCAGAAGTTTCAGCTCCGAAAAATATCATTTTTGCCTTCCGGAGACACTTTTTTTTTTTTTTTCCCGGGTAGACACAAACACATCCTTGATTGATTCACCAAAATTAACTCATTTTTTTATTAAGATCCTAAAACATGCAAAACATATTTCAAATCCTTGATTCGCTATTATTATGTCTTATCATTCCGATAAGACATAAAAACCGTATTGCCCCTTAATTTATGAATTTTTTAGTGTAACATTTTTTTACGTCTACACTCATCGAACATCGTAGAGTTACTTTCCTCTCTTTAGTGAATTTGAAATTACTTGAATACCCTTATTTGTTAATTTATTTAAAAGTTAAACAAAAATAAATTAATTAAATTACTATAATATCTTATTTTATAATTTACTTAAAATCATTATACATGCAGAGATAAAATGATTCTGGATTGAATTGAAGATTTTGGGGAAGTACCAAATAAAAGGAATTATGGTGAATTCCATTTCCTTTTTGCCCCCTTGATCTAGTTGTAAATTGTGTTACAAAAGAGAAGATCTACTTGTAAAAGAGCTTTTAATTCCAAACAATTTTAGCACTAATTATTTTGGTGCCGTTCTCAAAACTCCGTTTCAAACTTTCCGCATTCTCTCCTCCGTCACACACACACAGTCCTCCATCTCCATGGCCTCCCCTCCCACCCTCCCTATCTCCCAACCCTCCACCACCGCCGGCGGCGGCCAATCTCAACCACCGATCGCCACCCACGCCTTCCGCTCCTTCCTCTCCCGCCTCTCCTCCTCCCTCCGCCAAGGCTTCGCCCAGCGCCGCCCCTGGCTCGAACTCGTCGACCGCTCCGCCCTCTCCCGCCCCGACTCCGTCTCCGACGCCGCTTCCCGCGTCCGCAAGAACTTCTCCTACTTCCGCGTCAACTATGTCTCCCTCCTCGCCGCCGTCCTCGCCCTCTCCCTCCTCTCCCACCCCTTCTCCCTCCTCGTCCTCCTCGCCCTCCTCGCCGCATGGTTCTTCCTCTACCTCTTCCGTCCCTCCGATCAGCCCATCGTCCTCTTCGGCCGCGCCTTCTCCGACCGCGAAACCCTAGCCGTCCTCGTCGTCTCCACCGTCGTCGTGGTGTTCCTCACAACCGTCGGATCGCTACTCATCTCGGCGCTCCTCGTTGGGCTCGCCATCGTCTGCTTGCACGGCGCGTTTAGGGTTCCCGAGGACCTGTTCCTCGACGATCAGGAGCCCGCCAACGCCGGATTCTTGTCCTTCCTCGGCGGCGCCGCCTCGTCCGCTGCAGCTGCCGCGGCTCCGGCCGTCGCCGGCCGGGTGTGATTGGATCTGATCTACGGAGGTTTGTGAGTTGGATCGAGTTGTACCTTTTTGATAGATATATGATTGATTGCGTTGGAAATGTTAGAAATCGGGTTAGGGTGTTGTTGGATATGTAGTTAGATTGGATCTGTAACCTGCAATTTTTAGAACTGTCTTTCACTGCTTTGATTGTTTCTAGTTCTAAATCTAATGAATGAAAATTATTAATTGTGATATAGACAACTTGTTGATCTTGTTACACTTTTACATTGTAGAAAATGATATTTAGGGTTTTCTTCCCAGTTGATTATATGTAGATTTGGGTCTCATTACAAGTTCGGATGATCAAGAGTTTTTTTCGGTTTTCTTTTTTCATTTTAATAATATATTTGTTGATGTATGTATGTATGCTTTATATCATTGAAAGCACTGAACCTTGTTTATATGGAGGATGATATATGCTCTAATGTGTTTTTTTAGTGTTTCTTGATCATGTGGCTTTGCAGATTTTGGTGAAAATCTTGTTGGTACCCGGAGAAATTAGTCAAGGTTCAGCTATATATCATGATTGGGTTTTTGTCCCAAATTTTTTTTCTCCTAATGCTATTTGTTTTCTCAATCATCTTATTGTCGTTATCACTGTTTATTCCTTGTAAAAAAGAACATAAATCATCACTTTACGACCAATAGGATAATCCTTGCTGAAGTCATTACTTCACAAACTAATAGAGAAGTTCAAGTTTGCATTATTTGGTTGCTGAACTTTTTGGAATGAAAACTACTCCTGAAATTGTAATTGTCACTTTTTTTGGTCGTGAAGAGCTCACAATGCATATTGAAGAACATTATATAAAGTTATTTAGTGGTGTGGATTATATCATTTTGAAAAGACTGTATTTTTGCAGCAATTTGATTCTGAAAAGCTTCTAATTTGCTTCATTTTTTTGCTACACATTGACAGTGTTCCGCACCTATGTTAGGCTTAGGTGCAGGGATATGTTGTTAGTGATATTTTAGTATTTTACTGTTAGGGTTATTTTAGTGTTTCTACTTTTAGTATTTATTTGTTATTTTTATATATATTGATTATTATTATTTTTATTTATTATTTGGTTTGCCTATAAAAGGCTTTGATATAACAGAGTTCAGTAGTTTTGGTGATTATTGATTATATTGTGTTCTCTTTGATGGCTCTTCTCCTTTTCCTTTGTGCTTGTTCTTGCTCTTCTCACCCCGTCGGAAATTTCTCCCTCACCTTTCTTTCTTTTTGGGATCTGCATCAGATAGTTTATAAAAGAAAAATTAAAAGTAGATAGATAACAAGAATTAAACACATAGGGAAATAGAACAAACATACTTGAACAGGCAGTTATACAAATAAGTATGGCAAAAGGGAGTACTATAACAACACTGATGTATTCCATAAGTTGTTGTCTTACTGCCATTGAATTGGTATTTACTATTTAGTGGTATAACTTGAGCTGATTTTGTCTCGCCCTCTGTTTGGTAAGTAGGAGCTATCTGAGAGACCAAAGAAGACCAAAAAATGGTTCTTGGCAGATTTCTTAAATTAATAGGTTTTCATGGGTCTTGGATATGTTTAGTAAGAATGTCTGCTGTAAATCAGGTCATAATTGAGAACTAACTAGAAAGGATTTTGAGCTAATTCTGTTTCTATGAGCACTGTCTATAATTTGATTAGCAGATAACAGTTTCAATTACCAAGTAAAGATAATGGGGGTTTATTGAGAGGAACCTGATCTTCAGAAAATCAGGTTTGAGGTTATGGGCTTTTGTGCGCGCGCACGCGTGTGTGAGAGAGATGAATGATTTACTGTTATGGGCAATCACCTTGTGGGATGTTTATAGACTGACTTGGTTCGACAACATCAAACAGCCATCTAGGTGGACAACAGCCTCTCAGAGCAATTTTTTATGTCCTACTCTCTCGATTGACAATGTTATGATAATTTATTAGTTTAGGAAAATGCTGCACAATCCTTCTGTGAGAATGGTGTCCCATCTATAAATGGTGGTTCAACCACCAAATTTAATGTTGCAAAAAAGAATATGGCAGTGATTTGAACAAAAATGCAAAGCTTAGTGTCGCCTTAACTTTGCAACATTGAAATTAGTGGTTGAACCACCATTTATACATGAACCACCATTTACAAATCTCCACCTTGGCGAAATATCTGACTCTTCAAACAGTCTTCTACCGTTGATGTACGTGAAGCCGAACCATGTAAAATTTGTCCCTTTTGTGTTGTGTGCGTGTGTATTTTGCTGTACTGTTCAAAAATACAATGTCTAGGACGTTTAATTAGTGGTGTGGATTATATCATTTTGAAAGAGGCTTTAATTTAGCAGCGATTTGATTCTGAAAAGCTTATAATTTCCTTAATGATTTTGCTACAGATGGAGAGTGTTTATATTTAAGATATTGGTTAGTGAAGTTTTTTATTTATAAGTTTTTATTTAAGATATTTATAAGTTTTATTTATTTATTTAATTGTAATAGTCACCTTTCTTTAGCAGTGAATAAATCAAAGTTGAGCATTGGGGATATCTGGTTATTGAGTTTTCACTTGCAATTCTAGTTATGAAAGACTGTTGTTGTGTATATCTAGGTGCTCTGAGGTAGTTAACTTTTTAGGGTGGTAAGATTAGGATCCTATGTTGGATTGATTAGGTTAGAGTTACCATAGTGTTGGATTAAGTATCCTAAGATTCTATAAAACAAGTTAAAGATAAGTAAATAAACTAAAATAGATACCCATAAAAAATAAAACAAACATATTTGAACTTGCATTTGTACACAAATAGGTATGACAGATGGTAGTACTCCTTTTTTGTTTATAAATGACAGAAAATAGTACCATCATTCAATTTACAAGTTGTGGAACAGATGCAGATTGATTTATGCGGTGGATGGAATGAGATTCACCAGGATGGGGCAACACTAGATGTATTCCATAAGTTGTTGTATTGCAGCGATTGAATTGGTATTTAGGCATAACATATTAGTAGATTTTGTGTCAGCCTGCTGTTTTATAAGATAGAGCTATCTGAGAGATCAAAGAAGACTAAAGAATGGTTCTCGGCAGATTTTTTGGATTTATAGGTTTTCATGGGACTTGGATCAGTTTAGTAATAATATCTGCTGTAAATCAGGTCATAATTGTTAGCTAACCAGAAAAAATTTCAACTACCAAGTACAGGTAATGCGGGTTTATTGAGGGGAACCTGCTCTTCAGAATATCAGGTTTGAGGTAATGGACTTTTGTGTGCGTGCGCGTGTGGGGTGGGTGACAGATGCGAATAATGTACTGTGGCAACGAACCCCTGGTTCTCGGCTTCCTAAGAAATTTTTGCAATTAGTGAAACCGAGTACCCACTTTAATTGATACTAGCTTTCTTGGTCATTTTAATTCATGTAGGCTTTTCTTGTTTGGAAAATCTACCAACATGGCTATTATGGGCGTTTGTAGTACTGAAGCCTCTACATGCTAGTTTCAGTCAGCAGATGAACTCATAGCTCGGCTTTGTATTCTATCTCTGCATGTTGTGATGGCCCCTCCAGGCATCTGGCGATCACTTTGTGCGAAGTTTATAGACTGCACAAAATCCTCTTGTAACAATATATTTGTCCTACTCTGTCAACTGATAATGTTATAATATTTGAGAAAAACTCTGCGTAATCCTTCCAATGCAGGCTTTTGAGTAAGTTCTGGATGCTGGCAGGTGCCAGAAATGTAGAAGTTTCATTTCTTCAAGGATGTAAATAATTTGATCTTTGCAGGATTGTTACCTGATTTCTGCATGGGAGGTTGATTCTTTTCCCAACAATGTTAACGTTGTTGATCTTCTCCTACCGCCTTCGAAGTTCATCTCAATGTTTAGTACAGTTTTATTTACTATGAGAAGGCACTACTTACTGGTAAGAATTTCACGGTACTTAAAATGCATCATTCCTTCATGATCCAAAATGCCATACATCTTTAGATCTTTTGTAACAATTGATGCATAACACATCTAGGTCCCCACAGGGGTTGGGTTTAGCCCAAGTCTCCTCATGGGCGGGTCATGGATCACAAGGACGTTCTTTTTCTTCCAACTCCAGATTTTCCCCTATAAAAACTAGCTCTCGTTAACCTTTGTCATACTTTTTGCATCAAAGTTCTGTTAGTTCACTGGGAGCTTCAACCCCTCCCTCTTCTGTCGAGGATAGGGAGCTTCATACGACTACTGGGAGACCTTTCTCTTCATGTTTTCTGTGTTTTTCTCCGCATCTTTCCTAACCATCCACCATTTTGTCTAGTGATTCTGGTGTAGCATGTGTGCGGGTTCCTTTTTTGTTTTCTATTTGTTTTATTTTATTTTCTTTGGTTAGGTCATTCTGGTGTAGTATGTATAGATTTTAGGAGAGAAGGCATTTATTTATTTTAAAAAATAATAATAATTATTCAATGAGGAAATTTTACATGCCGGAAATAAAAGTGAGGAAATTGTGTTGTTTGATAAAATTGAAAATTAAGTACTGAAAATTTTAGAATCTTAATTTTAAGTACCGAAGGTTTTAAGTGGTGTTTAAAAAAATTATATTTTCTGATATTTTTATAAATTTTCAATCTTCAGATTTCAATGTTAAGTGGTGACCCTGTTATTTAAAGTTTTATCTCATTTTAAGTGACACTTAATATCTTGAATGATGTTCTCAAGAGACACCAAAAGAACAAAACAAAAATGATATACAACAACCACCTTTGCTTCCCACCACTCGCCAAACCATTTTTTGAAGAACAATTAGAAGTAGCAAATAAAATAAACCATTTTTTGAAGAACAATTAGAAGTAGCAAATAAAATGGGTCTGCTTCTTTACTCGCAACTGCTCCAAGGTGTGATGACACTCAATTCAAGGGGTTCTCCCAATGAAATGGGTTTGCTTCTTAACTTCCGAAAAAAATAAAATTGGGTTTGATTCTTTAATTGGAGGTTACTTTTAGAGAGTTGAGTCATATTTAAAATTTAAAAATTAATTAGTAAAATTATTTTAAAAGTTTTATTATATACATAATACAATATATACATATATATAAATATATATAATCGAGCTTTGTTCACGAACATGTTCATAAGCTTTGTTCGCGAACATTATCGGGCCGATCCCATACATGTTTGAGCTTGACTCATTTACGAATCGAGATTGAAAAAAGTGTTTGAGTTTGGTTCACTTATTAAATAAACAAACGTGAACCGAACTATTATCGAGCCGAGCTCGAGCTACTTGTCGAGTGCTTGGTTTGTTTACAACCCTAGGCTTGAGTTCGGCTCGTTAAGAGATCGGTTCGGGCTCGTTCGTCTAGCAAACGAACCGAACTTGAGCATAATTTTTAGGTTCGTTTATTAAAGGAGCCGAGCTTGAAAATTGCCGAGCTCAGCTTACCAAGCTCATGAACAGGCTCGTCTAAGTAAAATTATTAAATTATCTTATAACCCCAAAGAGAATGTGTCGAATTCGAAAAAAATGTGAAGATAGTTGTTAAAAATTATAGTACTAATGCTATCATTTCGTAAAACTACTTTAAAAAATATATGCACTAGTGAAAAAATAATATAAAGAATAAGAAATAAACAAGAATCATATAACATGGTATTCGGAAAATGAAAGTATTTTAAAAATAAACATGCAACAATTCATTCTAGATGACTATTGGTAAGAGTAACATATGTTGTAACTAAACCGAGCCGTTCGTGAACAAGCTCGGGTTCAACTCGCTAAAACTAGTGCTCAGCTCGGGCTCGTTCATTTTACAAATGAACAGAGCTTGATCACAATTTTTAGGCTCATTTAATAAATGAACTGAGCTTGAACATTGCAAAGCTCGGCAGACTTGGTTCATTTGCAACCCTAATTCTACTAAGAGCAAGTTATGAATTTTATAGAGGTGTATACTACAAAAAATAATAATAATAATTTGAAGTATACAATACCCAATAAAGAATTTCAGTTACCAACATATTTTCTTGCCAAAATCTTACTACTGGTTTAGTCTTACATCTGGTTTAACACTGTCACATGGTACAAACTAATGGGTACTTTGCTTGGTAATTACTGTTATTCTCTTTTTCTAATCTTTTGTATCAGCACATTGCAGGGATAGTACTTTCTCTGGTTTTTATTAGTATTGGTTTTGTTTTCTTCGTGTAATTTATCTATTTTTCTGGGTCCACATTTGAATAAAATTGACACTGGAATGTCTTAAAGAGAGTCCATGGATGAGTCTCCTTGTGGACCACAGTTCAAGTATTTATGGCTTTGGACCATGTTCTTCTGTATCTTCTTGTGCATGAAGGTGATGTTTCAGACAATGCACCCACCTAATTTTTGCAACATCCACTATTGCAAGACTCAATTCACCTCTTTTTATTTATTTTTTGATGGGTGAGTGTGTGTTTAGGTTGGGTTGGGAAATTTAATAATCCAAGTTGTAAAACATGTTAATTGGAGTTGTAAAATTGTTTTATTTGAAAAATAGTATATTTTAGAAGATCTTTCCTTAGACCATACAGATCGATTTAAATTGAGAATCTAAATCTTTGTAACATTTACTTTAGAAATTTTAACGCGAAACAAGAATTGAATACTAAGGTCATATTTTACATAGCTTATACTTCTGGTTTTCCACAGAAGAAAAAGAGAAGCAAAAACTGTTTTAAAAAACTGGTACTCCCAACTCCTTTAAAATGTTCTTCCAATGTCCATAAATTTTTCTAAATTTTTTGTCAAACACCGTTAAAATTAGATTTTCCTTGAGGAAACCAAAAACAACATAAATCTAAACATGACCTAATATCATTTTCATCTTCAATCTAATAGTTTTACATCACTAATTTAATCGTTGTTACCTAATGTTGCATTTTAGTTTGATTACATTAGATTGTATGAACTCTAAGAACCCAAAAAAGAACTATATCCTCCTCCCCAAAGACATTTGTGCTTTCCTTTTCACAATTTGGATTTGTGTTACATTCTAAAACTTGGTCCTTTGGATGGATAATAAACTACATTGACTCTCCAATTGACAGCTCCACAAGACATGGACCCCTTGTAAGTATAGATGGCAACAAATATTGGGACTTAGTACAATTGGTAATTAAAACCATGTTACCAATTATTTGGTATTCTCAACCAATTATGTAAAAATTACATCCGCGAATTTTACATATTGTGTATCTCCTCCTTCAATTAATGCTCGAATTTTCGGTCTTACTTATTTCCAAAATTCTAAATTAATTTTTTTGTCAGTGTCTCATTGAAATATCTATAGAGAGTGGTACTCTCAATCAATTATGTAGATAGTGCTTGCACAAGTACGTTGGTGCTGGATGTTCAAAAATTCGGTAAATTCGTAAATTCAATCCAGATATATTGGATCGGATTTTTTATGAATTGGATTAGATATAGATCCAAAAACACTCAATCCGGTATTTTACGGAGCGATACTGTAATGGTTGAAATATTTGGCCCAATTATAGATGGGCCACCAGACTGATGGGCCAACGACGGATGGGCCAAAGACCGATGGGCCGGAAGGCGGATGGGCTGAAAACAAGCAGGCCGAAAACAACAATGGACCCATGGAAAAATCTAGAAGCTAAAGTGTGGTCCATAAGGCAAGGAGCAATCCAATTATAAAATAAACAGTCCAAAAAAGGGTAGAGTTTATCAAATCCCTTGATTTGAGGGATTGATAAACCTGGGTACATGGGCTTGACCCATTTATCACAATTGTGTATAAATAGAGGACTTGGATTAATGAGAAAGGGTCCAATTTTTTTCCGATTTCTATTGTGTAACTTTTCTGCATTTACACAATTGGCGCCATCTGTGGGAAGACTTCCCTATTATTGAAATCTTTTTCAATAAGCTTCCCACCCTCTACAAAAAAGCTAAGATCCGTACCATCGATGGCGATCACACGATCACAACAGACCGATTTGCCTCCAAACGGAGGCCAACAACCAGAAGATCCGATCAGGAGAGCCCTTGAGGAGAGGACTGCCGAATTAGAAAGGCAGAACGCTGAACTGGCAGCAAAATTGGCTCAACTGCAGAACCCACAGGAGGCCCATGATGACGAGCAGTCCGGCCAGCGCGAACGATCCATAGGCCGCCAGACAGACAAAGATGACCCACCCGCTAAGGCCCACAACGATCGTGAAGAACAGGCAGAGTCATCCCTACAGGTTCTTGGGGCACGAAACCCCGAGGAGGTCCTGACCATGAAAAAACTGGAGGAAATCATGTCAAGATTTCAGCGAGACGTGCTTAGGGATCTGAAGGTACAGACCCCAATCGATCTGGCATCCGAGGCATCCATAGACGCCGTTCAGACACCATTCACCGTCTCGATCACCAGCGTGCCCTATCCAGAAAGGTTCAGATTACCGAAGTTCGCCCTGTTCGATGGTACAAAAGATCCAACCGAACACATCTATCACGTTCATACCAAGATGAATGTTTACAACGAGAACGAGGCCTTACTCTGCAAAGTTTTCCCCACCAGCCTGACCGAAGCAGCCCTCCTGTGGTTCAGAAAGCAACCGCCCCGATCGATCGGTAGCTGGCTCAGACTCTGCGAGTTATTTATTGCACAATACTTCGGCAATAAAAAGCAGAAGAAGACTATCTCCAGTATGTTCACCATGATCCAAGAGAAGGGCGAATCCCTGAAAAGTTTTGTTTCACGGTTCAATGTGGAGATGTCTTCAATTGACAACTGCGATCAGCATTCAGCCGTCGAAGCCTTCAGAATGGCCCTGATCCCTGGAACCAAGTTCCACCAGTCCCTAGTCAAAAGGCCACCAGCTGATATTGGAGAGCTCAACTCCAGGGCACAGGGGCACCTCCGAATAGAAGAGGAGTTTGCCATACGACAAAGAAGGACTGCCTTTGCAACAGTAGAAGCCAGAACATCCGAGCCTTCCAGGGTAAAGGATCGGGCACCAGACCGGAAGAGACCGAGCGCACTTCCAGCTCCTTCCCCAACCCCAGAGAAACGACCAAGGTTTGAGGAAAAGGTCACCCCCTTAAAAGTGACCTTGGCAAAGCTATACCAGGAAACAAAGAGCAAAGGAATCTACCGATCACCACCTCCCATTAGACAACCGATGGACCAAAGGGATATGTCGAGGCACTGCGCCTTCCATGGCGAATACTGGCACCACGCTAACGAGTGCAGAAGCCTCAGGAGACAGGTGGAAACCATGGTTGCAAAAGGAGAACTGACCGAGTATGTTGCCAGGGAAGGAGCCCGGCCAGATCAAGCGACGCATGCTCCTGCTAAGGGAGCTATGGGACAACCCGTGCGGGTCATTCACATGGTCCATGGAGGGCCCAGTCGGTCAGAAGTGGAAGAAGCCCGTAGATCACAGATGCGGCAAGCCCAGAAGTTACGAAGGGTTGGCGAAGTCACCGAATTCCGAAGCCCGAAAGAGGACGCCCGGATTACTTTCACCTCTGCAGATATGCGGAATATTCAGACACCTCATGACGACCCCCTGGTTATCTCCCTCATGGTCTCCAATTGTCTGATCAAGAGGGTAATGGTCGATCCAGGAAGCAGTGCCAACATTATCACCAAATGGGCCTTTGAGAAATTGGAAATTAGCCCTCAGGAAATAGTCCCTTCCAGAAGCCCGATAACAGGATTCGATGGCAAAAGAGTGGAACCAGTGGGGGAAATACAGTTACCAGTAACGGCAGCAAGGCGCACGCTCCGAGAGACTTTTGTGGTGGTAGACGTAAAACCTTCCTATAATCTCCTCATGGGAAGGGGATGGATCCATCGTATGCACGGAGTCCCTTCTACCATGCATCAGGTCATACGGTGTATTGATCCGAACGGAATTGACGTAATCGATATCAGGGGCGATCAGATAGCAGCAAAGGAGTGTTACTCAGTCACTTTGAAAAGTCTAAAAAGAAGAACGGAACCGGAACAAAGGTCACAGTCCAAGACAACAAATGATGCTAAATAACAATTACAGGAGGGCGGTTCGGGTTCACCAATAGCAGTTGAACCACTACTGGAAGTTCAAATTTGCCCCGATCTCCCTGAAAGGTTCACCTATGTTGGTTCAGGCCTCAGTCCACAGGAAAAAGAAGAAATGGAATCCCTTCTCCGATCTAACGCTGACATATTTGCGTGGAGCCATATGGACATGACCGGTATTGATCCATCAGTAGCCCTGCATTCTCTCAATGTGGATCCCAGCGCAAGGCCCGTTAGACAGAAACAGAGACGAATGGGAGCCCATCGAAATCAGATCATAGCTGAAGAGATTGATCGACTTCTGCAAGCAGGATTCATAAAAAAGATCCAGTATCCTTCCTGGTTGGCGAACGTGGTGGTGGTCCAGAAGAAAAAAGGCAAGTGGAGGGTATGTGTTAATTTCACTGATTTGAATAAAGCATGCCCGAAAGACTGTTTCCCTTTACCAAAGATCGATCAGATGGTAGATGCCACCACAGGATTCGAACTCCTCAGCTTTCTGGATGCATATTCTGGCTATAACTAGATCAGAATGGATCCGGAGGACCAGGAAAATATTGCCTTCATCACTGAATCAGGTACATTTTGTTATACAGTTATGCCTTTCGGACTAAATAATGCAGGTGCTACCTATCAGAGATTGGTCAGAAGAGTGTTCCAAGGGATGATGGGATCCACCATCGAGGCCTACATCGATGACACAGTGGTCAAAAGCAAGGTCAAAGAAGACCATCTAACCGATCTGCAGCAGGTGTTCAACACCCTTCGGAAGTACAATATGAAGCTTAACCCGACCAAATGTTCTTTCGGAGTATCCTCAGGCCAGTTTTTGGGTCACATAGTTGATCGGACGAGAATACAAGCTAGCCCTGCGCAAGTCAAAGCTCTCGTAGAGACAGTTGAGCCAAAGTCCCGGAAGGAGATACAGGTACTAACCGGAAGAATAGCGGCCCTCAGTCGATTTATCTCTCGATTAACCGATCGGAATAGGCCATTCTTTCAGGCAATAAAAGCCTCACAAGGAGAAGTCTGGGGACCAGAACAAGCGGACGCCCTGAACAAACTCAAAAATTACATGGCAAAGCCCCCGATTCTGACAACCCCTGAAGCCGATGAGCCGTTGCACCTGTATCTTGCCATTTCAGCAACATCTACCAGCGCCGCTCTGGTCAAAGAGGGCAAAGGGTACCAGACACCAGTTTTCTACACCAGCAAATCCCTTGCTGATGCAGAAACCCGATATTCAAAGCAAGAGAAGCTGATACTATCACTGATCAACGCTAAACGACGTCTTCGACACTATTTTGAAGCACACCCGATCATAGTTCCTACTGTAACTCCGATAAGATCCATAATGGCGAAGCCTGAGTTATCCGAGAGAGTCTCAAAATGGGCAATTGAACTAGGGATTTTTGACATAACCTCTGTCCCCCGAACGGCCATCAAAGGACAGGCAGTAGCTGACTTCCTGCTAGAAACAGAAACTACTGACTGCACAGAAGAAGTTGAGCCTGGATTATGGTTCGTGTTCGTAGACGGATCATCCAACACCAACGGAGCAGGGGTCGGAGTAGTACTCGTAACACCGGATGGTACTAAAATCCAACAATCCGTTAGATTGGAATTTCCAGCTTCTAACAACGAAGCAGAGTATGAAACCATCCTTGCAGGAATTCGGTTAGCCCGAAGCCTTCAAGTCCAAAGAGCAGAAGTACGAAGTGACTCCCAGCTAGTCGTGCGGCAGTTAAATGGGGAGTATGAAACTCGAGAGCCGAAGATGGAAGCATACAAGAATCTAGTTCTAAGGGAGGTCGGAAAGTTCCAGCAGATAAACTTTGAGCAGATTCCCAGGGGGGATAACTTTGTAGCAGATCATCTGGCTAACCAAGCCTCCGCCACTGGAGAAAGTATGACTCGCACTGTACCAATAGATTTTTTCGTCCGATCCAGCTTGGAACCCCCCGAAGAGGTAATGGTTATCCCATGGGAACCAAGTTGGATGGATCCGATAGTAGATTATCTGAGATTTGGTACATTGCCGGAATCAAAATCAGAGGCCCGGAAGATAAGAATGAAGGCAGCCAGATATGCCCTATACAACAGCCAACTATACCGAAAGTCTTTTTCCAGACCATACTTGAGATGTCTCACCCCATCAGAGGCATCGGCAGTCATGGAGGAGATTCATGCTCGAGCTTGTGGCAATCACTCCGGAGGAAGGTCCCTAGCTCATAAAGTCCTCACCCAGGGGTACTTCTGGCCCTACCTGGCAAGAGACGCTGAAATTTATGTCAGACATTGCAAAAAATGCCAGTTTCATGGAGATGCCATTCATCCACCGCCTGAGTTCTTAAACCCAACTATTGTCCCTCACCCTTTTTCCCGATGGGGGATGGACATTGTGGGTCCTCTCCCTCAGGCAATACGATGTACCACGCATGTTCTCCTGGCTACCGATTATTTTACCAAATGGGTGGAAGCGGAGGCATATCCCACCATAACAGGCAACCATGTTATAAAATTCATATAGAGCCACATCATCTGTAGATTCGGCCTACCCCGAACCATAATGATGGATAATGGCACCAACCTGGACAACAGAAGGGTTCAAGCATTCTTAACAAAACATGGGATCAATCAGAACACTTCTTCCGTCGGCTACCCACAGGGAAATGGGCAAGCCGAAAGGACGAATAGAACCATTTTTGACACGTTGAGGGAAAAACTTGAAGATGCAAAAGGGGCATGGTTAGAGAAATTGCCTGAGGTGTTGTGGTCCTATCGGACTACTCCAAGACAGCCAACTAGAGAAACCCCTTTCGCCATGGCTTATGGGGCCGAAGCAGTTATCCCGACCGAGCTAAGGGTACCTACTTTAAGGAGTCACGCATGGAAAGAAGGTCCAAACAATCAGCACCTAGCCCATGATCTGGACCTCCTGGAAGAAAGAAGGGAAGCCGCCAGGATAAGACTAGCTGCCTATCAGCAGCAAGTCAGGGCACGATTCAATTAGAAAGTCAAAAGAAGAGAGTTCCAAGTAGGCGATATGGTGCTCAGAAGGAAGATTGGGATTGTAGGAAAGTTGCGAGAGACATGGGAAGGACCTTACACAATGGTTGAGGTTATCGGACGCGGTGCTTATCGGGTTCGGAAGAACGAGACAGGCCGCCTCGAGTCCAACTCTCAGAATGCTTATCGCTTAAATAGGTATTATCCTTAGATAGTTGCTTTTCTTGTTAAGAAATAAGACTGTGTCTTTCTATGTCACCTTTGTTACGAAGCATCTGTGCCCGATATCGGCACCTCTGCCTCATGATTTTCAAATTCATCTCAATAAAGATAGATTCTACTTTTATACAAGTACTTCATGTTTTTTTTTAAAAAAAAATATAAAAATTTCCTAAGTGTTTGAGTTCAAACCTGATTTGAACTAACCAGAGGATGAAATCAAGCCTCAGGGGCCAAGTGCCCGAAGGCTTCGTAATTTACTAAAATTTCCTAAGTGTTTGAGTTCAAACCTAATTTGAACTAACCAGAGGATGAAATCAAGCCTCAGGGGCCAAGTGCCCGAAGGCTTCGTAATTTACTAAAATTTCCTAAGTGTTTGAGTTCAAACCTGATTTGAACTAACCAGAGGATGAAATCAAGCCTCAAGGGCCAAGTGCCCGAAGGCTTCGTAATTTACTAATGTTTCCTAAGTGTTTGAGTTCAAACCTGATTTGAACTAACCAGAGGATGAAATCAAGCCTCAGGGGCCAAGTGCCCGAAGGCTTCGTAATTTATTGAAATTTCCTAAGTGTTTGAGTTCAAACCTGATTTGAACTAACCAGATGATGAAATCAAGCCTCAGGGGCCAAATGCCCGAAGGCTTCATGTTTGTTAAAATTTCCTAAGTGTTTGAGTTCAAACCTGATTTGAACTAACCAGAGGATGAAATCAATCCTCATGGGCCAAATGCCCGAAGGCTTCATGTATGTTAAAAAAAAAAAAAAAAAAAAAAAAAAGAAGCTAAGTACAAAACATTAAAAACCAACACAAAAGACGAATAATCACTGGAAAAAAGGGATAAAAGTTCTTGTTCATTAAAAAAGAAGGAAGTTACAAGAAATTAGCCCATTGGGGGAAACAAAAAAATATATATATATAAAATTTCCCTAGCTACTGTTCAGGATGATGGTATTCTTCCCCCTTCAGGATGGCGGCGAAGCATTTCTCGTTCTCAGAGGCAGGAGGGTTTTCATAAGGAAAGGATACTCCCATATGGGCATCGAATTCCTCTGCGGTCTTGAATTCCCGGGATTCCAGAGGGATATGCTCCATTTCATGCCTCCGCCGCCAGACCCTGACCGCTCGGATGTCGCAGATGGCACTGTATCTTTTGAACATGTCAAGCCCTCCCAGACGGCATACTTCGACCTTTTCCCGCTCAAGGGACAGAAGCCTTTCTGATTCTGCCAAGAGTCTATCAGACTCAGCTTTTTCAGCCGCCATCTTCCTGGCAGCCTCTTTCGTTTTTTCCAGCTCGACAACCAGAACCAGCTTTTCGGCAGTCAGGGTTTGCCTTTCCGCTTCACCGGTTTCCAGAAGAGTCTTCTGTTCAGAAACGGTCTGTCGGAGACCGTCCGCCTCCTTGACCAGAGAAACCCAATGGATCTCATTCTGCTTTATTTGGGCCTTCATACCGGCCATTTCTTTGACATCAGTCTCAAGGAGGCTGTTGTAGGCCTGAACGCCGTAGAGAAGCTGCACAATAAAGATTGGATTATTACACAAATAGCGATCAGACAAACGAAATAGAGAACACAAAGGTTAAACAAAGTCTTTTTACCTCCATAACCATTATCAAAGTCCTCTTAGCCAGATCAGTTTGGGTGATTTTTGTCTGAGCCACCCTATCAGCTGGTGTCCAGATCCCTTTGGCCATAGACCGAAAAGCTTCCGGATGATTAAGGGTGATTTGATCAGCACAGACTAGAGTCCCATATGGCAGCAGAAACTTAGGCTCCCAAGGAATCAGAGCTTGGGATGATTCAGGGGCAGCAGGAGCTTTGCTTGAAGAAGCATTTTCGGCTTGTGTCCTGGCCCTTTTAGTACCCACTCCACCAGTTGCACTGGATCGGGTCCTCACAGTCGGAGCATTAGCAGGAGGCGGAGGAGGAACCGATGGGTTCTGTACTGGTGGCGCAGTCGGGCTCTGAGCAGGTTGAGGTACCGAAGTTGAAGGCGGTGCTGTTGACAATGGCACAACATCAACAAGCGTGATCCCTTCGGGAACTTGAGGGATTCTGGCAGACATTGGTTTGTCAGGCAAGTCCATCCTGTCAACACCAGCGTCCAAGTTAGAGATCGACTCAAGATTGTCCAAGGTCAGCAGGTCAGTAGCCGATCGGGTTTTGCCCCAGACATGGGTTTTCAAGAGGCCTATCGGGTGTTTTATAAAGGTAAGGGGAAGGTCCTTGTCCTCATAACCTAGAAATTTGAAGGCATAGTCCCCCCGATGAAGGTCACAGTGGTCACAGAGGCAAGAAGCCTTATGAAGGGGGCGGTAGACAGGCAGGCGAATGGGGCCAAACTTGTTAGGGATCGGGAATATACGAGAAAAAGGGTATGACCAATTGCCACTCACTACTACCATTCGTTCTTTCCATCCCTTGTCCGATTTTTCAGTATCGGTGCATATGATGCGGCCTTGAAAGGGGAAAAGGTTGTATCTACCCCTACTCGCTCTGACATTTTGGAAAAAATAACAAAGGAGGAGGTCGGCTAGACCTAAGTTCAGGTCCATATCCCTATTATACAACAGGAGCATGGATATGATCCTAAAGCTGTTCGGGTTCAGTTGAAGAGGGTGCAACCCTAGCATGAAAAACACGTAGTGAAAAAAGGGGTGAAGAGGAAACCTTAGAACCCTAAGATGAGATGCCGATAGCAGAATGCTACCGGGGGCTAGGCCCTGGCTCTGGGTAAAATCTAGGTAGCCAGGGTAAGGGGACACATCAACGTCCTGGGGAACTTGGGTCTCAGCCCGAAGATGTTTAACGTCCACTTCAGGTCGGGTCCTCTTAAGTGGGGCCACAACGAATGGTTCAGAAGGCTTAGATATCGCAGGATCGGTCGCTGAGGAACCCGGAAGGTCAGTACTTTGAGGAATGGTCTTTTTGGTTCTATTAGGAATGGGCTGGGGATTGTCACTACTAGTGGGATCGGTGCCGGAGGTAGAAGATAAAACGACTTCCTCTACTGACCGGGTGTCGTCACTATCAGACATGATTCTAAAGAAAGGTAGAAGAGACAGAAGGGGGCAAAGATGAAAATTAAAAGAAAGGAGAAGAAATGACCAGTCAACTTACTCGGTTGGCGAACGGAGAATCACAGGAGCTTCGGGTAGCAGCGGGTTTTTGTCCTATTAAGTAAAATCCAGAACGATCGACGGGAAGGATTGCGGCAAGAACAAGAAAATAAAACCCAGGGATAAAAAGCTAAGGAAGAGAGAGACAAGAGCAGAAAAATGCAAAGTATGAAATGAGAAGTGAAATGGAGAAGTGTGGATTTTATAGAGGGGGAGAAGGAGGCCAAAGGGTTGCTCGAAGCCCGAAGGTCGAGCAACCCACGATGAGCCGTCATAGTGCGGCAATCAAGGGAATAATGGTTGGACATTTCAAAATACCAATAAATGCTCATAATTGGTTGACAACTCACCAAATCCCATTTTCCCTAAAAAAAAGTGCATGAATGTATATATATATATTTAGTATTGTTTGAAATTTTTCAGTCATGGGCTTTTTACAAAAGCCCATAACCTCAGGGGCCTGTGTAATGGTTGAAATATTTGGCCCAATTATAGATGGGCCACCAGACTGATGGACCAACGACGGATGGCCCAAAGACCGATGGGCCGGAAGGCGGATGGGCTGAAAACAAGCAGGCCGAAAACAACAATGGGCCCATGGAAAAATCTAGAAGCTAAAGTGTGGTCCACAAGGCAAGGAGCAATCCAATTATAGAATAAATAGTCCAAAAAAGGGTAGAGTTTATCAAATCCCTTGATTTGAGGGATTGATAAACCTGGGTACATGGGTTTGACCCATTTATCACAATTGTGTATAAATAGAGGACTTGGATTAATGAGAAAGGGTCCAATTTTTTTTCCGATTTCTATTGTGTAACTTTTCTGCATTTACAGATACTGGATTACATTTTCAATAATTCGATTAATCCGGTATCGTTCATATATATTTCAATATATTATATTAATAATATGTCACATAATATATTATTTAAAATTAAACTATAATATCTTATATCAATAATATACTATTCTAAACTAAATCATAATATCTTATTTTATACTAAATAGTTATCTATATTCATCCATACTATTGTAAAAATGTAAGTCATTTATAATATTTTCATACATTAAAACATTCACTATTGCAATTTTTAGAAAAATATAATGGAAGACATTCTATTAATTATTTACTATTATAAAATAGTAAGTCCTCTAAAATATTTTTATACATTTATTCCATTTGAAAAATTACAATTAAATTTTAATTTAATAAAGACTTTAATAATTAAATTAAAAAAATTACTCCTAAAGTTGTTGAAGCCTTGATTTGTGCACAATATTAGTTACGTGCCTCGCAAGTGCCGATTCAAATTGAAGCACAAATAGACGAAATTGAAACATTCGACTCTTTTGATATTGAATCAAGTATGTTTATTTATTCACTACAATTTATTTATAGTTATTTGTTAATAATTAACTAAACTTAGTTTTACTTTTGAAGCCATAACTCTGTTTGAGGAGTTTTTAGTACCGCACTTTTGAATCAATCCGTTGAAGTTTCCGGATGCTGCATGAATATTTTGTTTATTTACTCCAACTTTATTACTTTTTGTTTATGTATAATTTGCTATTATAATACTATCACTTGTATGTTTATTATCTATGTTTGTGCCAATTTGCTACTGTGACACTATCACTTGTATGACTTGTACGTTTGTGTCAATTGTTTACCGTCACACTATCAATGCAAGTCACCAGTATTGTTTATTATCTATGTTTATGTGCAATTTACTCAAGTTTATTTTCTATATGTTTAGATCAAGTATGTTTAGTATTGCTATTTGTTACACTCACTTTTATTGGTTAAAGTTTCTTGTCATTTTCTTTACTATATTTATTTTTTAATATTTAAATCTGTGAATCCGATCCGAACCAATCCAACTCATCACGGTGCGGTTTGGATTGGATCCGTTGGGGCAAACGGATTGGATGGGATCCATATATGGTGAATCCGGTATTAGTGAATTTGATCCAAAATACCTTCAATCCGGTCCAATCCGATCCGTGAACACCCCTAACAAATATTGTGCATCTCTTTCAATTACGTGGTAGAATACAATTAGGGTCGGTTTGATTGCGCGGATTTGGAGTTGAATTACTTCAATTCCATATGTAATTTTAAATAAATTGTTTGGATAAGTCTTAGAATTCAAGTGTAATTGCATTCCAATTCCAAATCCAATTTGAATGTAAAAAATCATAAATTTGAAATTAAGTTAGACAATATAGACAAATATATATATATGTAAGCATAAAAGTATAAGTATGAATATATATGTGGATGTGTATATATAGGTGTATATATACATAGGTTTTTATGTATATGTATGTATGTTTGTGATTGTGAAAAATTATTTCTTAGATATTATTAAAAAAAAAAAATTTGTTAGGGAGAGAGTATTTATTTGAAGAAGATGTGAAATTGAAAAATCACATTTTTTTCTTATGGAATTCAAATTGGTATTTGGTATTGAAATGCAATTCCAATTTCAAGGTATTTTGTTACATCCAAACATTGGATTTGAAATTGGAAATCCCAATTCCAAATCCAAGACTCTAATTCCATACTGCCAAACGGTCCCTTAGTTGATTTGGAATTAAAATGCAATTCCAATCCCAAATCCAAAGTCACAATCCAACACAACCAAACCAAACCAAACTCTTAAAATGGGTTTAATTAATTTACACCCCTGCGGTATATTGATACTTCAATCAGATCCCTTAAACTATGCATATCTCAATCAGACCCTTTATTAGTAATTGTCCATTAACTTTTGTCAACCTTCCAATGAAACGTCTCAATTACCTTTTCTTACATTTAAAAATAATACCATCTAAAATGAGGATGGATGGTAAATTGAGTATTAAATAAAAAAATCAGAATGATTTCATATGCGATTTGCTTAGAAAGGACGCTACGGTAGAAGATGACTAGTGTCAAAAAAATAATACTTTAAAAGATCTAACTAAAAATATGCAAAAGAAAAGATGTTTGATTAAGTATTGACAAACCTCACTAGAGTAATATGCAAAATGTTTGAGTAAATAAAATGGTTAATTTCAAGAAACCCCTCTGTAAACCCGTTCGATGATACCGAACGAATCTTAACCTTTGTAAATCAAACAAAATCAATGAAATAGATAAATGGCAAGAAGTAAATTGAGAATTCAAGAATAAGTAAATATTGGAACAATTTCGAATCCTTTTCCCTTTCTTGTTTCTCTCTTTTATACATGAAAACTGGTCTTACCCTCATGAATGGGTTTTAATACATATTAAAGACAATATCTACATTAAATTGAAGCTTAATGCTTATAAAAAACTGCTATAATAAAAACCTTATGTCAGTTTTGATTCTATATATTTGAAACTGTTATTTCCTTAATGACTTTATCCTGAAATGGGCTTATATCCTTGGGCCTTTTTATACTTTGGACTTTGTTTTCTATTCGGGCTTTAAAACAGGTATGCTGATCCAGTGTGAGTCTTTGTACGATGGGCCTGATGAAAAAATGGGCCTACACTTTGCCCCCAATTCCCAAGCCCATTTCATTTTTGAAATAGGGTGGGAATTCGAAGAGCCATGTGTAACTGCCACTTTCCTTATTTCCTTCGTTTCCTTCAATACTTCTTCCCCATTTACAAGAGCAGATTCATTCCATTTGAAGACGATTCCCAGCAAGGAACTTCTTGAGGTTAGTTTTTCTCTTTCGTCATTCACATTTCTTTCATTAATCGAAAGTATCATGAGTAGCGATAGCAGCCGAACCACTTCTCTGGAGGTGGTCGCTGATGATGTCCCTGTTATTTCTTCTTCTGAGGTTGCCCCCAATTTGATTGAACCAAAATCCCAAAAACTTTCTCGAAAATAATTACGTAAACTATCTTTAGCCGATAGGTGCCGAATTGAGTTTGATATATCGAAGGATGTTTCGATTTCTGAGTATTTTTCTGATTTAAACTTCAAAACTTATGAAGAAGTTGAACCGGGCGAAGTCTTGTTCTCTGCCCATCACTTGGTCGTTCTTAGATTTCATTTACATCCGTTCTATCATCATATCCTTTTTTCTTTAGGACTTGCCCATTTGCAAGTAAACCCTAATTTCTTCAGGGCTCTATCTGTTATGCTCGTTCTGAATCACGAACGAGGTTTGAACCTAGGTTTGGGTGATCTTTTGCTTTGTTATAAAGTTGATCAGATCAGAAAAAACCTCGGTCGGTACCATCTGCACCCCCACTCGACTTTGAAACTTTGTGAAGGCAATCCTTCTTCTGAGAAGGAGTGGAAAGATAATATGGTGAAAATTGGGGGAAATTGGAGAGTAGATGCGTCCGGCCCGTATCCTCTGCCAAGGACCTTCGGTGTTTGTAAGAAACTGAAGTGTGGATTCAAAAATCCTGGCAAGTGTATTTTTTGTACTTTATGAATTTCGCTTGCTTTACTTTGATCTTCGTACTTGTTTGTTTGTTGACCGTATGCCCATGTTTTGTATACAGTTGAACGCGTTGAATATCTAAACGAGAAGGTATTCGCAACTCTTCCGTCTAGCAAGTCACTTTTGACTTCCCAAAATTTGAAATTGTTCGCTGCCAGTGTTTCAGAGGCTACTATCATGGAAATTCCGGTCACGGCCTCCAAGCGTGCTGCAGCACAAAAATCTACTCCCCCAGTCAGCTCCACATCTGACAAAGGAAAAAGCCAAGTGGTTGATCTGACCGAAGATCCGAAGAAGACGAGGGGACATCTGAAAAGGACGAACGCCGATGATAGTGGTAACACTCCCAAAAAGTTGCTGCTGGCCCCCCCTTCTGAGCATGGAAAAAGAAATGACTCTGAAAAGCATGAGAAACTTGTTAAGAAGGCAAGATCTGTGAGCGGCTACACTATTCCAGATTGTTGCTTTCCTCCATCATTTGATCCTGAAGGCGAATGGATCCCTAAATTCGAGAAAAGTGATGGTAGTGTTCTGAATCGCCGAACGTTGGCAATGTCCGATCCTGATTCCTTGATGGCTCTAGCTCGTGGAATGTGGCCTCCCAAGGATGAACTCTTTCAGCAGCATATTGATCAGAACGAGCTTCTGGTTAGGGCTTCTGTTTCTATTCTAGAGGTACCAAAGTTTGTTTTTTTTTTATTTTTTTTATTTTTTTTTATTTTTTACTAACATCTCTTCTCTTTACAGTCTGTATTCAATGTTCTGGCTCTGTGTAAGGCTGTTGACATGGGAGAGTATAAGAGAAAGAACATTGACGATGCATACCTGCGAGCTGATAAATGCGCCATGTTGGCTGAAAAACATAATAAAATCTTGGAGCTTGAGGTGGAGAGCTTAAAGAAACTCCATAAGAAGGAATCTGATCGGAATGCTAAGCTGAATAAGCAAATCTATAACCTTGAAACTTCTAACGCCTTTCTGAAGACATGTTTAGAAATTTGCCAAAGGAGAAGGAGAGGTATGGACATGCACCGGAGATATGTGAACATTTTTTACATAAAGTTATGTGATGGGTTCAGATTTTGCTTTGACCAAATGTCATTGGATCCATCTGCCCGTTCATATGATAATCCGGCCGCCCATGATGCTGCTTGCCGAGTCGTTCACCCATATGAAGAGCCTGAGGCTTCCTAAGATGAAAAAGATTTAGCTCAATTTATTTTGCATGGGATCATTTCGTCCGAACGACCAGAGCCTGTTGCTACTGAAAATGAAGTGTCAGCTGAGCCTTCGATTCCTGCTTCAGAGAGCCAGCAGCCGCCTACCGATGATATTAATCCCCCAACTTCTTAATTAGAAGTTTCTATCTTTGAACAATTTTTGTTTTTTGGGTCTTGTAAAATTATATATGTATTTGATGCTCCTGTGGTGAACGTTTTTTAGACAAGTTTTGAAATAGCACTGGTGTGCTCTGACTTTTTCGAACAGGATGACACTTAAGGTGCATAAATATTTTCCGAACAGATGGCACTGTTGTGCATTATATATTTTTAAACAGGATTGCACTAAGGTGCATAGATATTTTCTGAACAGATTGCACTGTTGTGCATTTATATTCTTGAACAGGATTGCACTAAGGTGCATAGATATTTTCTAAACAGATTGCACTGTTGTGCATTATATATTTTTGAACAGGATTATGTGTTCTTTTGAACACAACCGTTTTTATGCGTATCTATATACGTCTTTGTGAAAACAAGAAATTGGTGCCATCTTCATGATGGTCTTTTGCCTAGTTGGCTTATGTATTTTGGCCAAGTTTTTTCACTTGGGCTTTTCCTTTTTCCTTTTTTTTTTTTTATTAGTTTGAACAGAAATATGAGAATATATGAATAATATCTTTATTGATTCGAAATGGATCTTATCATAAAATGATCAACATAAATTTTATTGAAAATACCTTTTCAGGTGTATAGCATTCCAAGCTCGTTCGATTTGTTTTCCATCATGATCAGCCAATCTGTAGGCACCTTTCCCGATCACTTCTGTTACTGTGTACGGCCCATCCCATGTGGGATCCAGCTTGTTTGATCTGCTAGCCAACACCTTTAGTACTTGATCGCCAACTTGAAATGATCTTGGTTTCACTTTCTTGTTATAATTCCTCATCAACCTTTGTTGATATTCTGCCAATCTTATTGAGGCCATTTCCCTTTTTTCATCTATGAGATCACCTTTGATTTTTAAGATTTCTTCGTTCTGTTCAGGATCGAATAGATGAGTTCTTGTTGTGGGGACTTCCTCAATTGGGATTACCGCCTCGACTCCGTATGCCATAGCGAATGGGGTCATCCCGGTTGGCTTGCGAGGAGTCGTTCGATAGCTCCAGAGGACCCTTGGTAATTCGTCTAACCATCGTCCTTTTCCTTCAATCCCCTCCAATTTTCTTTTTATCCCGGCGAAAATCGTTCTGTTTGTTATTTCAGCTTGTCCATTTGCTTGTGGATAACTGACAGATGATAAATTCTGATTGATCCCGTACTCGTCCAGCAATGCCCGAACGTACTGATTGTCCAGATTTGTGCCGTTGTCCATCATTATGTACTTTGGTACTCCAAATCTGTAGATTATACGATTCAAAATAAAATCTATCACTTGAGTGTGAGTGATTCTTACATAAGCCTTCGCTTCCACCCATTTAGTGAAATAATCTGTGGCCAAAAGTACATGCTTTTGATTCGAAGCCGCCCTTGTTAATGGTCCGACCGCATCCATCCCCCATCGTGCGAATGGTACGGGAGAAACCATCGTTGTGAGAAGCTCTGCTGGTTGATGAATTATATGTGAATGTCTCTGACATTTGTCACACCTTCTTGCGTATTCCTCTGCGTCTCGGATCATGTACGGCCAGAAATATCCTTGTGTATTGCTCTACGAGATAATGATCTACCACCAATATGGCTTCCACAAGTCCCATCGTGCAACTGCTTGAGTACCTCTTGTGCTTCAGATGGTGTCAAACATCGCAGATAGGGCCCACTTGATGATCGGCGATATAAATAACCATCGATCACTGAATACTTGGTAGAGGTTGCTCTTATTTTCCCTGCTTCTCGTTGATCCTCAGGTAGAACGCCGATCAATAAATACTCAAGGATTGGATCGATCCAACTTGGTTCGTACAGGATCACGCATACCTCCTTCTTTTTACTGATCGAAGGAGTGAACAGTTCATCCACCAGAATTATTCTGACCATATCGTCTCCTGCTGAGGATGCTTGATTTGCTACATGATCGGCCCCATGATTTTCTGTCCTTGGAATTTGTTTAAAAGTGATTACCTAAAAGTTCCGCATTTCTTCCTGAACGGCATTTTTATACTGCAACATCCTTTCCTCGCTTGTATTATAACTTCCTATGATCTGATTTACAACTAACTGAGAATCGCTGAAAACAGTCAGTTCTTTGATCTGGAGCTCCTTTGCTAACCTTAACCCTGCCAAAATGGCTTCGTACTCAGCCTCATTGTTTGAACTACCAAAGGACAGTTTGATCGACTGCTGCAATTTGGTGCCTTCTGGGGATATTAGTTCGATCCCCACACCTGCCCCCAGACTATTCACTGATCCGTCTACATAAAGCAACCACCTTAGATTTATGTCGCAGGCTTCATCTTCGGCTGCTTCATATTCTATGAGGAAATCCGCCACAGCTTGACCTTTTAAAGATGTTCGTGGCTCATAAGTAATATCGAACATGCTCAGCTCTATCGACCACTTTGTCGTTCGTCCCGAGAAGTCAGGTTTTGACAAAATTGCTTTGATCGGAAATGTGGTTGGAATTCTGATCGAATGGGACTCGAAGTAATGTCGAAGCTTTCGTTTTGCCTGGACCAATGCCAAGATGATTTTCTTTGTCTTCGAATATCTTCTCGGCGTCAAGCAATGTCTTGCTCGCATAATAAATTGGGTACTGTCTGTTCCCATCATCTCTTACCAACGTTGAACTAACTGCATTCGGAGAAACTGCCAAGTATAAAATTAAGGACTCGTGATTCTTGGGTGCCATAAGGATTGGTGGTTTCGCCATATAGAGTTTCAGCTGATCAAATGCTTCTTGCTGTTTCTCGCCCCAAGCAATCGTTTTCCTAGACTTCAGGACGTCGAAGAACGGCTTGCATCTATCTGACAATTTGGATATGAACTGACTCAGGGCTGCTAATCTTCATGTGAGTACCTGGATTTCCTTTGGGGACTCAGGTGCCTTTATTTGAATCAATGCTTGAACTTGTGCTGGACTTGCTTTGATTCCATCTTTATTAACTATGTGACCCAAGAACTGTCCAGAAGATACACCAAAAGTGCATTTTTCTGGGTTTAGCTTCATTTTGTGCGATCGCAGGGATGCGAACACATCCTCCAAGTGCTTCAAATGATCGTCCTTATGCTGGCTTTTAACCACCATGTCATCAATGTATGCCTCCACCGTATCTCCTATCCGGGTCTTGAAAATCTTATCAATCAATCGCTGATAAGTCGCACCTGCATTTTTGAGACCGAACGACATGACCTTGTAACAATAGGTTCCTCGCTCGGTGATGACCACCGTTTTGTCTTCATCCTTTGGATTCATTGGGATTTGATTGTATCTTGAATAAGCATCCAGGAAGGTGAGACGCTCGAACCCTGTAGTCGCGTCGATCATGCGATCAATCTTCGGTAGAGGAAAACTATCTTTCGGGCAAGCTTTATTTAGGTTGGTGAAGTCCACACACATTCAAAACTTCCCGTTCTTCTTTTGTACAACGACAACATTGGACATCCACATGGGATAGTGAACTTCTCTGATAAAACCAGCATCTAGCAAATGGCTAACCTCTTCAGCTACAAACTTTCCTCGTTCGGTTCCGATCCTTCTGGGTCGTTGTTGTACGGGTTGGGCATCGGAGTAAACATTTAATGTGTGCATCATGGTTCCTGGGTCAACCCCAGGTAAGTTGCTATGCTCCCAAGCGAAAATATTAATATTTGATCTCAACATAGAAATCAAGTTGTTTCTTTCATCAGGATTAAGTCCCCTTCCAATTCAGGTGGTTCTTCCCTTGCTTCCGTCGATCAGATCTACTGTGATGGTATCCTCTGCGGCCTTCTCATCATCGTTAGTTTGATCACGGAGGCTCGGTAATTGCTACATGCTTCATTCGGAACTTTCGCCTTTCATACCTTTGGTGACGATGGCATAGCATTCTTTCGCCACCACTTGATCGCCTTGAATATCTATAAACCCTTTCCCTGAAGGGTCAACACACCGCATCACTTGATGTAGAGTAGAAGGAACTCCTTGCATTCGGTGAATCCAACCTCTTCCCATGATCAGATTATAGGAAGGTTGTACGTCTACTAGCATGAAATTTTCTTCAAAGTTCGTTTTGCAGCCGTCACTGGTAAATTTAGGACCCCAATCGGACAAATCCTCTTTCCATCAAAGCCTGCCAGCGGACTGGCGGTTGCTCTGATCAATTCCGTGCTGATACCGATCTTCTCGAAAGCTGATTTAGTCAGGATGTTCGTGCTGCTACCTGGATCAACTAGCACCCTTTTAACTAAACAATTTGAAACTATGATCGAAATTACCAGTGGATCTTCATGTGGTAGTTGTACACGTCTAAAGTCCTCTTGTGTGAATGATATTGTAGGCATTGGGTAGTTCCGGATGACATTCACTTCCCCAACCCTTCGGATCTTGTTGGCATTGCGCATGCGTGAACGTTGAACCGAACGGCTTTCCTCGTCCTCTTCGGGTTTCCCATGGATTGTGTCAATAATTTTTACCGGCTGCCCACCCACAATTTTGTTGGGTTTCGGCCTATCAAAATTTTTGACTCCATTGTCCACGTACTCCTTCAAATCTCCTTTGGCTATCAAGGTCTCAACCTGCCTCCTCAATTGTCTGCACTCATTGGTTAAATGGCCAAAGTCATTGTGGAACGCACAGTGCCTCGTACGGTCCTGCAGCTCCGGTGGCGTTTTTAACGGAAATGGTAGGCGGAAAATACCCTTCGCCTTAGTCTCGTTGTACAACTTTGCTAAGGTTGTTCGGAGTGGAGTTTCAGGTATGTCATACCTTGGCCTCCTCTCCTGTTGCCTGTACGGAGCCGATCGGTGGTTGTTTGCATTATCTGCCTTCTTGATTATCCTTTCCTTTGATTTGCTTTCCATACTGATTAATGCCGAACGATGACCTCTTTCTTGTTCATCCTCTTCCAATCTCAGATATCCCTGCGCCCGTGAATTCAACTGACCCATGTTGAGGGGTGTTGACTTCACCAAGGATCTATGGAAGCTGGTCCCTTGTTCGATAGCTACCTTGAAAGCTTCCACTGCTGCTGGTTGATCACAACTGGGTATCATTCCCATTTCCAAATTGAATCTGGAAAGGAAATTCTTCAACGTTTCACCTTTCGCTTGTCTCATCGTAAACAGATTAGAAATAGTCCTTTTCTGCTTCCTGTTTCCGAAATACTGGGCCAGGAACTTTTCCATCAGCGTTTGGAAAGAATCGATCGAACTACCTGGCAATTGCCTAAACCATAACAGAGCGGGGCCCGTTAAGCTTGTAGAGAAAGCCTTGCACATTAGTGCATCATCAGCCATATCGAGAGTCATCATCTGCTCCACATGAAACAGGTGCTCAATTGGGTCATGTGTCCCATCGAACATAATGAATTTAGGCATCCGGAATTTATCTGGCCTTCTCGCCTGTTGTATTTCGGGGCTGAACGGAGATTTAATCATTTTAGCTGTCATTTCAATGGCTAGATCGGCTGGTGACTGTGTTCCGAGATCCTTTACTTGTTCATCTACGATCTTTTGAAGTCGGGTTACCATATCGATCAGAACTGCACGATTATTGACATTTGCTTCATTGGCGATTGGTTGGGTATGAGTAGGATCTGCTGAACTTGCCTCATGATGATTGTCTTCCTCATCTACACCAGGGCCATTACGGCGCCCTGCTATAGGCAATTCTGGGTGTTCGGATTGATCTAACCTTTGCTTTAGTTCTCGATTTTCTTTCTCGAAAGCCTCCAGACGCTGAAGGATATCAGCTGTATCACCTAGCTGTGTGGTGGTTTCTCCCGCCATTGATTTAATAACTTATGTTTGGATATCGATTTCCCACAGACGGCTCCAAAAAGTGTAAACCCGTTCGATGATACCGAACAAATCTCAACCTTTGTAAATCAAACAGAAGCAATGAAATAGATGAATGACAAGAAGTAAATTGAGAATTCAAGAATAAGCAAATATTGGAACAATTTCGGATCTTTTTCCCTTTCTTTTTTCTCTCTTTTATACATGAAAACTGGTCTTACCCTCATGAATGAGTTTTAATACACATTAAAGACAATATCTACATTAAATTGAAGTTTAATGCTTATAAAAAACTGCTATAATAAAAATCTTATGTCAGTTTTGATTATATATATTTGAAACGGTTATTTCCTTAATGGCTTTATCCTGAAATGAGCTTATATCCTTGGGCATTTTTCTACTTTGGGCTTTGTTTTCTATTCGGGCTTTAAAACATGTATGCTGATCCAGTGTGAGTCTTTGTACGATGGGCCTAATGAAAAAATGGGCCTACAGCCCCTATACTATTCAGTTTAATCAACTAATTCTCACTGTGTCCACTTTGTCCCCTATAGTATTCAATTTCATCATTATGCCCCCTCACCTCACATTTTGAGTCAAAATGCCTAAACTATCCTTAACAGTATAAGGGGGTTTAGTGAAATCAACCATTTTAAAAAATTATTTTTCGAAAATTAATTATATTTTTTGCAAAAATTATAAATTCAAAAATATTTATATATATTTTTCGCAAAAAAATTATTTTTCGGAGGGAGTATATATTTTTTTCCAAAATATGAATTATTTCGGAAAAAATAATATATATTTTTTGCAAAAAGATTATTTTTCGGAAAAAAATCATATTTTGGAACATGTATATATTTTTTGCAAAAAAAATTATTTTTCGGAAAATATCATATTTTGGAAGATAATATATATTTTTCGAAAAAAATTAATATTTTGTAACATAATAAATATTTTTTCGCAAAAAAAAATATTTATCAGAAAAAAATTATATTTTGGAACATAATATATATTTTTTGAAAAAATTATTTTTCAGTAAAAAATCATATTTTGGAACATAATATATAATTTTTTGGAACATAATATATACTTTTTCGCAAAAAAATATTTTTCGGAAAAAAAATCATATTTTGAAACATAATATATATTTTTCGCAAAAAATTCATATTTTCGAACATAATATATACTTTTTCGCAAAAAAAAATATTTTTCGGAAAAAAAATTATATTTTGGAACATAATATATATTTTTCGATAAAAATCATATTTTCCGAAATATATATATATTTTTTGAAATTTATAATTTTTACGAAAAGTATAATTTATTTTCGAAAAATAATTTTTTTAAGAGTTTATTTCACTAAACCCCTTATATTATTAAAGGATGGTAATTTGGATATTTTGACTCAAAATATGAGAATGAGGGGTTATAGTGATGAAATTAGATAGTATAGGGGGCAAAGTGAACACATTAGGAGTTAGTTGATTAAATTGAATAGCATAAGGGATTTCTTGAAGTAAATTCTAAATAAAATTAACCATAGTAATATATTTCGTTTGTGTTGCTGTACATGAACCGTATAACTCCATCCAATCAGACGGTGGGCATTAAAGGCAAGCGTACACCTCAATATAACGTCAAACACAATAATCAAAATCACATTTATCTAAGTTTCTAAATAAAGACGAACCCTTTTAAGTTTAACCTCGTATAACCAAACCCTCCCTAAAAAGCCACCTAACTCGGTTTCTTGTTCACCAAGTCCAACTCAGAAAGCCCAGGGGCAATATTGTCATTCTGTGGTTAAAAATAGTGGCAATGCCTTGTAAATTAGGGCACCTGATACAGTAACTATTGGTTGGGCCCACTCTAGACAAAGATAGCCGTTAGAGAAACAGCCATTGGTGCAATAAAAGGCTCAATTTCCAATTCATTTTCTTGCCATGAACTTATTATGAGTTATGACCGTGCATTATAAATTAATCACAAAAACTAGCCGTTGGGTTTTTATGTAAGATGGAGGGGAGCCTCTTCTGAACACATTTGGCACCTGACATTTTTTTATGTCTCCCAATAACAAGATTCTTATGTTTTAGTTACTTCCCCCCCCTCTCTCTCTCTCTCTCTCTCTCACACACACACACACACACACACATATACACCAAAACACACACAGTTATTCACGTGCCCCCCCCCCCCCCCCCCCCCCCCCCCCTCCTTCAATGTATAACCTCTATCTCTCACTACAAAACCTTGACACAGCTGTTCCTACTACTGTTTCACTCTCCATCTCTATCACATAGACTTCACACTATCAATAGGAATAGAAGAAAAAACCTAAATTCATTTTGCAATCCCATCCATAACCCTCCTTTTATTCTTCATCTTCTTCTTCAATTACTTTCTATATTTCCACAATTTCTTAGTTCTTATATATATATGGAGGAGGGTCAAAATCAAAATATCCTCTGTTTCTACAACTACCCATTTCAAATTGTCCATTTTTTCATCAAGAACAAAGAAAAATGGAAGATTCAATCCAAACCTTTTCATCATTTTAGCTTCTCCAAAAAGTTCATGTTTTGTTCCCACATTTTCATCTTTCTTCAGCTACTGAGTTTCACTGTTTCCCCTGTTTCGAGCCAGAGCTGGGATGGTGTCATTGTGACTGAAGCAGACTACCAATCCCTCCAAGCCTTCAAACACGAGCTGATTGACACCAAAGGGTTCTTGAAAAGCTGGAACGACAGCGGCTATGGTGCGTGTTCCGGTGGCTGGACCGGGATCAAATGTGCTCAGGGACAAGTCATTGTGATCCAGCTTCCATGGAAAGGACTTGGCGGGAGAATCACCGAAAAAATCGGGCAGCTTCAAGCGCTTCGAAAGCTCAGCCTTCATGACAATTTCATCACTGGCTCAATCCCTACGAGTTTGGGGTTCTTGCCCAATCTCAGAGGGGTTCAATTGTTCAACAATCGCCTTTCAGGTTCAATCCCTCCTTCATTAGGCTCTTGTGCTCTGCTTCAGACTCTAGACCTCGGTAACAACTCGCTCACCGGGACAATCCCGGGTAGTCTTGCGAATTGTACCAAGCTTTTTAGGCTCAATGTGAGCTTCAATTCCTTATATGGTTCACTACCAGAAATTATTATTAGCTCGAACTATCTCATGTTCCTTGCGCTTCAACATAACAATTTCTCTGGTCCCATTCCCGCGAAATTTAGTATGTTCAGTGAGCTCAATGAGCTTTCACTCGGTCACAACCAATTGAGTGGGACAATACCAAATGATATAGGGAAGCTCTCTAGGCTTAGGACACTAGACCTTTCTTACAATGCTATCAATGGAAACTTACCCATTACTCTCTCTAATCTAACATCACTTGTGGTTTTAAATTTAGAGAGCAACAATCTTGACAGCCAAATTTTAGATTCTTTGAGCAAATTGCATAATCTCTCTGTTCTCAACATGAGAGAAAACCGTTTTAACGGTCCCATTCCGTCAGCGATTGGCGACATTTCGACGCTGACATTACTCGATTTAGCTCATAACAATCTCAGTGGAGAAATCCCTGACTCCATTGGTGATTTGCCCAATCTCAATTCCTTCAATGTTTCGTATAACAACCTCTCCGGCCCTGTTCCTACTCTGCTCTCTAGAAAATTCAATTCCAGTTCTTTCGTGGGAAACATTCAGCTATGTGGGTATGATTCTCAAACGCCATGCCCTTCTATAGCACCTTCTCAAGGCAATCCAGCTCCGTCTACGGAGCACAAACATCGTCGAAAATTGAGTACTAAGGATGTTATACTCATAGCAGCCGGTGCTCTGCTCGTAGTTCTGTTGCTACTCTGCTGCATTCTGCTCTGCTGCTTGTTCAGGAAAAGGGCTGCATCAAAATCCAAGGATGATGAGGCTGCGGGAGGGGCAGGGGCCGCTGCGGCCGCCAGAGGGGTAAAGGGTGTCCCGCCAACAGGAGGTGAAGGCGAAAGCGGAGGCGGTGGAGAGACGGGAGGAAAGCTCGTGCATTTCGATGGACCGATGGTTTTTACCGCGGATGATTTGTTGTGTGCAACTGCGGAGATAATGGGGAAGAGCACTTACGGGACTGTGTACAAGGCCACATTGGAGGATGGTAGTCAAGTTGCAGTGAAGAGATTGAGAGAGAAGGTCACAAAGAGTCAGAGAGAATTCGAAACCGAGGTCAATGTGCTTGGGAGAATCAGACATCCAAATCTTCTGGCTTTGAGGGCTTACTATTTAGGCCCCAAAGGCGAAAAGCTTCTTGTTTTCGATTACATGCCCAAAGGGAGTCTAGCTTCTTTCCTTCACGGTAAGCATTTTTATAATCTCTTCTTCGAAATGAAGATTAAATATGTTTAGATTATCTAACTTTCGATTCATTTTCTTGCAGCTCGCGGACCTGACACGCCCATCGATTGGCCTACGAGGATGAGAATCGCGCAAGGGATGACGCGAGGCTTGTTCTACCTTCACACCAATGAGACTATTATTCATGGCAATCTCACTTCTAGCAATCTCCTACTTGATGAGAACACAACTGCCAAAATCGCGGATTTTGGCCTATCGAGGCTAATGACAGCGGCTGCGAACTCTAACGTGATCGCGACAGCAGGGGCGTTAGGGTATCGAGCGCCGGAACTGTCTAAGCTGAAGAAGGCTAACACAAAGACTGATGTGTACAGCCTAGGGGTGATCATACTGGAGCTCTTGACAGGGAAGTCTCCGGGCGAGGCGATGAATGGAGTGGACTTGCCTCAGTGGGTGGCCTCAATTGTGAAGGAGGAGTGGACTAATGAGGTTTTCGATTTGGAGCTGTTGAGGGATGCTTCTAGCATTGGTGATGAGTTGTTGAACACCTTGAAACTGGCTCTGCATTGTGTCGATCCGTCGCCCGCGGCGCGGCCTGAGGTCCATCAGGTTTTGCAGCAGCTGGAGGAGATTAGACCAGAAATGGCTACTAGTTCTGGTGATGATGGTGTTGGGATTCCTCCAAGAAGTGATTGAAAGAAATGCCAAGAGTTTGATTTTGAGGAGAAGACCGCGGATAAATACACTTGTTATCCGTGCTAATAAAAAGAAGGTTATTCTATCACTTGAGCAAGTAGAAATCACCGCTTGTCCTAATTGATTTGGGATATTTATCCCCGTGGTATTCAATAATTTTCTGATTTTAAGAAGGTAGATAGGAGGACAATTGAGTCCTAATTCTTTTATTCTTGAGTTTTGATTTGGCTTTTTAGTGTTTGTAAATACAAGTTTGCTTTCATTATTAAGAAGCTGTTCTTGTCGGAGGTTCCCTTGATTTGCTTTGATCAACTATGTGCTTCATTCGGGACCATTTCTTTCTTCATGTGCAATCATTTTTTTAAATGAATAATTACTTTTGAGCTTTAGATAGTTTCTGCATAATTGATTCCACAAAATAGATCAGATATCATAACTGAAGGCTGAAACAGTGACAAAACAAACTGACAACAAGAACAAAAGTAACTTCTGTAAAGAGAAATATTTTCCACTAGTTTACCTCTTATATACTTGCTCTCTCCCAAACTACGTGCCCACATTTGCCGTTTCAAAATTTTTGGGGTATTTTGTATTTTCAAATTTGCCCTTCTAAAATATAGTATAATTTTATTTTTTAGTGGGCCCATTATTTTTTGAAGTTAATGAATAGGGATAAATTAGGAAATTATATGATTATATTGTATTGAGATTCTAAACTGAACATTTATTTTGAAACGGATAAAGTTATGAAAGTGAACACCTATTTTAGGACGGAGGAAATATTCTGTTTCATGAATGGGTTGAAATCATAGTCGTTGGTAAGACTGTAATTGAACCGAGTCGAGAACTCAACTCATTTATTAAACGAGGTTAATCATTCTGCTCGGAATCAGCTCGAATTCAACGCTAATTTGAACATTCCAACTCATAATAAAAGTAGTATGAATGTTGTATTAATTCCAACTAGCAAATGCATTGTCCCAAGTAACAATTATGGCCAGTGGGGCATAAAGTAGTTAAAAGTTTAAACTCTGTGGGCTCCAAGAATGGGTGTGCAAGGCCATAACAGGGCTTGATTTTTCTACCAAAATATTTTTCTTGTAACGTAACATTTCAAGGAGATATATAACATAACAAGTTCACAAGCCACCACATCTTCAAAATTGAGAAATTTTGTGCTCTCGGATTTGATTCTCACTTGTTCGGGCGCAATCACAAACATAATTCAAACTTTATCTCTCACTTGTCAGGGGCACACGGTCACAAACATAATTTAAACTTTACCTGATAAATGAGAAATTTTGTGCTCCCCGATTTGATTCTCACTTGTTCGGGGCATACGACCACAAACATAATTCAATCTTTACTTGATATGTGTAGGAGATTGCGCTTGCACGGGTTAGTTGGAGCAAAGTTCCGAACACTAGGTTATGGAAGTATAAAATAGTTATAACAGTATTGCAATTTGGTACCACAGTAAACCATTGTGACATGGAGGAGTCGAGTCTGTTTTAAGAAATGGTAGTCCATTAAAAATATATATGGATGGGAATATATTATTGCTAACCATGTTACATGCGTGGATGTGCGTCATTTCTTAAATTTAGATGTTGAAAATTATACTCAAGAAGGATAAATGGTCAAAACATCAATATATCAAATGTATATATTAATTGAAAATAAATTATTAGGTCTCATGTTCGGTTCTTACTTAGTGAAAATAATTTATTGGGTCATAACCGCGGACATAATTCGAATTTTACCCGATCTATGTGAAAACGCTTTGCGTCCCGTGAATTACTCAAAGCGTTAAGCCGGACACCACGTTATCGGAAAAACCCCAACTTAAGTTTAAAATTCAACGCAACTTACTTTTTAGAGTACAATACTTACCATTTCACTATAGTTTCTAATATGTGAACCCAATGCTTACAAATGAAACATCTTGATGAGGACAACCAAGTTATAATATTATTTTCCTAATTAGTGAATGATCTAATTGTTGAAAGCTACATTTAACAATCCCAACTCCACAATTATAGCAATGACTCTCTCACTACTTGAATAGGCAAACATCAATTGGATGCCAAAGGTTTCTTAGGTTTGAAGTGTGACACAGATTATAAGAAGCTTTTATGCTGGATTTGGTTGGATTTGATGGGAAACAACATCCCTATATAGCAGCTCTCAATTACCTATAACTACCTTTGAAAATGAATGCTCTAACAAAATTTTAAAAAATAAAAACAATGAAAGACCACCGGACACTTTTGACTAGTAACCATCAGCTATTCTGTCAACTTATTCTTTTGCACCATAACTAACCATTATTTACTCAATTTTATTTCAGGGTTCTCATAAAAGTCATTAAGTTAGTAACAAACTTACCGACTTTGATTTATGCTTCCTCTATCTGCACACAGAGATATATCTATATATATATATATATATATATATACTTCAAATCAAGGTTGGCCAATATATATACATATATATAATTCAAGTCATTGGTTCCAGTATGTTATGTATCTTGTAATTTTTTTTTGGAAAATGTTGATACCATTATGCAACATCGATATTTGATGAATATTCACTTTTAAGACTAATATTACCTTATCCATTAGGCCGATATCGTGATTGAAATCGCGACAACCATGCTTCAAAGCAAAAACTACATGAATAACTGTTTGGCACTCCTAGTTGATTTTATCCATTATCATGGTGCAGCCATGATCGAATCCTTGGGTTTAGATCATTTGCCTTGTCGTATAAGAAACTTTAGTCCACTTCAGAATATTGTATGCGGCATGCTTCAGTCACCCGGAAAATAAAGATGTGTTGTATGTGGCATACTTGGGTCACCTACAAAAACATTATGTATATATAAAGTATTAAGAGTCTCAATCTACGTCAAATTTGACCCCTTCACTTTAATTTATAATTTCCTGTTATTGGGTTGTTGTACTGTACTTGACATCTCATAAACTTGACTTATAATCACTCACACATTATTAATATATATATATATTGATTGTCTTAATATGTATAAACTAATTCATTTTGTTAGATAATGCAAATTTGTGTGTTCGTATTAGGCCACCAAACCATGATGATCAGGTAACTAGATAGTAGAATATTGGTGTTCTAAGAGTTGTATGCCACATTGAACCAAAAAAATAATAATAATTTGTATATATATATATATATATATATATATATATATGTCTTCCATTTTCAGTCCGAAACGAAGAAACTTCTCCACCAGTTTCTAACTTTCTATTAACAAGAAGGCCACTTTATTCAGGGGTCAAAGTGAAACTTCTTATGATTATGTTTTTGACTTATTAAAATTTTAACTTCTTCAACACATATTGAAGTAAATTGTGGTTGCCACTTCGTGGAAGTTACTACTTATCTTTCACAGTTATGGAAATTCCAACCAAACAAGTGACAGACCATCAAAAGTACTCACAATCATTTTTGTTTGTTTTCCTTTTTACTCGAATAGTCAAAGACTTGCTTTAACATTTCCCCATTCCACCACTTGATTTATGTTATTTTCTCTTTGAAGGAAACTGAGCTTATTAAAAAGAAAAAAATTCATGCTTCTATATTGTCACCTCACTAAATAAATAGCCATACATTTACAACTCATTCTTTTGTCTTTTAGCTATATGAATGTAAAACATTCTGAAGAAGTAGGGTTAATTAGGGTTTTTAAGAAGTTGGGGCTCACATCAATTACTTCCTTTAGATATAAAAGAATTGAATTTGTCTATCTTGGATTTAGTAAGTGATTTTTTTTTGGTCTTTGGATGTGAACATGAGGAGAGACATGACCCCAATTAGTCATTGTTTGGTAGAAATAGTAAAACTTAATTTTATTGCAAAGCAAACCCTAAAATAATGATGGTTTATTGGAATTCAACCCAAGGGGAGACTTATGAAGCAATCTTGAAGAAGCTAATCAATCTTTCCATAGCCTAGTGGGTGCACCCACTCTTAACAGTTTTAACTAAGTTTTGCCCTAAGACCTGTTTGGCCAACCTCAACACAGCTCTGTCTCCTCTTCTTTGCCTATAAAAAGCCCTAACACTCTCTCACTCTCATTAACACTTGATCATCTCAACAACACCAAGTCTCTAAGTACAATATGGAAACCTTCAAAAGCATTGCCAAACCTTGCTACTTCCTCTTAGGCCTCTTCCTTCTCTTTGCCAATGCTGTGTTCTTAGCCAATGCTAAAACTCACTACCATGACTTCGTTGTACGGACTCAGTTTTTTCTTCCTTTCTATTTCTTCGCGTTAGTTAGTTCTTAGGGTATACTAACGGTTTAAAATGGCACGTATAGGTTCAAGCAACGCCGGTGAAGAGGCTGTGCAGCACCCACAACGCCATTACGGTGAATGGGCAGTACCCTGGGCCGACGTTGGAAGTGAATGAGGGTGATAGTCTAGAGGTCAAAGTTGTCAACAAAGCTCAATACAATGTTACCATCCACTGGTAATTGCATGCATGCAGAAGTTTTACGTATAATATAACTTGCCACAACATTATATAGTACTATTATCGTATAGAAAAACAAATAACTGAATTTACAGTAGCTAGCGTTGCATGTATTCACGCACAATCAAACATATATACACACACATATATATATATATATAATGAGTTTTACCTCGATTTTTTCTCTTCAGGCATGGCATTCGTCAAATAAGAACAGGCTGGGCAGACGGACCAGAATTCATAACTCAGTGCCCAATTAGACCAGGAGAGAGTTACACCTACCGGTTCACAATTCAAGGACAGGAAGGGACGCTGTGGTGGCACGCTCATAGCTCATGGCTCAGAGCCACAGTTTATGGAGCTCTCATCATTCACCCGAGAGAAGGCTCCTCCTATCCATTCGCCAAACCAAGCCGTGAAACACCCATCCTGCTCGGTACTGAAGCTCTTATCTCCCCCCTATATATCTCTTCGCTGAAATAAAATGGACACAACTCTGTTTTGGTTCAAATAATCACTTTGAATTTACCATTTCGTGGAAGCAAGATAATATCAAGTCATCCAAATAATAAAAAAAACGCGTCCTCTCAATCTAGTTTCATGTAAATGTAACCCTTATGAAAAATTGATCCGACATTGGCACGATTGCTATCAGGTGAATGGTGGGATGCGAACCCCATTGATGTTGTGAGGCAGGCCACCAGAACAGGAGCATCCCCAAATGTGTCTGATGCATATACAATCAATGGTCAACCCGGTGATCTCTACAAATGCTCCAGCCAAGGTTTGGCTTCTATAAACTCATCAGTTCCTCTGTCTGCTTTACCAAAACTTGAATAAAAAAGTTTCCCCTGCAAATTAGAAAAATACAATGATAAGTCCAGTTACCTTGGTTGCTCTGGCACTTCCACGTGCTTCAATGAAAAGAAGCATTTATTTAATATTTTAATTAAATTCTTAAGAGTACCTAGGAAATATAATGTTCAAATAGACATTTCACTTATTTAAAATAATAATATAAGGGATAAAAAGGGTAAATATTCAAGCAAAAGTGTCGGATATCCGACAGCAACAATGGTACTTCATCTACTTTGAATTTGAAAGAGTCATGCAAGTAACTCACCAAACTCACAGCCACGGCTGTAGCATTGACTAAACTTGAATAAAGTATTCCACATACTTAATGATCTGCTGACTTGATTTCCATGCAGACACCGTGATAGTTCCGGTGAACTCTGGCGAAACAAACCTCCTTCGGGTCATCAACGCTGCACTCAATCAACAGCTTTTCTTCACTGTCGCCAACCACAAGCTCACTGTAGTAGGAGCGGATGCTTCATATCTTAAACCCTTCACTACGTCAGTGATTATGTTGGGGCCTGGACAAACCACTGATGTCCTAATAACTGCCGATCAGCCACCATCTCGGTACTACATTGCAGCACGGGCCTACGCTAGCGCACAAGGTGCGCCAATTGACAATACAACCACCACAGCCATCCTTGAATACAAGACTGCCTCTTGCAGCCCCAAGTGTTCTTCAACCACGCCTCTTTCTCCATCTTTACCTGCTTATAACGACACAGCCACTGCCACGAAATTCACCACATCACTCAAAAGTCCCAAGAAAGTCCCAGTCCCCACTGACATCGACGAAAACCTCATTTTCACAGTTGGTCTAGGACTCAACAAATGCCCCCCCGGTGCTAGTTCCCAGACCTGTCAGGGCCCGAACGGAACCCGCTTCACTGCCAGCATGAACAACATCTCTTTTGTGCTCCCTTCCAACTACTCCTTGCTTCAAGCGCATCAGCAAGGTATTCGTGGAGTTTTCTCCAGTGATTTTCCGGCATCTCCGCAAACACAATTTGATTACACTGGTAATGTTAGCCGGTCACTCTGGCAACCTGCTACGGGGACCAAAGTGTACAGATTGCAGTACGGCTCGAGAGTGCAAATTGTGTTACAGGGAACAAATATATTTACAGCTGAGAACCACCCAATTCATCTTCATGGATACGATTTCTACATCGTTGCAGAGGGCTTTGGAAACTTCGATCCCAAAAAAGATCCAGCTAAATTTAACCTTGTTGATCCGCCTATGAGGAATACAGCTAGTGTACCTGTCAAAGGATGGGCGGCCATTAGATTCGTTGCTGATAATCCAGGTAAGGATAACAGCAAACTCGGCAAAACAATTCCATTTCCTCACATAGATGCTAATTGTTTATGTGCATTTTCATTCGAGAAATTAATCTTTGAATTCATTTTCCTGTTTCAAACAGGAGTATGGATTATGCACTGTCATTTGGATGTTCACATAACCTGGGGACTTGCCATGGTGTTCCTCGTAGAAGACGGAGTAGGCGAATTGGAGTCACTACAGCCTCCTCCAGAGGATCTGCCTCAGTGCTAATTTCAACACAAGCATCGCCCAAACTCAAACTTATCAATATGCCCCACCCCCACAACAGGGGGTCATTATTTTGTTGGTCTTAGCAGTTGAATTCACGGTTGGTTTCTCCCTCATTGGGGTTTAATTTGTTGAAATTTTCATTCTTCTTATTTGACAGAGAAAAAAGTCGAGATGAGATGGTATTGCAAATTTATTTGGAACCAGATCTTACCCGTTTCTTGGTCATTATTGTAGCGTTTAGAGAAAATTAAAGAGCATACTTTTTAATCTTTTAATACTTGCAATGGGATAAGAAAAGACGGATGTTGTAAACACCAGGTACCATTCAATTTCGAACCATACCAGAAATTTAATCTTGTGGAGTGTTTTGATTAATAAAAGAGTTAGTTGATAGTTATTGATATTTTAGTGAAAATTATTGATATAAATCTGCGGGATTAATTCTTAAACAGTCAAAAAGAATTAATTCCTAACATGACCATTAAAGAAACGAAACATCAGCCAAAGAATCTCTTTACAATTGACTAAGTGCTACAACGGAATCAGATTTATATCAATAATTTTCGCGGGATACATGCTTGGCCAAAGTAAAATTCTGCTACATGTTAATATACAGATTGCAGTGCACATAGTACACATAAATTTGGATCAACAGGAGAAGGGTTTCAAAGCTCCAATAGCACACTAGAGCAAAATATGACATAGTGGCACCGGGATTTGAGAAAAAAAAATCAACCATTGAGTTTTTAGATTTGAGGAGTAAGGCAAACTAAGGAGTGGATTATTTGTAGTGGATAGGTCAAAACGGTCCCTTCCAAGAACCATTAAAAAAAAAATATATATATATATATATATATAACCAAAAAAAAGTATTCACTAAAATAGTTCAGTATTATTTAAAGGCTGCAAATTACAGTTAATCAAGAAGTATCCAAAATGCTTTTGAGACCACATTCTACAATTATGATTTCTCGCTATGCTTCTCATGTATAGATCACAGTATATTCACTGCATAAGTAGCTCTAAGTAAAAGCAAGGATATCCGTCAGTCCGTCTACTGCTCACAAACAGAAGAGGACAGTGGGACGAGGACGCAAAAAATTACATATTTCAATTTAGTGAATGATATCTTAGCTGGTAAAACCAAGAGGGTAAATGAGTAAGCAAGCAAATATACTTGATGGAAATTTGCTAGAGGAATAGAAATGCTCCATCTTATTTAACATATAAAAAGAACCATTACATTAGGATTTTCCAAAATTCCAAAACCAGTCAATATTTTTCTGTAGAAGACATTTTTTGGATCCAAGAGTAGAGACAGCCTCAATTGATAAAATGAAAAAAAATAAATCAAAAGGCGAGACTGTCTTTGTACTACTACTGTCGTTCTTGCTGATGATTCTTCTACTGAATAACTCCATAGAAAAAAATAAATTAATCAATGTCATCACCTCGCGCGACCTTATTCGAATACCCCAAGTGAATCAAATCTCTTGGGACCTATTTTCATTCTGAAGTGCTTTCACATGAATAATTACTTGATTGTGACTCGAGGAAATATCTCCAATATAACAATTCAAAAGTTGATAAGAATTTAATTGATTGCGACATCACCATGAATAATTAATTTGTTATATCGCAAGCTGGAGTTATAATAACAATAAGAACAAAAACAGTGATTGCAATGACTTGAAATTTGAGAAAAGATGAAACATTGAGATTGTTAAGAGTACACAAATGGAAAATTGACCAATCACCCACATTTATAAAAATATAAATGGTGCAATTCCATCATCTAAAAAAAATGTTTATTTTGAATTATATGAATTATTGATGAACTTAGGATATTGACCTCAAATAAAAGGCAAATGAGCATAAAACTCCATTGCTTTTTAAGGGTTGCAAAATACCCCTTCATGCTTTTTTTATCCCTATTTTATTATCCTCATATTTTTAAGGGTTGCAAATTGCCTCCTTTTATCTATATTAAATTACAAAAAAAGATAGCGTAAATAGCTTAAAACCCCCCTGAAGTTTACTCTCTTTCCTACGGATACCCCCTCAACTAATTATACCCCCCTGAATTTTCATTTTCTTGCACCATGGGCTTGCTCTAAATATTTTTTACCCTTTTACCCTCCAAAATTTTTATATTTTCACCTTACCTTTAATCCTCTTATAGGGCAAAAAAAACATATAAAAGACTATCTTACCCTTACTATTATATTTATTAATTCTTTAAATTACAAAAATATTATTTATTTTAGTTAGAATATTAATTATGTCATTTACCTTTAATGTATTAGACTAAATATACTCTCAAATGTTAATTTTTTTTTTATAAGTTCTAATTATTTTATTTTTAAATCAATTAACTTGGTATTAAATTTTAGTTTGATTTAAATCATAAAACTCATTATCCTAATTAACTTTTTCATGCCAAATGAAACAATCTTTTCATAAAAATATATCACAAAATATATCACAAAATACTTAATAATAAATTGTGATTTATTTATGAACATATTAATTAGGATAATGAGTTTCAGGAATCAGAAAAGTAGCTTACAAGAGCTGGAAGAGAATATCAGGATTTTAGGAACAGAGGATAACGACTTTAAAGGGTTTTATAGAATATTCTAGAATTTCTTCAAGGGGTCTACGTTGATTAATGTAACAATAAATAGTTATTCTTAGCACTTTCTTTTCAATATTTATTATTATTATTTTTGAAACCAATGAAAAAGGACAATTTTAAAAAATATAAAATTATCCGAAACCAAGTATAATTAAAAAATTGGACAATTAATGTAAGAGGAGGGAAGTAGAATTATGTATGAGCAAGTTCTTTATCAACATTTATCATTCTTTCATAATAGACAATAATTAATTTTTCAATTACGATTTTAAAATATCATAAAATACAATGAGATGAGATTGGTTAAATAGTTGAATATAAGGATTTGTTCATGCTAGTTCAATTATCAAATAAAAAAGTATTAAAATAATAGTAATTTCTGGTTTTTTTTTAACAAGTCAGTTTGATGTAAATCATGGAGGTTGATTTTTAGTTATTTAAAATCTTGTTTCATCACGCACACAATTAATTAAAAATCCAAATTCATAAATATCTACATGGTGTCGAGACCAACTAATCACAAATTGAAACCAAGAAAAAAAAAATCACCAACTACAACATAACTTTAATAAAAACTCACTAAGACCCATAAAATAAAATGAAAAATCATCAAACATGTAATCCTCCCAACAATGTCTACAAAATAAAATCAAAGAAAATGAAAAACACATGATCAGACTCAACAAGCTAACCAGAATCTGACACAGTGTTCAACCAACATAACCAAATATATATATAATCATCAGAAAAATAAAATATAATAAGTTTTAATTACCGAAAAAAAAAACAAAAAATAAATAAATAAAAATGAGCACTATGGTAATGAGTTCTAATTATTTTATTTGTAAATCAGTTAACTTGTTATTAAATTTTAATTTGATTTAAATTATAAAACTCATTATCCTAATTAATTTATTTTTTTTGCCAAATGAAACTTTCTTTTCATAAAAATATATTCATAAATTGTGATTTATTTATGAATATATTAATTAGGATTGAGTTTTATGATTTAAAATAAAACTAAAATTTAACAACAAGTTAATTGATTTACAAATAAAATAATTAAAACTTACAAAAAAAAAAAATTTAACATTTGAGAGTATATTTAGTCTATTACATTAAAGGAAAACGACATAATTAATATTCTAACTAAAATAAATAATATTTTTTTAATTTAAATAATTAAGAAATATAATAGTAAGGATAGAATAGTCTTTTATATATTTTTTTGCCCTATAAGAGAATTAAAGGTAAGGTGGAAATACAAAAAGTTTGGAGGGTAAAAGGGTAAAAACATTTGAGGGCAAGCCCATGGTGTAACCTTTTATGAAACTTTAGGGGGGTCTAAGCTCATTTCATAAATGAGGGGGTATATGTGGGAAAGAGAGTAAACTTCAGGGGGGGTTTAAGCAATTTACCCAAAAAGATATAAAATTAAAAAAAATATATATTAAAATTTGAATTTTTTTATAAATTCACAAATAAATATAAAATTCGACAATATATATATATATAATTCGAAAAAATATATATATAATGTTATTTTTTTATATAAAATTAGAAAATAAAACATATAAATTTTTAAAAATAAAACATATAAAATTCGAAAAAATATATATAAAATTCGAATTTTTTTTATAAAATTCAAAAATAAATATATAAAATTTAACAAAAAACATATAAAATTATAAAATATATATAAAATTTAAATGTTTATATAAAATTCGAATTTTGGTTTTAGTTGAGCGTAACAAAGCATTATTAATCTTTTGGTCACATTGGGTATGCATTGACCAGCTGCCTCTATCTGGTTATTTGATCTCCAATGTCAAAAGTATAGGAGGTGAATTGATTTAACAACATAGCTCTATTTGATTTTATCAATTAATAAGGTTTTTGGAAGAAAACAAAATTCTATGTTTGTAAAAAATTGATTTTTATATGTTTTTTTTAATTATATATATATTTCTGGTTTATATATATATTTTCGAATTTTCTATATATTTTATGAATTTTATATGTTTGTTTTGAATTTTATATTTATTTTTGAATTATATATATATTTGAATTTTATATATTTTTTAAAATTTTATATGTTTTTTTTCGAATTTTATATTTTTTTTCAAATTTTATATATATATTTTTTGAATTATATATATATATATATATATATATTGAATTTTATATTTATTTTTGAATTTTATAAAAAAATTGAAATTTAATATATATTTTTTGAATTTTATATCTTTTTTTAATTTAATAGAGACAAAATGGGGCAATTTGCAAACCTTAGAAAGGTGAAGGTAGGAAAATGGGGGTAAAAAAAGCGTAGGGGGATATTTTGCAACCCTTAGAAAGCATATGGGAGTTTTATACTCTTTTGCCCAAATAAAAATACTTTCAAAAAAGAAAAAAAAAAGGTATGCCATTTTTTTTAATTTTTGCTACTAAAAACTTGAATTGATCATATTACAAGACCTTCAAGCTTCTAATGTACACTCTGCTTGTATGCTTAGTCACTGTCATATATTACTATTGAAGAATATTACTAATGAGTGATTGAAGCCTAAAATCATTCATTAACTTGATTGATATACCATAATTAGTGGGATATGATTTGTAATTCCTTTCTAGTAATTACCTATTTTATTTTAACTTGTTTACCACTCATTATCTCCTATATATAGGTGATGGTTCTATTGTAATACATAGACTTGATCAATAAAGAATTCTCATATATTTTGACATGGTATCAGAGCATACCGATTCTTAATAATTCCTTCCATTTATCGTGTGTCTGTCGAGGATGATACTTCATCTCCCATCCCTAGCAGCAACATTTAATTATAATATTCTTGGTGGTGTTTATATTTTATCACCAAAATCCATTTAACCTAACTCTTATTCTGGTCATGCGACCATTCGGGCAACCTACCTCTTATTTTGGTCGCACGACCACTCATGCAACCTATCTCTTATCTGGCCACGCGACCAGTTGCGCAACATATCCCTTATTCTGGCCATGCGACCACTCGCACAACCTATCTATGATCTTGCTACCATCTTCCGATCAGCCTTTCCAGTGATCAACTTACGGCTGCCATCACTAATTAACTTCATTTTCAGTTTCAAGTTGGACATGCTAAAATCTTTGTGTACCAACTTGAGGGGGTTGTTGAAGAATATTACTAAGGAGTGATTGAAACCTAAAATCATTTCTTAACTTGATTGATTGATAACATAATTAGTGGGATATAATTTTTAAGGGTGCGTTTGGAAAGCCTGTTTTTTGTATTTGTTTTCTGTCTTCAAATATAAAAACTATTTTTGTATTTGTCTTTGTTTTTTTCAGGAAAAAACTAAAAACAAAAAAGCGTTTGGATGAAGGTGTTTTTACCACTTTTATTTGGTGAAAATTGTATTTTATGGATTTGGTGTTTTCACTGTTTTTACCACCTACACAGTGAAAAAACTCAAAAAACAACTAAAAGTTGTATTTGGTGTTTTCACCACTTTTACACACTATTCACAGAAAACAATTTTCTTGGGAAAAAAATAGTGAACAGTAAACGCGTTTGCCAAACGTATTTTTTTTTTAGTCTTGTGAACAGTGAAAAAACAAAAACAAAAAACAAAGCATCCAAACGGACCCTAATTCTTTATTGATCAAGTCTATGTATTATAATAAAACCACCACTTATATATATAGGAGAGAAGGAGTGGTAAAGAAGTCAAAATAAAATAGGTAATTACTAGAAAGGAATTATAAATCATATCCCACTAATTATGTTATCAATCAATCAAGTTAAGGAATGATTTTAGGCTTCAATCACTCTTTAGTAATATTCTTCAACAGCCCCCTCAAGTTGGTACACGGAGATTTTAACGTGTCCAACTTGAAACTGAAAATGAAGTTAATTAGTGATGGCAGTCGTAAGTTGATCACCGAAAACGCTGATTGGAATATGGCAGCAAGATCAGAGATATGTTGTGCGAGTGGTCGCGTGGCCAGAATAAGGGATATGTTGCGTGACTGGTTGCGTGGCCAGATAAGAGATAGGTTGCACGAGTGGTCGTGCGGCTAGAATAAGAGATAGGTTGCGCAAATGGTCGCGTGACTAGAATAAGAGGTAGGTTGCATGAATGGTCGCGTAGCCAGAATAAGAGTTAGGTTGAATGGATTTTGGTAATAAAATATAAACACCACCAAGAATATTATAATTAAATGTCGCCACCAGGGATGGGAGATGAAGTACCATCCCCGGCAGACACACGATAAACGAAAGGAATTACCAAGAATCGGTAGGCTCTGATACCATGTCAAAATATATGAGAATTCTTTATTAATCAATTCTATGTATTACAATAGAACCACCACATATATATATATGAGAGAATGAATGGTAAATAAGTCAAAATAAAATAGGTAATTACTAAAAAAAAATTACAAATCGTATCCCACTAATTATGTTATCAATCAATAAAGTTAAGGAATGATTTTAGGCTACAATCCTTCCTTAGTAATATTTTTCAACAATTGCCATTGCTGAGGCCCATTGCAGCAAATCATAATTGCTTCACAACAAGCCTAACCTTGTGTAGGGGTTCGCAGGTTATGATGCCAAGATAGTTTCTGCACAAGTTCGTCAGTAAAAATAACGGCAATGATGCTTTTATTGATTTTGATTTTCTTTACAGAGAAAATGAAAGAGAAATGGAGGAAAAGATAGCAAGTAAAAAAAATGATTGAGAAATGCTTTCTCTCTCTCTAAGAATTTCTCTCTCTAGGTCCCCGGGAAAAGTCCCCCACAAGTGAGCCCTCGCACCTCTATTTATAGACGTGAGTGCTCATTGATCCTCGCGGATTTATATCGCCACGTCAGCACCTGTCTCGCGACATGGTCCCTGCGTACTAATCCGCAATATAAATACCCTGCAAAATATCATCTCGCGCACTTGACTGCGCGAAACGGATTCGAGTAATCCCATGCGCGGATTTATACAGTGCGCCATAAATACCTGGCATAGTGTCATCTCACATTTGACTACGCGAAACGGATTCGCGTAATCTCATGCATGGGTCATGTTGTGCGCCATACCCCGTGATCCGCACCTATTTCATCGCGGATCTGATTTATCCTTAGCCAAGGATGTCGTTATAGCTTTGTCGGGTCATAACCAATCATGCATGTCTTGGTCATGTCCCTGAATACTATCGGCCTCTCTAAGGTACTCTTGCTTAGGATTGTGTAAATAAGGTCGCGACCCACTATTCACTCATCCCCAGCATTTCCCCTAGATTCCAAGTAGTATTCCCTACGCGAGCAGCATATAGGGTTATGAGTTTCTGATGCGAGCTATAAAACACATCAGCCCCTCATACCTCCCTCTTTATAATGCAAGTTCTCACGTAAAACCTATATTTGGGCTATTTCCCCAAGTAATCAATTATTTGGGCCAATCTCCCGAATAATCTTTTACTTGGGCCGGTTTCCCCAAATATTTCCAATCCTGGGCCATATCCCAGATAATTTAATCCTTGGGCCATGTCCCAGATAAATAAGTCCTTGCGGATCAACCTTGTCGCGAGTTACCACCTTTACACCTTGTAAAGCATATTGTTACACGCATATAAAGCTTCAAAGCTAAAATATACGATCAAAAGAATATATACATATATAACAATATAAATCATGGAAATAATAAAGGGTATGTGGAATCAAGGAAAATACCTATTAACGGATAGCACAGTGGTGGAGAGAGATGATATATTTCGAACAATTCCTTTATATATATATATATATGGGTAAAATACAGTTTCACCCCTATTGTTAGTGTAAATTACACTCGTACCCCTTCTTAGTTCGCTAATTACAGTTTCACCCCTTGGTTTTCATCGACGTGCAATTTAGCCCACCGGAGCTTGTGAAATGACCATTATACCCCATGCCTTTAATTCATTATTAAATTCAAATATACCTGAAACCCTTATTCATGTTAAATGACGTTATTACCCCCGTGCCCTAATATCTCTCAAACCTAAGTCTTGACTTCATTTGGTACCAAACACTTCACAAGTTCTGAGAGAGAGAACTGTAAGGAGGAGAGAGAAACATATCTAAACCTAAGTTTTTTCATCTTCGTTTGGTCCTTAATCGAAGATCAAACTTTGGAGTACAAAATCTCAACTTTCTTCGTCAAGTTGTCGATCCCGATTCAAAAGCAAATAAGGTTTCTTCGATTTCTTCTCATTTCTTCGATTTCTTTTCCTTCCATCATTCTATATTG